>OX333080.1:21390443-21711439 GCA_946863875.1 Alloplasta piceator | reverse complement strand
CTACATCACTCGAAGTAGGGAGCAATCGAATAAGAACTCGCATGGAAAAAGATGAGGTAACCGGGAAACGTTATTGAGTATTGCCGATGATAGTTCGTATGATATTCGACATTGCAATGTTAGCAGGTTAGCTGAAACTACATTAGTGAGCATACAAGGAGAAGAAATGACCGAAACATACTACAAGTTATAAGAAGAAGACAAAGAAATGTAAATAGCATCGAGGCGTACACGAGACCTCGACGCGCTCGGAGAGAGAGAGACCGAGCGATGATACTCCGATATGGGCATTTCTAGGCGGGATGTACTTCGCGTTTATACACGGAATTACCTTATATAAATCAAATAAGCCTCAATAAATTATCTCCTATTATCGAAACCGCCTCTCATGACTTCCATAAACTAAATAATCATCGTGCAGAGTACTGATACGGGATCCTTTTGCAAGTTCTACTCGTAATCACGCGAGACTTCTTGCATCGCATAAATCAAACCGCTCCGTATTGAAACTAAGCTCAAATACTCAATAGCAGAGACAAAATAAAATAACTCGCATAAGAATCCCGTACTCACGGAAAGTGTTGAAGAATAACGAGCTTACCCCCAGTTGTCCAGCCAAGGTGCTGCGTGGACTTGATCCTCGATAACACGACTGATCACGGCACCCACACGATTTTGACTAATAATTTCCAATACTCCCGGTGCTCTCTGAGAGGCTCGCCCTACTCTCTCGAGACTCCCCTCAGGTAGCTCACTCTCGCTAGACGCTCCATTTCTCCTCTCTTATCCTACCAAATTTCGCGACGCGGCCGATTCTCCGTCTCGCCCCCCTCAACACACGCGCTCTCTATACACGGAGTTCTTGCGTCAAATGATAAAATACGTCGCAGGTGTCTGCCCCCGGAATCCGATGGGTGAGAGGGAGAGGGAACATGAGGGCATTTTTGGCAAAAGTTTAATCGAATTAACGATTAAATGATGAATCACGATGAATGATTAAAATCAATTAATCGTTATCATTTTTACTATAATTAAGATCATTAATCATAATCATGAATCGTTAATCTTGATTTCAAAAAATGATCAATTCAGTTCAATTACCTAATTCTTTGATCGGTCGATTGATCGATTGATCGATTGAGTGATTGAGTGAGCAAGCGAGTGAGTGAGTAAGTGAGTGAGTGAGTGAGTAAGTGAGTGAGTGAGTGAGTGAGTGAGTGAGTGAGTGAGTGAGTGAGTGAGTGAGTGGGTGAGTGAGTGAGTGAGTGAGTGAGTGAGTGAGTGAGTGAGTGATTATTTAATTAAAGTGAGTGGTTGTGTGATGTGATCGAGTGACTAATCACAATTTAATTTACTTAATCGAATTAACGATTAACGATGAATGTTTAGTACTATTAATCACGATTGAGATTAGTTTTCTAATCTTGATTAATTTAATTTGATTAAAAAGTAATTGAATAAATGAATCGATTGATTAATTAATTGATTAATGCCAACACTGCAAGGGGGGAGGCCTCCTTCGCAGAGTCAAGGCGTCCCTTAAAGCTCGGTGGTGGCCCCATGCGACACGGAACCACGCAAAGAAACACATTATTCCTCACACCCTTGCGATTGACTGAATAACGGCACCGGTGTTAACGGACTACGACACCTACGATGTCGTAGACCGTTAACAACACCTATGAACTTCGAGGCTGTTAAGTCAGGAAGAATGGGCGACCTATATCATTGGCCCTTATCCAGCGTCATTCCAACATCCCAATCTTTGAGAGTCCCCCATGGACAAACAACACAGCAGACGAATGATTGAGGAGCGTAGTGATCGGTACACCACATGAGGTTGGATCACATTAGGGTTGCAAGTATTTATCTGTAATGCTTCCAAAAATATTAATAATATGTCCTAAGCTTCCTGTAAGCCTCGACATTGGATGAATGTAACACCATTAAATTTTTTGAAAGTATACTTACTTTAATCTACGTGATTGATTAAAAATCGAGCACCGCAATCGACGTTCACCGAGGTAGAGTCGTAAATCCAACCAACGGCTTGACAAAACTCCGTACGATGATCGGACAAAAATGTCACGTCACAGTTACAATCAGTGTTTTGGTGACGTTCATCACCAAATTACATGTTTAATTACTCATTACTCATTACCATTTTGTAATTAAATTACTTTGAGCATTTTTATTCAATTACTTTGAGCATTTATATAAAATAACTATAAGCATTTTAATTCAATTTAATTTAATCACCTATTACTTCGAGCATTTTAATTAAATTAAATTCAATTGGAATGCTTGAAGTAATGGGTAATTAAATTAAATTTAATTGCAATGATTAAAGTAATGGGTGATTAAATTAAATTAAATTGAAATGATTAAAGTAATGGGTAATTAAATTAAATTTTATTAAAATGCTCAAAGTAATGGGTAATTAAATTAAGTTTAATTGAAATGCTCGAAGTGATCGTTAATTGAATTTAATTCAATTACCGATTACTTTGAGCATTTACAATTCGGTAATGGGTAATTACAAATTTGCCCATCTCTGCTCGGCAGTTTACTTGTTCGAGTCTCATCCACGCGCGAACGAGGTATGATGTAATCAAAATGAGCTTTGAAATTTGGCTACGGGTGTATCAAAATTACAAAATATTTGGAATATTCTTAACCCCTCGACTGTGAGTGACACGCATAGGGGCAAAAAAAAGTCGTGCCATTTTTATGTCATGACACGTATAGGGGCATTTGAAGAAAAAACCTATTTCTACTGCATCAATTCGATTGTAATTTGGTATATCATGGTTTTTGGGGTCGCTGAATTCGAATTTGACATCAGATTTCCAAAATTCGAAATGGCGGATCCAATATGGCAAACGCGAATACGAAAAATTGTTCGATTTCGACGAAAGTGAGTACCTCATGGTTTTCAGCGTCACTGAATTCGAGTTTGAAATCAGATTGTCAAAATTCAAAATGACAGATCCAATATGGTTGGAGCGAATTCGAAAAGTCCTTGGATTTTGACGAAAAATTGTACCTCTAGATGTCTATGGTCGCGAATTTTGAATTTGGATCCCGACTCCAAGTATGTGAAGCTTGGAAATAATGTAATGAATAAAAAATTGCCAAATCATGTATGACAAACTATTCATAATATCAAATGTGGAAGAATACTTTTTTGGCGCTATATCCCGATCTTAGCCGAACCCAGAGTCACGAATCGAGAACCTGGTAGTTGTCGTGTCAGAGTAGACCTGCCATTCGAAATATTAGAATCGGATTTTAGCTTCGAATTCAGTGACCTCGAAAATTCTAAGGTACTTAGTATCGTCGGAAACAAACCATTTTTCGTATTTGCGTCCACCATATTGAATCCGCCATTTTGAATTTTCAAAAACCGATTTCAGGTTCGGATTTAGCGACCCCAAGAACCGCAAGGTACTCACTTTCGTCGAAATGGAACCATTTTTCGTATTTGCGTTCACCATATTGAATCCGTTATTTGGAATGTTCGAAAACCGATTTCAGGTTCGGATTCAGCGACCATAAGTACTCACTTTCATTGAAATGGAACCATTTTTCGTATTTGCGTCCGCTATATTGCATCCGTTATTTTGAATTTTTGAAAATCGATTTCAGATTCGGATACAGCGACGCCAAAAACCATAAGTGACTCACTTTCATCGAAATGAAACTATTTTTCGAATTTGCGTCCGCCATGTTGGATCCGTCATTTTGAATTTCGGAAATCTGATATCAAATTCGAGATCAGCGACCCCAAAAACCTTAATACTGAGACTGTAAAGCAAATCTATGGAAATTTTTTTCCAACACAAAACTGGCACGAAAATCTCATTTTCATCTCACAGCGAAAGGGTTAAAAAGGTATCTGGGCTCCCTACCCCTTAAAAAAAAGAAGAAAGAACATTGCTTCTTGCTTGTCTCCGGCGAGTCAAAATTTCCTAGTATATACAAAAATTATAATTGCGTATTTTTAATTGATAGCCCAATTGATATAATTGATACAACCCAAACCCATTTAATTTGTTGAAATGAATTAATATTATTTTATGCTACTTCTTGTAAAGTGTTGTTGCCGCAGCTTTTTCGAACCCATTTGTAGATATGGTATCCCGAAAATATTAATAATACTATTTTACCGACGGAGTACTGGCCGATCATGCGGAAGAGTTGCATTCTTCTCATGTGGACTTGGTCCAGGTCATCGATTATTATAAACCATTTATACATCGTTTACGATAGAATTTGTGATTCTATGGTCAGATATTATTGAATCCTGAAGTGTTTCTCCTTTATTGACGTGTTATCTGAAACCAAATCTGTCAAAACATAAACGGCGATTTCTCGGAATTCTTGTTTGTGGACTTAACTCGTTCTGTTAGTAAGCCACAGAAACAGTAGTAGGTATTGTTGCCGCCCCTTTTTAGTAGTGGATATGCGTAGTGTACGCTATATTATTCAGGTCCTACTAAACTCCACAGCGCATAATATTCCTGCAATGCTGCTGAAATTTTGTACGACAACATGGGAATATTGCACGCAGCATTGCAGCTATTTTGCTGCAATGTTGCTATATCCAACGAATCAATTATTGCTGCAAAATTCCGAAGTATTTCAAGAATATTGCCTCCAATCAATATTCCAACAATATACCTCGTATGAGATATTCAATATTTCATGAGTATTACGTGCAATGGAAACTTTATCATTTGGATTATTGCATTTTCGTTCCTGCGCGCAATCGTCATCCGCAAAAAATTACTAAAGTTAATAAAGTTTTGTGTTGATTTGGGTATGCGGCCTTGTAGAGACAATAGTGCAGGAAGAATCGGCTGTGATTCAGCCAGTCGGTCCAAATGACAGTGGACGATTTTTTTTTGGTATAACGTTTCGATCCTTACCCGGATCCTCTTCAGATTTATTATTTCTGAAATTACAGTTATTTTTGTCTTATTTTGTATAATATGTTTTACATTATAAGCTTAAGTGTTATGTGTCATGACTGACCTGAATTCTTATGCGTAATTTTTGATCATTTGGTGAATCTTGGATAATATTCATTACGAATTTATTGTATCAAGACGGGTCATTGTTTTGTGATCCTTGGTGTCTACGAGAGGGAGGATTTTGATATTTTGATGCTCAGTTAATGTTTCTTGTGAGACGTTTGTGTACGTGTTATTTACCTATGAATTTCATGTTTGATATTTTCCAAGATTCATTTTTGACCAAAACTAACAATTTTCATTACATCGTGTTTCGTGAGCTGAGTAGCGACTGAGTATTGAGGCGAGTGAGGAGGTATTTATATTGATGGGGTAGTTCGATTGAGTATTGAAGAGTGGGGAGAGCTTGTCATGGTTGGGGAAGTTTGCCGTTAGTTGTTTTTCTTGCCGGACTAGATGTGTTAACCGGTTTTGGATCGGTTTTAAATTGATAACTGTTAGATTTGATAACTGTTCAATTAATGGGTGGTAATTTAAGGTTTTTCAGTTATTATTCAGAGTTTTATTAAATCGCTTTGGAGTGTGCTTTAATCTGTATCATTTCCCGAATTAATCGCTTTTTGAGCCATTTTTCATTATTTAAAATTTTAACGTCGGCAAATTAAAAATTGTATTTTAGTTCTATTCCGTGTTCTGCTAACGCTGTGTTTACTGTGTTAGTGTGTTTTAGACTATTTTCGTGTTTGTCGATTCTTGTTTTTAGATATCTTTTTGTTTGTCCTATGTACAATGCATCACAATCATTACAATCGATTTGGTAAACTACGTTGGATTTATCCATGTTGCCCACTTTATCTTTAGTGGAACCGTTGATAGAGTGAATATTGTGTTGGTTGTTTTGTCTGAGGTTATATTGAATTGTCGAAAAAGGCGGACTTGTTGATGGTGAATATTTTCAGTATAGGGTAAATTTATTAATATGGAGGAGTCGAATGATTTGTTATTATTTGATTGTGAATGAATTAATCTTAGCCTTTGTTTTATTATTTTTTCTGTGAAGAAAATTGGGTCACAGTTTTGTGTCATTGTGTTTTTGATTAGTTCAATGTTTTTTTGGTGGAAGGATACGTGTGATAGTTTTATCGCTCTGTCTAGCAACATCATGATAATTCCTTTTCTTGGCTAAGAGGGTGGTGAGAGAAGAAGTTTATGAATCGACCTGACCAAGTCGGTTTTCTGTACCAGTCCGTGATTATTGAGTTATTTTTGCGGATTAGCAAGATGTCTGGAAATAATAATTTGTAGCTTTTTTCTACTTCAACTGTGAACTGTAGTTTAGTGTGGTTAAAGATGTTAAGTGTTGAATCTATTTTGTCCGTAGGCAGAGCTATGATAGTATCGTCTACGTATCTCTTGTAGATTGGTATCGTGAATTTCAGTTTTTCTAAGCAGTTGGTTTCTAAGTCGATCATTACAATGTTTGATAATATCGGGGCTAACGGCGAACTCATTGGTAAGCCGAATATTTGTTGATATATTTTGTCGTTAAAGATGAAGTTGGTCGAGAACATTAAGAATTCTATTGTTTTTATTACTTGGTCTAGTAAAAATGTTTAGAGTAGAGATTTAATCTTTTTTAAAGGCTTTGTATGACTAATTCCCAGGGTACATTGGAGTAAAGTGAGATGACATCAAAGGAAATTCTTTGACAAACACCAAAAGAAATTAGGTAACCTCAGATATGAAAGAACACAAAATATCAACCAACACATTTTTAATTACGACGAATTCCTGAGAAGAATCACATCACAATGAAATCAGAATCAAAAAAACATAAATGATCCAAATCCACATCAAAGGAAGAAACCAATATCACAAATCAATCTTCTCAAATCAGCCACATCAAACAATACTCACCATAACACAAACAATAACATAACTAATGACCGATTAATTAACATGGAATCAACAATCTTAAGCAACGAAGTCAAAAAATGGCTGATCAATCTATCAAACATAGACATTCCAACACATATATCAACCTTTTTATCATTGGGTAAAAAACTCAGCTTTCCATATCTAAAACCAACAGATATCAAAACATACATCTATAAAACCATCTCAGAGTTTGAATCCAAGATAGATTAATTACTGGAAAATCAATACAAGAAGAAACTAGAAAAAAATTCACCGAATTAATTGATAAAGTAAAAACTCCGAACTCATTCTTTAACACGAACAGAATAATCAAAGATACATCCACTTTTTTTAAAAACAATCCTCAATTAATAATTACAAGAGCAGATAAAGGAGACTCAACTGTTATAATGGACAATCTAGACTACATCACCAAAATTGATAATCTACTTGCAGACGAAACCACATGTAAAACCACAAATGAAAATCGACTTAGCAGACTACAAAAAGGTGTAAACCAAATTCTTACAAGATGGAAAAATCTCAAAATCATAGATGAAACCACACAGAAACATTTAAAAGCAGAAAACTGTAATTTAGGACGATTATACTGCCTTCCAAAAATTCACAAACACAATTATCCGCTACGTCCAATCGTATCTTCTATTAATAACCCTACACATAAATTGGCCAAATTCATTCAAACAAAACTCAAAATTAATAGACACAACAAACTGACACGTTAAAGACAGTGTCTCGTTTAAAAAATTGGTATCGAACATCTTCATACCTGATAATTACCAACTCATTTCCTTTGATGTCATCTCACTTTACACCAATGTACCTTTGAAATAAGTCAAACAAAGCCTCCGAAAAGGATCAAATCTCTTCTCTGAAAAATTTCCACTAAACGAAGTAATAAAAACAATAGAATTCATAATGTTCTCGACCTACTTTATCGTTAACGACAAAATATATCAACAAATATTCAGCTTACCAATGGGTTCTACAAAAGATACGTAGATGATATTATCATAGCTCTGCCTACGGACAAAATAGATTCAACGCTTAACATCTTTAACTCATACCACACTAAACTACAGTTCACAGTTGAAGTGGAAACAAATAACATCTAACCATTTCTAGACATCTTGCTAATCCGCAAAAATAACTCAATAATCACAGACTGGTATAGAAAACTGACTTGTTCAGGTCGATTCATGAACTTCTCCTGTCACCACCCTCTTAGCCAAAAAAAAAGGAATTATCATGATGTTGGTAGACAGAGCGATAAAACTATCACACGTATCCATCCACTAAAAAAACATTAAACTAATCAAAAACACAATGACACAAAACTGTTACCCAATTTACTTCACAGAAAAAATAATAAAACAAATGCTAGGATTAATTCATTCACAATTAAATAATAACAACGCATTCGACTCCTCCAGATTAATAAATTTACCCTCTACTGAAAATATTCGATATCAACTAGTCCGTTTTTTTCGACAATTCAATATAACACTAGTCACGAACAACCAATACATTTTTCACTCTATCATTGGTTCCACAAAAGATCAAATGGACAACATGGATAAATCCAACGTTGTTGACCAAATCGATTGTAATGATTGTGATGCATTGTACATAGGACAAACAAAAAGATATCTAATGACGAGAATCAACGAACACAAAAATAGACTAAAACACACTAACACAGTAAACACAGCGTTAGCAAAACATGGAATAGAACTGAAACATAATTTTAAATTTGCCGACGTTAAAATTTCAAATAATGAAAAATTGCTCAAAAAGCGATTAATTCTGGAAATGATACAGATTAAAGCACACTCCAAAGCGATTCATTTTAGAACTGACATCAACAAACTAAGCAGCATATATAATTCAATAATTTAATAAAACTCTGAATAATAACTAAAAAACCTTAATTTACCACCCATCAATCGCACTACCCCATCAATATAAATACCTCCTTACTCGCCTCAATACTCAGTCGCTACTCAGCTCTCGAAACACCACGTAATGAAAATCGTTAATTTTGACCAAAAATGAATCTAGGAAAATATCAAACATGAAATTTATAGTTAAATAACACGTACACAAGGGTCTCACAAAAACATTAACTAAGCATTAAAATATTACAATCCTCCCTCTCGCAGACACCAAGAATCACAAAAATACGATCCGTCTTGATACAATAAATTCGTAATAAATATTATTCAAGATTTACGAACTGATCAAAAATTATCCATACAAATTCAGGTCAGTCATTACACATAACACTTAATGTATAACACATAAGCTTATAATGTAAAACATATTATACAAAATAAGACAAAAATGAATGTAATTTTAGAAATAATTAATCTGAAGAGGATCCGAATAAGGATCGAAACGTTATACCAAATAAAAATTGTTCACTGTCATTTGGATTCACTGGCCGAATCGCAGTTGATTCTTCCTTCACTATTAGTAAAGTTATTCCAAGCTTAAGTTATCCTTAATTTGTACTTAACTAAAGTTAGTCATTTTTTCGGATAAAGATTGCAGGAACAAACATGCAATTACTCAAATTATTAAGCGAATAAATTATATAAAACACAAAGAGTGTAGACTCGAAGAATCAAAGTTCAGATTTTATGTAGTACCATTGAAACATGTTCATAATGTATAATTTTTTATGTATAAAATAAATAGATCTTTTTTATACTTATTCAGGTTCTAGTTGTAAAATTCAAAGTTTTATCTCCCCAATATTGCTGCAATTGACTGGCAATATTTAAACAAAATATTGCAGAAATGTAGATAGGAACATTTACAAAAAATTTCTAAGAATTTTCAGTACAATGTTGCGTATGCAGTGTTGTCACAACATATCTACAATATATCATTGCACGTGCAATATAACAATATTGCTGCAACGTTGCCCGTCCTCTACAGCAATGTTATGCGCTGTAGAGGAAAGGTATTTCGAATAACAGCATGAATTTCACTCTCCTGCGTACGCCCTCACTGTTACGAAGCGCAGTAAACTGGCCACGTTGCTGCGTGTTATGGACAGAGAAAAATGGTGTCCCCGTGGTGGATGTGATAATGTATCGGTCAGGTATTCCGTGACTTTTTCTGGTATGATGATCGGTTGGGTTATGGTCCCTGACGTCGCGCTAGCAAAATAAATCGACCATGTTTTTCACGGTCCTTAGGAATGTATCAGCCTACGCCTGAAATTTCTTTGTGCTGCGTGTGATGTTCGATTAAAAATATCGAATGTTAACTGCGCAACTTGTAATCGTTTCATCATGCTCCTTTTTGGAGACACTTGCATTCCTTGGATGGCCGATATTTTGGCGTCTATGCGTTCACCATCTGCTGAATCAAGATTTTCGGTGATAGACTTGACGACCATTCCCAGTCCGTCGAAAAGTCCTCGACGCTTTTGTTGATGCTCTGCACCTATAAGGTCGTGGACCACTTCGACGTTTTCTTAAATTTTCATCGTCAAGCGAGCGATATTATCCAGTGTCTTTGATGCTGGGCCCAGATGGTCCTCCTCTTTCCTCGCATTTCTCTTGATATCGGCCCAGATATTTCGTAATTTGCCATTTTAAAGGGTCGAGATGGGTCCATTCGATTGCCGTACATATGTTAAAGGTTCCGATTTTTTTATAAAGATACCCGGGGCATCACTGAAGGCGCGTATTTGATATGTGTGGTTAATTTAGCAGACTTAGCAATAAGGGCCATTTATTAATTACGTAAGAATAATTTCAGCCATTTTTGCCCCCCTCCCTCCCTTGCCCCATGTAAAGACCTATGAAATTATTTGGATTCCTCCCTCTTTTTACGTAAGATTTCACCTTGTTATCCTCAAAAGCTTTTAACTTAGTTAAATGTAGTTAAAAAGGAATCAGTTACACTGGAACGCGTTATTATTTGATGTAAATAAAAATTCTGATTTTTTAAAAATAATCTTTAGTAGTTGGAAAATGCATATTATAAAAGCATATTTTTATGTTATGATTCGAGTTGATTGAGCGGTCTAAATTAACTCGTGCACCAATAAAAGGAATATTAAATGTTTATTTGAGGGATCGTTTCTCGATTAATGATTGGAATCAAATATTGTATTTTATTGGACAAATTAACGTTGAGTGTTGGATACTGTTCCGGTTGTAGTACGATGATCGTTGAGGTGAATAATTATTTTATAAATTCATTTCCGGTTGAGAGTTCCTTGAGTAACTATTATTTATTCTTAACACAACAGATTGTTGGAATTAGACTTCTCAATATGTCGCTGTTAAAGACAAGTATAAACTTATAAATTCAATTTAATGAATATTATTCACTTGAGGAATAAATACTTAATGAATTTATTAGATTTTGTAGTTGTTGGTTTGAGGTTCGAATTGAGACTGATTTGAAGGACTGAGGGAGTCAATTAGGTAGACGTGAGGCGGTGGCCGAAATGCTGATGATGCAGGCCACGCGCGAGTGATAAGCACTGCAAATGGTGGATTTTTGGGATGTTAAAAAAAGACAGGAATATTACGTACCAAAAGGCGCGTTGCAAGAATAAAAAGAGACTCTGATTTATCCAGAATCATTATAAAAAGGTATTTGGGTGCCTCCACATCGTCCCATACGGGCCCGACCACTGCCGAGAGGAGAGAGGGGTCATCAATAAATAAATGAACGTGTCCTGATTAATATTGAGAATATATTATCGTTTATTGTACCGACTCACCACGGGTGAGACGATACTTAAAAGGCGGGTAAAGATCCGTTCGCACGACAAATGAGCATAAAGGAGAGACGGCGCTTACAATCTCGCGCGCCGTCACTCGTGAAAAATACAGCTGACTTACATTGGCCGGAGCTCCGGGCTGGCGCCTGATACAATGTTAGAGGGGTCCCCGCGCACGGTGATAAGGCGAGACCTCTTGAGCCTCGCACTGAGCGTTGGCGTTTTCCAATGCTTCTTACGCACGCACACTGTCGTCCCCATTGGTCTTCTCGCGCACTAGAGTCTCTAAAGAGTCTAATACGCGTACCGGTGCTCTGCGGGCGCGAAGGGTTGACTCGTGCAAGCCCTTGGTAGGTATACGCGAGCTCGCTCAAGGTGATTGGAAGGCGCTGACTGTGGCTTGCGACACATGGGGTGATCGCATACACACACATTCACACACACCACACAAGTCTCAGGAATTCGCTAACGCGAACGCTTTAACGTGGGACTGTGTGTCCACATCCGTTCTTGCGAAATGGAAATTTGGCGACAGAGGGACGTGACCCCCCCCCCCTACGAATGCAATGGTGGCCTCGTCATCAGTTTAATTAAGAATAATATATGCGATTAGCCATAATAATGATAATAATAATGAAAAGTCAAATATATAAAATTAATTAAATACCCTTTTCAATCGGCGAAAACAAGGAACCATTGCAATCCCTTAAGAATTGATTTTAAAAAAACCGAAAGAGAAAAGAAAGAATTTTTTTTTTTTTTTGGAGGAAAAGAGTCCAAGATTGTTTGATCGTTGATTTTTCCCTTAGGAGTTTTTTCCACTTGCTTATATAAACACAACAAAGTTATGTTCGGATATTTGCGGTAAAAGAATAATTGCGATTTGCGAAAAACTTGTAGACTTTGATCGGAGGTCAGAGCTCGTCCGAGGCTAGATCGGTTTTGTCGTCCCGGCGTAACTCCTGGGGCGTCGTGTCATCCGATTCTTTGTTTCGTTAATTTTTGCCTCGGAGGAGATGGAGGTTTTTTTTCCCTCTCCATTGGTATGTTTATGGCACCATTGGCTCTTGACGAGGAGGCACAGGCTCTTGGGCCCGTAATCGGGGGTGTCGTATTTTCCGCTCCTCGGGTGTGAGAGTCCCGTTCAGGCGCCGAGTATATTATCTCGGAATTGACAGCCTCAACAATGTGTCCCGTTGATGTGCGTTTCTTCTTCCCACACGACAATGCTCCACGTATAGAAGGGAGAAGGAGCGCTAGCTTAGTGCGAGCGAGATAGCACACTATAGCAAGCAGCATAGCCCCTTGACTCACGAAGCCACTGAGAGCAAGGAAACGTTGTCCGTCTCGCTCTGGCTTGTGAGTTCCGATGTCGCGTATTCTTCGTTCGATTTCGTACAGCGATTCTCCCACGGTCCGAAGTTCGAGTGCACGTGGGGGTTTTTATCGCTCCGAAATCCGAAATCGGAAATCGCTTACTAATCCGAAAAAATAACTGAATAATTTCCGACCGGTACAGAAAACCTACCTGGTCAGGTCGATACATAAACGCCTTTTCTCACCACCCTCTGAGTCAAAAAAAGGAATCATAACGATGTTAGTAGATAGAGCGATAAAACTATCAGACGTTTTCTTCCAACAAAAAACTATTGAACTAATTGAAAACACAGTGACACAAAACTGTTATCCGATTTCCTCCACAGAAAAGATAATAAGACAACGACTAACATTAAGTCAGGCACAATCAAATACAAACAACACATTCGACTCTTCTAGATTGATAAATTTTACCATATACTGAAAATATTCACCACTAACTAATTGGTCTCTTTTGACAATTCAGCATAACATTAGTCACCAACAACTAACACAGCATTCGCTCTATCATCGGTTCCACTAGAGACAAAATAGACAAGATGAATAAATCCAACGTAGTTTACCAAATCGATTGTAACGATTGTGATGCATTGTACATAGGACAAACAAAAGATATCTAACAAGTACGCTTCTTGTACTCGTTGGGAGGCTTCGCTACCCAAACCCCCCGCGCTTCGCGCGCCGTTGTCGTCGCGTTTCGCGCTCCGTATTCTTGATCATTGTCTTGATTTCTTCCGTTGTGATCGAATATATTTTAAATGTTGGTTATAACATGTCTGTTGGGGACGTTTTAATAGGCACTCACACCGTAATTCAAACTCTTTGATTCATTGTGAACATCGATTAACTATTCTGATAAATTATATTAATCATTATTAATGACAGATTTGAATATAATCAAAATATTATTCGATATAAGAGTACAGTGTACGCTCCCACAACTGAATCTCCTATGACTTGACCACGCACATAACTTAGCAACACGCTTCCATAACTTGACGACCCCGATCACGCTTTCTCCCTACTCCAAACTTACACAGCAACATAACCTCAACTGTCAAATTTTGTTTGTCCATTACATACGACAATTAAGTGTTACTATTAGTCGTTTTCTTGAAAAAACGGGAATTTTTATTCTCCAGAAAGAACAAAATTTCAATTTTTGGTAGAATATTCGTATGTATGCACTATACATATAGCTTCATATGTATATGAGTCATTCTATGTCAATTCAACGATGACCCCCTTTGTTTTTTTATTATTGTTTGATATGTTATTACACATGTAAAAAGAAGTACCCATGTACATTTCAAGCTCTCTATCTTAAACCATACCAAAGTTACTGATTTTTGGAAAAATATTCTTAAAATAATCATAACTTCCAAAATATAACCACGATATTCTAATTTGCTAGGAGGTCATTATTGTTTCTTTTTCAATGTACTCTTTGATAAAAATATCAAAAATTGAGAAAAAAATTTTTTTGTCTTTATGGCTGTTTTAAACTAAAAAATTTGATTTTCTTAGAATGGGACGCCTTCAAATTTTTTCAAAAAAATTACAAAATTCTACGTAAAAAAAAAGGAATTTTTCAAGATTTCACCGAAGATGGGATTCAAATAACTTCTCATATTAAAAGAAATTTTGTTCGACTTTTTTTCTTTCGTAATTTTGATTTTTTTTCCTTCCATGACTGAAAGAGTTGATTTCAATGATGTTAAAATAAATAATTTTGCTTCTCTCACATAATTTTTTTGTAAATTATAATAATTAACAATTGGAATTACAAATCAAGTACGTTTTGAACTTTGATCAATTTCTTTACATAAAAATTGTAATTCTCAATGTTAATATAATTCACAAAGGAAATATCTGAGAGAAGCTGAATTATTTATCTTAACATCATTGAAATCAACGACTGTAGTCATAGGAGGAAAAAAGATCAACATTACGAAGAAAAAAAATCGATTTTTTTTTAATAAGAAGTTATTTGAATCCCATTTTCAGTAATATTTTTAATATTTTTCTTTTATTCATTTATAACTTTTTAACGTTTTCGCCAAAAAAACACTGATTGGACAAAAACTTTAGACATTTCTTACTATTCGATAGAATGTTATTTTTCTTTAAAATATAATGATTGATAATTAGTACACGTCTAAGTATTGAAACTTTTGTTTCCAAATCTTATTATTACTTTTATGCAAAAAAAAAAATTATATGAAACATAACCTTATATTCCTGAAATACACAATTTTCTTAATGAAAAAAAACATCTCCACACAATGCACCACACTACACTTGATCAAATTACACAAATTGTCACTTTAAAAAATCATATGTCATATTTTTAAATAAATTATTTTCATATAAAAATCATTAATAAACGAAAGCAAATTTTAGCTGCATGATCTTGAACGCTTAAACCCGAAACACAATAACAAGAATAAGAAAAAAGGAATAAGAATCAGCCAATCGTCGCGCACTTTAGAGAAACTACGGCAATCGGATAGCTAATTTTTTATTTTTGTCATTGTGTCTCCGGCTTTATTTACACGCTTACAGCACGAATAGGGGGAACTCTGACACGGGCGCACTGCGCTTGAGCGCTACATAATCTGGCGTGCCCATTGGTCAAAATAAATTTCGCGCGTGTCATTGTGGCGCGTGAAATTCAATTTGACGAATAGGTACGCCAGATTATGCAGCGCTCAAGCGTAGTGCTCCCGTGTCAGAATTCACCCATACATCGGCATATGAAATGCTACTGAATAATGGATAGGACGCTCACAGTGCTCAAAACATTCAAGACCAATTCAGCCTATACTATCTCACTGCCACTCGCCGCGACCACCAAAGCTAGAATATAAAAGATACGCCCAGCTCGTCTCAGGTTCCATCGCCTCTCTGTTCAGCGTCAATTTTGATTTTTCGTTTCCAAAACACACATGATCAAATCTACTCAATTCTCGCTATTACAATTGTCGAAAAAAATATGGAAAAAAATGTTAATGTCTTTTTGGCTGTTTTAAGCTAAAAAAATGGATTTTCTTTCTATCGGAAATCTTCGTTTTGAAAAAATATATAAAATTTTAAGTAAACAAACAAAATTTTTAAGACTTTATTGAAAATTTTGTTTGTTTACGTGAAATTTTATATATTTTTTCAAATCGAAGATTTCCGATAGAAAGAAAGTCCATTTCGTTTCCAAAACACACATGATCAAATCTTCTTAATTCTCGCTATTACAATTGTCGAAAAAAATATGGAAAAAAATGTTAATGTCTTTTTGGCTGTTTTAAGCTAAAAAAATGGATTTTCTTTCTATCGGAAATCTTCGTTTTGAAAAAATATATAAAATTTTAAGTAAACAAACAAAATTTTTAAGACTTTATTGAAAATTTTGTTTGTTTACGTGATATTTTATATATTTTTTCAAATCGAAGATTTCCGATAGAAAGAAAATCCATTTCGTTTCCAAAACACACATGATCAAATCTACTCAATTCTCGCTATTACAATTGTCGAAAAAAATATGGAAAAAAATGTTAATGTCTTTTTGGCTGTTTTAAGCTAAAAAAATGGATTTTCTTTCTTTCGGAAATCTTCGATTTGAAAAAATATATAAAATTTTACGTAAACAAACAAAATTTTCAGTAAAGTCTTAAAAATTTTGTTTGTTTACGTAAAATTTTATACATTTTTTCAAATCGAAGATTTTCGATAGAAAGAAAATCCATTTTTTTAGCTTAAAACAGCCAAAAAGACATTAACATTTTTTTCCATATTTTTTTCGACAATTGTAATAGCGAGAATTGAGTAGATTTGATCATGTGTGTTTTGGAAACGAAATGGATTTTCTTTCTATCGGAAATCTTCGATTTGTAAAAATATATAAAATTTTACGTAAACAAACAAAATTTTCAGTAAAGTCTTAAAAATTTTGTTTGTTTACGTAAAATTTTATATATTTTTTCAAATCGAAGATTTCCGATAGAAAGAAAATCCATTTCGTTTCCAAAACACACATGATCAAATCTATTCAATTCTCGCTATTACAATTGACGAAAAAAATATGGAAAAAAATGTTAATGTCTTTTTGGCTGTTTTAAGCTAAAAAAATGGATTTTCTTTCTATCGGAAATCTTCGATTTGAAAAAATATATAAAATTTTACGTGAACAAACAAAATTTTTAAGACTTTACTGAAAATGGGATTTAAATAACTTCTTATTAAAAAAAAATCGATTTTGTTTGTTCACGTAAAATTTTATATATTTTTTCAAATCGAAGATTTCCGATAAAAAGAAAATCCATTTTTTTAGCTTAAAACAGCCAAAAAGACATTAACATTTTTTTCCATATTTTTTTCGACAATTGTAATAGCGAGAATTGAGTAGATTTGATCATGTGTGTTTTGGAAACGAAATGGATTTTCTTTCTATCGGAAATCTTCGATTTGAAAAAATATATAAAATTTCACGTAAACAAACAAAATTTTCAAGACTTTACTGAAAATTTTGTTTGTTTACGTAAAATTTTATATATTTTTTCAAATCGAAGATTTCCGGTAGAAAGAAAATCAATTTTTTTAGCTTAAAACAGCCAAAAAGACATTAACATTTTTTTCCATATTTTTTTCGACAATTGTAATAGCGAGAATTGAGGAGATTTGATCATGTGTGTTTTGGAAACGAAAAATCAAAATTGACGCTGAACAGAGAGGCGATGGAACCTGAGACGAGCTGGGCGTATCTTTTATATTCTAGCTTTGGTGGTCGCGGCGAGTGGCAGTGAGATAGTATAGGCTGCATTAGTCTTGAATGTTTTGAGCACTGTGAGCGTCCTATCCATTATCCAGTAGCATTTTATATGCCGATGTATGGGTGAATTCTGACACGGGAGCACTACGCTTGAGCGCTGCATAATCTGGCGTACCTATTCGTCAAATTGAATTTCGCGCGCCACAATGACACGCGCGAAATTCATTTTGACCAATGGGCACGCCAGATTATGCAGCGCTCAAGCGCAGTGCGCCCGTGTCAGAGTTCCCCCTATTCGTGCTGTAAGCGTGTAAATAAAGCCGGAGACACAATGACAAAAATAAAAAATTAGCTATCCGATTGCCGTAGTTTCTCTAAAGTGCGCGACGATTGGCTGATTCTTTTTTCTTATTCTTGTTATTGTGTTTCGGGCTTAAGCGTTTAAGATCATGCAGCTAAAATTTGCTTTCGTTTATTAATGATTTTTATATGAAAATAATTTATTTAAAAATATGACATATGATTTATTAAAGTGACAATTTGTGTAATTTGATCAAGTGTAGTGTGGTATATTGTGTGGAGATGTTTTATTTCATCAAGAAAATTGTGTATTTCAGGAATATAAGGTTATGTTTCATATAATTTTTTTTTTGCATAAAAGTAATAATAAGATTTGGAAACAAAAGTTTCAATACTTAGACGTGTACTAATTATCAATCATTATCTTTTAAAGAAAAATAACATTCTATCGAATAGTAAGAAATGTCTAAAGTTTTTGTCCAATCAGTGTTTTTTTGGCGAAAACGTTAAAAAGTTATAATTGAATAAAACAAAAATATTAAAAATTCCATGTTAAGATTGTTTAAATCATTTTAAACTCTTGAAATAGTTAAAATGTAATAAAATGAAAGTACATGGTGAAAATTAAAAAAATTCGTTCACGCATCTTCGTGCGATAAGTGAAAAACTGAAAAAGAAAGTTATTTTCGTCAAAACAAAATGGTTCAAAGAACTGTAAAGACTTCAAACTCTACAGGACACTCCTTTATGATCCTAAGAAGAAAGTCTATAAGTTACAAGAACATTGGTTCACAGGTTGCGGAGATCCGACTCTGGACGGACACAAAAATGGTTTTTTGGCTTCAAAATGGCTGTTTTTTGGAAAATTTCATATTCAACATTCTCTGAATGGATTGAGTCAAAAATGGTTTTGAGATTATCGTAAAACAAAACTATGCTATGAATTCGAACCAGATCCGTTCATGGATCGCTGAGTTATGAGCACATACAGACAGCCGAGGGGACAGAAAATCCAAACATTTTTGTTTTCGTATAATATGCCAACATATGGTGGTATAAAGTTTGTATGGTTGTTTTCATAAGAAATAGGTTTTTGGAAGGCAATACTAATAGGCACTTTTCATGTATGGTGAGTGCCTAAAAACCAGAATCCACGAACACAAAAATAGTCTAAAACACACTGTAACACACAGAATATAGCGTTAGCTAAACACGGAATCGGATTGAATCACAATTCTAAATTTGACGATGTCAAAATTTTAAATAATGAAAATGCGATTAATTTCTGAAATGATACAGATTAAAGCGCATTCCAAAGCAATTAGTTTTAGAACCGACATCGATAAACTAAGCAGCATATATAATTCTATAATTTAACAAAACTTCAAATAATAACCGAAAAACCTTAAATTGCCAGCCATCGGTTAAAAAGTCGCTACCAAATCTAACAGTTATCAATTCAATACCGATTCAAGACTCGTTACCATAATTCGTCCAGCATGTAAAAATAATTAACGGCAACTTCCTCAACCGTAACAAATACCTTCCACTCTTCAATACTCGATCCCACTGCCCCAACCTCCTCACTCGTCTCTAATACTCAGTCGCTACTGAGCTCTCGAAACATCTTGACCGTTTAATAATATCATGCAATGAAAATGTTAATTTTAATCAAAAATTAATCTTGGAAAATATTAAATACGAAAATCATAGCTAAATAACATATGGGGGAAAACGCCTGTTTTTTTCATGGCGTGACCCTGACCCCTTTTGATTTGGCTGAAACTTTGCTTATTTCATCGTCTGATCCCAAAAACAACTCAAATTTTATTAGATTTTTGGAGCCACCATAGCGGAATACTAGACCATAGAATAATTTGACTTTGGAAAATATTTAATTTTCAATCGACGATATCTCTGTAGCGGTTGAGCGTATCGAAAAGTATATGGGGAGCTTTTATTTTCGTTTTGAGTCTATCTTCAAATTAAATAATTGTCTGATTTTTTTAAAGCAAATTTAAGCAGTCAAAATAATTTTCAAAAATTAAAATCACGATACCCAAAAACTGCCCCCTTCGAATTTTAAACAAAAATTCTCAAAAACACTACAATTCATTACCAACATTTTGAAAAAAAATCAGGATGGTATTTTCAGTGGTTCGCGAGATATTAATTTTTTAGTATTTTATTTATTTGTTGATTATCAATTTTTGTCTATCTGTTAATTAATTTGAGCTTCGAATAGTGTAAAAAGAATAGTAAAACAGAATAATGTAAATCAATAACCCATACACATGTTTTGGTAGAATATATTTTACTCGTATATTCAATTTAATACTTGTATAAATCACTCGTTTAATTTTTTTATCAATTTCAATTTCTTATATGTTAGAAGTATTTTATACGCGTATCCACGTTTTCCATTCTCGTTTTTTCTCAGATAATTAATTTTTTTAAATGATGCTATGTATCTCGCTTTCGACAGAATTCGACCATCTTTTAACAACAATGTTGCCATCGTGTAGCGGAATTATGCAGTGATGGTTTCGAGTATTTTTTATTGATCGGGCAATTTTGAATCGTCCATCCATTAAAAATTCCTCCGATTGTTCGTAATCACTCTTCTCACGGTAAACAATTTTGATCGACTGTACATTTTCAATACGTCGTTTCATTACAATACGTCGAGTATTGGAATTGCTTTCCAGCATATATATCCATTTTCTGCGAATTTACAGGAGTCGTAGTAAGTCGCGTCGGCCATGAAGAAAGAGTGATAGTCCGTGGACAGTGTCAAGTAGGGGGTGGTCGACATGACAAGGGCCGTACCCCTCGCCTCTTTGAATAGGCCACGGGCGCATCCGATAGAAGTCGTACAGTTGGTGCTCCAGCAGGGGAATATGAACCACGATGATCATGCGGCCACCATCGTACACGAGGTCGGTGCGTACGAGAAGGGCTAGCGTCTCCAGTCGCAAATGCTCGAATGGAAGAGGGAACTCGTACCCCGCCACTTGGAGCTGGGCCTCTTTCGCTACGGCTATCAGCTGTTCCGGCTCCAATGCTTCGGCCTTGAGTCGCCCCTCCCGTGCTGATATTATCACTCGCATATACGTACGGCAGGTGTTAATATAATTTTCCATTTTTGACCCAACCCCAAACGCACAATGCGTCAATGAACTATTATACCGAGCGAGTGCGGCGCGTTGATCCGCGCTCCTCAAGTCCTTATTTAATTGCTCGATAGTTTCTAATAATCTTTCTACCCATTTGGCCTCCTCGAGACGGTCCTCCTCTTGCAGCTTGGAGACGGTTATGTGCATTTGTTCCCTGACCAAGTGGGTGAGCTTGGATTGATCGGCGTAAAGGCGGTCAATTTGGCCCGTGAGGTATTTTGCGTCATCTTCTGCCAGAGTGCCGAAAAGGGATTGGCTGATTGAGCCGATTATTGTCAAGGGGACCGAGTGCTTCCGCATGGAGTGCGGCGTCTGCATTTGGTCTTGTTTGGTTCGAGACCGCTCCGCGAGATCGATCAATTCGTCTTGCAGCGCCATAGCACGCAAGAACGGATTTGCCAGATAATCGTGCTGCAGTAGGTCATCGCAAGCTTGTCGCGAATTATATCGGCTGCATTCGCCAGCTATCGCGTGCATTTTCTTAAAATCTTGAGGAAAGTCACGCTGTATCCTCGTAATTTCCATAAAAATGGTTATTCTCCAGTCTGCCACTTGGTGTTGGAGTAGGGGCAGACGCTCGTAGTAAAGCCCAGGGCAGTCCTTGAGGGGCGTAACATGGTATACGTCACTGGCGGGTTCGGTACGGGCGAGTCCCATCTTTCCGATGGATAAGATGATCTTCATGGTGACCGGTCTTCTGCTTAGGTGGTCTTCACTGGAGGTCTGCGTATCTTCGGTGCTAGAGTCGGTGACGGAGTTCCGTTACGGCTAATAAAATATTCATTCTTCTTTCAGTCACGTACATCGTTCAGAAATTTATTCGTAAGCTATCTTACATTCATCGACGTGCTTACGGAACCTCCGCCCATTCTCAGTCTCTAAGATAAGGTCACTTTTATTCAAGATCATTTTGATAGTGTAAGGGCCGTGATACTGAATGTCGAATTTTCCGTTTCTAGGTTCTTTTAATACGTAAACTCTATCCCCCACCTTCTTTTTGAAAGCGCGGCATTTCCTATCGCAATAGGTTTTAGAACGATCTTTGGATTTAATTAAGTTTTCCCCGGCCAGCTCTCGGATCTCAGATTGCGGTTTAATGAGCTCAGTGAGGAAGGAGTTCGTGGTCGGGAATTTTTCGATGGGGAAGGAGCTGGGTTGATGAGCCAATTTACCGTACACAATTTCGTGGGGGGTAAAATTGGTAGATTCGTGCACGCTCGTATTGTAGTAAAATTCGGCAAAGGGCAATAGCCTGTCCCAATCGTCATGATCGTTCACGTAATGATTTATATATTCGGCCAAGACGATGTGGCTTTGCTCTAGGGCGCCATTCGTTTGCGGCCGATAGCCTGACGTGTTCAGGTGTCTGACCTTATAAATTTGCGAGATCTCACGGAGTAACCCGTTTATGAACGCCGTTCCCCGGTCAGTTAGGATTGCTTGGGGGCATCGAATTAGTTGAACAGTCCCCTTACTATTGTTTCGGTGACGGTAGTCGCCTTCAGGTCGGGTATATTCTCTGCCAGGCAATATTTCGACAAATGATCCTGCATTGTCAGGATATGTTTATCGCCATGAGGGGTGGTTGGCAGAGGCCCTACGTTGTCGAGTGAGACTTTGTCTAAGGTATCGGTGGGGGTGTCCAAAATGAGCATCGGCTCACAGGTCCTTGCCCTCACCAGCTTATTTCCCTGGCAGCCTTCACAACGTCGTATACAATTTTGGACGTCGTTGCCAAGCGTAGGCCAGCAAAATCTTTCTCGAATTCTATGGTAAGTTTTTGTCACCCCTTTATGGCCGCCTATAAGGCTCAAGTGGAATTTCCGCAGGATTTCAGCTCGATCCTCGGGTGGGGACAATATCACTTTCCCATAGCACGAAGAGGCTCCGCTCGCACCGGCGGAAGAGACGAAGAGGGCCCGGGGACGGGGAGTGAGGGAGTTCGGGCATCGGGGTCTCTTTTGCCATGTGTAGCCGTGTTGCGCGCCGGCTGTTACGTCCTGACGTAACGGCCATTAAAATTCATTTCTTCAACGTAATTGCTACCAAAGACAAAGATGAAAACTTGAGGGTCTGTAAAAAGAAGGTTTATCGTTTCCAGGGTTATTCCGTTCAGCTCAATGATAAAACAGAAATTCACGTTACCGACCGAAAATCTCTGAAAAGATGGCCATCGGTAAAATCGGGCAGTATGGAAGGAAAATCAGGGACAGAGACCCCTACGAAAAGCCACAAGCTCGTAAATACCATCTTGAGAGCGAGGCACCCGACGCCGCCTTCCTAACTGGAATACCCTCCACCGGTCTATCGATGCAAGGGATAGATCGCTGGATCTACCCTTTACCATTGGAAAAGAAAGAATAAAGCATAGAGTATTTCGCTCTGCCGTCAAAACGACGTGAGGCACTGGTTTCACCCTCTCGGAAAAACAAGCTCACAACAGGGGAACAGTCCTCCTTTCTCTTTCTCAAACAGATATATATGTATACACGTGTTATCTACAATAGACTCAGTACACAACGAACGGAATTGCTCTAAATAACAATGAATTTCCAAACCGCATGCCAATACGGAATTTGGGAATAAATAATTAACTTAATTGGATAATCAACTTTCAGGATAAATTCGCAATAAAACAGAGTAGTAAAATGAACAACGAAGTTAAGCAATAATTATATAAACAATAAAATAGAACAAAAATTAAATAAACAGTGAAACAGACCAAGAATTAATTAAACAACGAAACAGAATAATAATCAAATAAACAAAAGATGATTGAATAAATAAATAGAATCAAATAGTGATGTGATAATCGAAAGAAATAGTTAGAAATATATTTATATGTCTTTTAATAACATAGATAATACAAATAGAATTAAAAACGAGATCCAATTAAGTAGGTAGTTAGACGGTTTAAATACAATAAGCATTTGCAAGAGAGAGACCCATGATAAAACGGAAACAAAACCACTAATCGTCCCTGAAAGGGCAGTAGGCCTCACAAGAATATAAAGGGCAGTAGGCCCCACAAGAATGCAAAGGGCAATAGAAAAATATTTTAAAGGGACTAAGGCGTTTGCGTGAAGCCACCGTTTCATGACTCTCTCTCTCTCTCTCTCTCTCTCTATCTCTCTCTCTCTCTCTCTCTCTCTCTCTCTCTCGCTCTCTCTTTCTCTCTCTCACTCTCGCGTCGCGTGGGCCAACAATCCCAGGCCCTCTCTTTAAAAATTCCATTGTACAGTTCACGAGGAAACAGGTGCAGGATTACGCACACATTTATAGGGATATCTATGTATATATATATATGTGTGTATCCATCTGTGTGCGTATAAGTACAGAAATATGTGCAAAAAAGGTTTCAGGGTAAAAACAACTGATGCAATAATTACTTTTCCTAAATCAAGAAAAGTCAAACAAATATAAGTCATATGTCGAGCAACTAATCAATAAGAATATAATTTCAAAATGAAACCTTGCACTGTACTCTGAATTACGAACTCATCCGATAGATAATTTAATGTTAAATCCAATAATCAAACTCAAAGAGAAACAAGTAAAAACTTGTATTGTTAAATGGAAATAATTCAAAATTCGAAATAATATTTCCCTGTGTTAAAATCTAAAGGAAAGAAAGAAGCCAATCACTTAGAGGCAAAACCCAGTTACATAGGGCCCCCACCCCTCTTTTGACGTTCCACGGGGTTTGCGCGGCAGAACGGGAGACTTGGCTCTAGTCGCTACCCGGAGATCGCTCGAATCTCTCCCCACTCCAACCCCTCATTCTAGCCACCCTCCTTTTTCACCCACCCTGATATTTCCTATCTCTTTCTTGGAGGAGAAGAAGGCACGAAGGGGACTTGAGATTTCTTTAGTCATGCGCCGTAGTCACCCACCCTCCCCTCTTTTCTAGTCGACTCATACGAGGAGGCTTATGCGACCACACCCTAAAAAAAAAATGCAGTATGAAAAACCAAGGAAAAAACGATTTAGGTTCAATTTTACCAAGAATGTTTAAACATTGTCACTTTAGAAATGATTAAATCGTCTAACCATTTATTTATAATAATATAAATTTAAGTTTAACACGCAATAATATCGCATAAAAAGACTTATAAATAATTTAAGATCGCTACTTCATATATTTTATTCTTAAATAAAAATGGCATGATTAAAAATAGTTAACAAACAATAGAACGAAAAGAAAGAACAATCAATTTAACAAAACGCATAAAATATTAACTACAAAGGAAAAGAGACTTTGTAAATGATAGAATAAGCGCGTAAAAATATTTATAATGTTAAAATTATTGTTACTATAAGGAATTAACATTGTCTACGAACTGAGAATGTAAAAAGCGTGGGGCACATGCATATGCCTGTATATGTGTTCAGGGATACCAACACACGCATAGGACCCACTCAGCGATCTACGCTAGCGCCCTCACCGCGCCTCAATCTCTAAGGGAAGCTCGCGGAAGCGGGGAATAGATTTCATAGGGGAAAATGCATCTTCCATCTTGGTCACACCATCCCCACCAAAATCGATCGGGGTGGCGTGGATCGCTGGGTATATAAAGCGCGGAAAAAGCGCTCTCGAGAGACTTCTTCGATTTTTTCCGAGCTGGAAACTTCTAAATTCATCGTCCACTCCGAAACCATTCTTGAGTTGAACTTGTGAAATTTTCGACAAAGACGTTCTTGGTTCGGGATTTTTTCCGAAACAATTCGCTTTTGGACTTAGAATTTTTCACTCGATTTTTCGAAGGAAGTTGGTTTTTTTTCTGTTTGGAATTTCAAGTCTTGAATTTCTGAATCAAAATAGAATCGACTTTATTTTTTTCTCGAATTGCGAATCAACTCTTTGAATGTCGGAAAGGACTTTGGATCTCGTTTTATTCTATTTCATTTTACTTTGCTTAGTTATTATCTTCTGTTTAATAATTCCACTTTGACGACTGCAATCCATGAATTGTTGGAAAAAGTACAAATCGCGCTCATTGTTAAATAAATCGCGAAATTTTAAGACTGATCTTATTGTGCAAGCCATTCTTTTATTCTTTTAATAATTTAAAAATAAAAATTGGATCTCGAAAAAATAAAATCTGTGCATCAACATCTTCTTCGTTTTCGTCATCTACCTACCACGCCCTTGAGCACTCGCCGATCTCCTTATCGTTTCACGTCCAGATCATCACCGGTTACCAATGGTATTACCCTTCCAATCAGGAGAGCATCTGACTTTGTAAGTGAAGCTCTATTTATTTTTATAAAATCATTTTCGTGATTGTGCAACGTTTTATCTCCGGAAAATTATAATTTAGTGAGCCTAATCTATTCGGACGGAAATTAATAAATTTCAATAAACCTTTCTCGTTTATTGGAGAAAGGCCCAATTTTACTCAAGTGAATCTTTACCTTCGATTATTCTCATGGCGTTGGCGACATAACTCTTTAAACAAAAAATTCGATTTTTAATTAATTTATTAAATGACGTGGATCAAGGAAATTTATTTGGGAATATTGACAAAAAAATTACACGGCTCGTTTTTCTCCTATTTATTTTATTAATGTGAACGCTGGTATCTATTCGTTCTTACATTCGATTCAGTGCAAAGGTTCGCGAAAGTAATAAACCAGTGACGCGTCATAAAACCACGAAACGAGGTTTATCTGAGTTTTCTTTTCTTCCGGAATTTTATCAAGAATTTAAACAATTAAATAAGTTGAATCCAAGGAATTTTCCTCGCCCCAACGATTAAATTCAAAAAAGGTAAGAACCCTCTCTCTTTCTCTTTTCCTCTATTATTTGTTTAATTCATTTGATCGCAAGATTCAGTGCGGTTGTGTAAATCTGTACTTCATCCGAGGATTCGTGTTCTTTGCTTTATTTTCCCCCCGTGCGGAAACTTGGTTGGGACTAGAGTTTCGTCAGGTTGCACGCCCACCAAGTATTCGTTTACCTATCCTTGTGCGGAAATTTGGTTGGGACTAGAGTTGCGTCAGGTTGCACGCTCACCAAATATTCGTATTCCTTCTTTTTCCTCGGCGGAGATCTGGTTGGGACTAGAGTTGCATCAGGTTGCACGCCCGCCAGGTATTTGTTTACCTATCCTTGTGCGAAATTTGGTTGGGACAAGGGTTGCGTCAGGTTGCACGCTCACCAAATATTCGTATTCCTTCTTTTTTCGTCGGCGGAGATCCGGTTGGGACTAGAGTTGCGTCAGGCTGCACGCTCATCCGGAAATTCACCCTGGATACTCTTCCCTTAAATTCCATGAGAGTCAACCCCCCAGTACCGCGCAAAAAGAAAAGAACACGCAGAGCCGGACGAAGGTATCAATTACGTAAACTCGACGCGATAAATTCGAATCCGTGGTCAAAAAGGTTAAACCCTGTTCAAAGATTGGGATCAAATTATCACGGAGTACGGGCACTGCCTACAGAAACAGAAATAACTAGAGAGACTCCAAAACCCAAAATTATTTCCACTGAAATCCTTAAACATCCGGTAATTATTTACAAATTAAAGCTTATCGATCTTCCTCCAATCACCCCGTCATTTGATAAAAGTAACGATCAGGATCCCCGTGGCAAAGTTAATAATAATTTATATCGTAGCGAAAGATCTGAAAATTCAATAGACCTCGACGCGATGAAAAGTTAAACAGTGATTCCAAGCCCATTTCCCGAGTAACTTTCCGAGAGGTTAGACTCAAAAACAGGGGCAGACGTGTTCGAGATTGTTTCCAGGAGGAGTACTGAAATTTATTTTTCACGACTAAAGAGTCTCAATCAAATTCAGCACGTCATACGTCGAAAATCATTGATAGTTCGTGAAAACTCCCATTTTTGACGTAACAAATTTTGGGGGCTCGTCCAGGATCATTTGGAGTCATTGTTGATTTTCTTTGTCGTCGTAGTGATTTTAAATAATCAATTAAAAAAAAAAAAGAAGAGAAGTAATTTTGGATATTCCGTTTGTTATTTTTTCCAAATAATTTGAACTAGATTTTAAAAAATTATTCACGCTTGAACGAAGTAAAAACGAAAAGGATTTTTTTTTTCATCTTTCTAATTTATCAAGTTGAATTATTTTCTTCATTATTGCGAAATAAGGGTAATTGACGTCGCGAAAAGACGTAGTCCAATTTGAACATTTTTTTTGTTATTTATTTTTTTTTACGTAAAGTAATATTTAAGTACAGTAGAACTTTAGTGAAATTTGTCGTTTGGAAAAAAAAGAATATACACATACCAAAAATAATAAAAAAAAAAAAACCCTACGGAGAAAATTTCTGTTCTTCAATCTCAAGAAAATTAATAAAATAAAATATTGAAAGGAACAAAATGTCTATATCGGAGGTTCAAAATGTCAACGGAGGAATTTTGGGAAGAAGTATGTGATATAATTGACGAACTTCCCCTCCTCCAAGTTCAACCCTCTTACAAACTTAACCCTATAGATTTTTCAATAGATTACCCGGTAAATCGTCGAAGCAATATTCTTGATCCTCGTTACGAACATTATAGAAATTTGCAAAAATCTCGTCGGTCACAAAATATATCTAAAGTCGATTCCCCCACGGATTTGCTATCTAAAGGAGAAGTAAAAAGTGAGGAGCAAAATAAAGTCCAGTCACAAAAACTCGAAGCAACAGCTACCAGCTCTAAAAACTTTAATAACCAACTTGAAATAGAAAAATCACGTGAATTGAATAAAAAGGTAAAGGTTTCAAATAATCGGGTGCCTGTGCATACCCGCGAAAGAATTCAGAGACGGAATTTTAACGGATTTCAGACCACGACAACGCCGTTCTTCTCCCCGCGTACGCGTTTCGCGCCTCCAACGAATTATTTTGTTAACCCTGCATTTCGACATCCTATCGTCTACCCCCGACGCAACACCATTGTTAATTACCAAATACAAATATTCAGGCCAATAATTTTACCAATTTTCCGTCGGAATTGATGATAACGGTTTAATAAGGGGAAGGTTAAAATTATATATATGTATATATATATATATATATATATATATATATATATATATATATATATATCGGTAGATGTTTGACGGATTTTATCTGGGAATTTTACAAATGCCGTCAACAAGATCGACGACAACAGTCGCGAATTCAGTGCTTAATAAATATCTAGAAGAGAGAAAAAGACAATTAGCAGAAGACCCGATTGAAAATCCCAATAAAAGACGAGAGACGTCTGGAGACGATAATAATACAATTGACCAAACGAAAGGACCTTCCCTCCCAGGATTATCGAAATCCCTTTCCGTCCTCAATATAGAAGGTCTCCCAGAATCAAACTCGTCGTGGTCTCGAAAATCGAGTTCACAGGGGTCAAAAAGTAGTAGCGAATCTTCACTAGATAAAATCTCAACCTCGAAGGAATCTCACGAGGCTTCAAAAGAGCCACCGGAGTCTTCGGAAACTGAGATTCACAAAACTCCCCGAGGGCAAGAGGAAAACGATTTTAGTAACATCGTCCTCCATTCTGGGAACTCCATTGAAGAGTTTGGAGAGTCTGAAGAATTGGAAGAAATTAATAGTGACGTCTTATTAAATTTTGAAACAAACGAACATAGTTGTCGCGATCTTCCGCCCAACGTGATTACAATAATCCCTAATCCAACAGGGAAAACGCCTGATTTGCCAGTAATACCGACAGACCCTCATTGTGAAACAGCGAAAGAATTACCCATCGTGTGTGAAAAGAGTATTATCGAATTCCACGAATCGGAAAATTCCCCTGTTACGAACTCAAGAATATTTCAAACGCCTTTGAGAACTAAACAGTGTCTAGCATCGATTTTGAAAACCCCGAGATTTCGCGAAATTTCTCCGTCAACAACACTTTGGAAAACTCCCGCGAATACACTTGTAAATCAGTCATTTACTTTTTATTCCTGTAGAGAAGAAAAAACATTAGCGCCTCGCAAACCGTGGAATTTCCTCGAACTTTTCTCGCGAAAGAAAGTAATCGACCCAGTAAAGATTATCGATAAACAAAAAACACCTGCACTATCCTTACATACAAGCAACACAAATAGGAAAAGGGCAGAATCAACACCCCTGATAACAAAATATTCCGAATCATACAATACGAAAAATCCCGTTTTGGGAAAGGAATCTGTTGAGAGAGGCGCGAGCCGCGATACCGGTCACGTTAGGGAATTCAACAGGGACCAGGAGGGGATTCGAAACTCAGGCGACAGAGGCAACGATCGAGATAAAGACAGGGATAGAGAGGACAAACCCAACGGGAATAATAGTTCAAATTTTCTGAGACCCAAAAATCAAAATCCGGAAGAAATAAATACCCCAAAAATTGCAAGTAGTAATCAATTAGTATCTCTAAAGGACGCCCTTGCCGTAGTTCCAGAATACGATAATACCAGAGTCTCTTTGGGCATGTTCATTCAAGGTTGTGAGGAAGCTCTCAGGATGCTCGAACCAGAGAGCGAAAAATACCTCGTAAAAGCCGTTAGAGTAAAAATCAAGGGAGAACCCCGACGAACCATACACCTTCAAACGTTTGAAACTATGAAACAATTGTACGAATTTTTAAAAATGATCTATTCCCCGGCCCGAAATATGCATCAATTACAGGGCGAATTAGGGACGATTTATCAAAAACCGGATGAAACAGTGATAGCTTACGCGAATCAAGTACGGGATTTAGGGATCCAAATAATTGACGCTTATGAGACCGAAAAAGATATGGCCGTGGACGACGTTTTTAAAGCTAACATCGAAGAAGGGGTACTCTCATGTTTTTTGCAAGGATTAAAACCAGAAATTAAACAGAGAATGGGTTTCACGGAAGACGTCGAAGATGCAGCGCAAAAGGCTATTAAAATCGAGAAGCAATTAATCGCTCAAGCGGCGCTACGTAAGGTCAGGGGAGAGCCCACCGAGATTAGACACTCGAAATTTGAGAATAAAAGAACAATAAATGTCGTTAATAGTGAAACTATAATTTGCCAAAGTTGCGGGAAGAATGGGCATATAGCAGGAAACTGTGAATTAAATAAAATTCGTAACGATGGAAATCTCGAAAGAGATAAAGAGCGCAAAAATATACCCATATGTCAGTTTTGCGGGAAAAGCGTACATACCGTAGAAAAATGTTTTAAAAAACAGGCTCAACAAAGTAACGGTAATCCAACAAATTTCCCCACACCTACTATCACGGTCTGTCAGCTCTTCAATAAACGCGGCCATACGGCCGAACGCTGTTTTCAGCATTTTCCCCCTCTAGTAAAGGATGAGGGGAACACAAATGTCATGTGTCAATTGTGCAAGGGGCCAAATCATACGGCCCTTAATTGCCCTCAGTTGCCAAAAAATCTTCAAATTCCCAAATTATTAAACATTGGGCAGGTACCTCAAACTCTCAAATATCAAACATCGCAGACCATGAGATGTCAAATCTGCAAGAGGGAAGGGTATGGAGCCGATAGATGTTTTTTCAGAAACAATTCGCTCTGAGCTAATAATCAAAACTCTTCAATTCCTCCAAAAACATATAGCGCAGCCGTGAGCAATCGACAAAATCAGGAAAAATTATGTTACTACTGCAAAAATCCTGGCCATTTTGCCCGCGAGTGCCAGATAAAAATGAGTAACGAACAGGGATTCGAAGATTTAAAGGGAAACGCGAGCGGTCTCCCGCCACAGGGTGCATCGCAGGAGGCCCCACGGAACGCGCACCCAATACGGACTATTACTATAGTAGGGAGAAGCTCGCACTTAAAGCAATAAAAATATACACTATTCATCTAGAGAGAGAGCGTTCTGTTCCCACGGTAATGATGAGTGCAAGGGAGTTAAAAAACCCAATCACTCTCATGATCGATACTGGAGCAGGACCAAATTTGCTAAAATTTAATTGCATAAACAAACCCGAGTTAATAAATCGGGGAGAAATTTTGCAGTTAAATGGTATGACCAGTCTATCAATTCACGCGAGTTACGTTACAATAGAAGCTTTTGGACGTTTTACTACATTCCATATAGTAACGGACGATTTTCCCATCAAAGAGGGCGGAATTCTTGGTTCAGAATATCTAGATGGAAATCGTGTAAAAATTGATTATGAAAAGCGTCAATTAGAAATGCAAGGAATTGAAATTCCTTTTGCCTCGCCCGAAACAATTTCGATTCCTAAAGAATCGACTAAATTATGTTTCATTCGAATAAAAAACTTGGGAATCAGAGAGGGATACTTACCACCTTTAGATGGTGGAAAAGGACTATTGATACAAAGTGGATTTTTGAGAAATGACAATGGAAAAGCTTACATATATATCACCAATGTAAATCCTCACCCTGTACAGGTGCATGTACTGGTGTTGGAATTAAGAAATGAAACCGAGTTTGCGACCTGGAAGAATTTTCAAGGTATAAATTTACCAGATAAGGGTCTAATTGAAAAAGGGGATCTCATCAAAGAATTGGATGAAATAAAAGAAACATGCTGTGTGGAAAAATTATATGAAACAAAGGATAAAAAAGATAAAATAGATTTGAGGAAAAATACGGAAAAAGATAAAATGAATGAAAATACGGAGAACGATAACACGAATTTAAATAAAAATACGGAGAACGATAACACGAATTTAAATAAAAATACGGAGAACGATAACACGAATTTAAATAAAAATACGGAGAACGATAAAATGGATTTAAATAAAAATACGGAGAACGATAAAATGGATTCAAATAAAAATACGGAGAACGATAAAATGGATTCAAATAAAAATACGGAAAACGATAAAATGGATTCAAATAAAAATACGGAAAACGATAAAGTCTTGAGTAAAAATTCGGGAAAAATCAAGTTAAACACGAGGAAAAATACAGAGGAAGAAAAATGTAATGAGGAAAGGAAATTTAATGTTCATTCTTTTTTTAACGCACGGGAAAAGATTTGCAAAGGTGACTCTTCCAATCTTTCTTTGATAGGAAATTGTTCAGAGTTTATTAGTGCAGAAAACTATCCCGATGTAGGGCCAACGAGAGTGGCTGTACCTGCGAGAGACAGGAAAGGCTCCGTTGGAGAGATGCCTAACACATTGAGAGTAAACAGATCCTGCGGGGATAGCTCTGTGCATGGTGTCGGTCTTTGTCACGCTTCTGCAAATTTAGGCTCTTCGGAGGAACTAGATCCGGATGATGGGGCAAAGATTAAATTTCGAGTCAACTCAATTAATTATTCTATAAATGGCCAAAATATATTTAATAAAAACAAAGGAATAAAAACAGGGACCGATCACCCTCGTTTAAATTAACGGGAAACATTTTATTTGGACAATCCTCGCGTTTCTTTTTCGAAAGATTGTCCAGTATCAATTGATGCACCATTTAGTTCCGATTTTAGTGATACAAGAGAAGTATCGGAAAATGAAACGTCGGAATTTAAAGAAGATATAAAGACGGAAAGAATAGATTTCATCGAAAATATTGATCATTTTGGTCCCACGGGGCAATCACACGGTAGTGCACGACCAGTGGTTGTAAACGTTGGAATCGAGAATGTCAATTCAAATGTTGAATTAACTAATGGATCCAAGCCAGGAAAAGCAAATCGAGAACCCTTATCAGAATTTTCACCAGATAAAGACGCAAATGTTGGATTCAATCAATTAGAGGAGAAATGCACCCGAAACTCTCCGAAAAATTCAATTTCTAAGAAAAATTTTCACAAACGAAAATCTTTTGAGATATTTAATTACGACTTGGTAAAATGTCTCGGTACGTACAAAATTTCACGAGACTTACTAAATTTTCCATGCAAAAGCTATTGTCATTTAATCAAGGATTCACACATTGAGGAACGACTTAATAAAATCAAAGAAGTTCTAAGATTAGATAGTTTAAATCCTAAGGAAAAACAAAGCATTGAAACCCTTCTGAGAAAAAGTACGGGATTATATCATCTGCCTGGAGAACCGCTCAGCTGCACGTCCGTCTTACAGCATAGGATACCCACCACCGATGATTTACCCATCAACACTCGTGGTTATCGCTGGCCTGAGGTGACAAAAGATGAAATAAGTCGACAAATGGAAGAAATGTTGACCAATGGCATAATAATACCATCCGTGTCCCCGTATAATTGTCCTGTATGGGTCGTGCCTAAAAAAGCCGATTCTAAGGGAAATAAACGGTGGCGTGTCGTATTTGACTATCGGTCTCTGAATGAAAAAACAATAGCAGATGCATATCCCATTCCCAATATTATCGAGATATTGGATCAATTCGGGGGTGCACAATATTTTTCAGTATTCGATCTAGCATCCGGTTTCCATTAAATAGAAGTCAGTCCAGAGGACCGTCATAAAACTGCATTTACCACACCTCGAGGGCATTTCGAGTTCGTGAGAATGCCCTTCGGGCTACGCAATGCTCCCCCCACCTTCCAACGTGCCATGGATCTTACGCTCGGGGGTATACTGGGAACAGGCGTTTTTGTGTATCTCGACGATATAGTAATCTATGCCAAAAATCTTGAAGACCACAGTAAAATTTACAGAGAATTAATAAAACGTCTAGAAGCTGCAAATCTAAAATTACAACCCGATAAGTGCGAATTTCTTAAACACGAAGTAGCATATCTCGGTCATATAATAGGGAAAGACGGAGTTAAGCCCGATCCAAAAAAATTAGAAGCCGTCAGAGAATATCCAAGACTCAAGAATATTAAAAATATTCGACAATTTTTGGGACTAACGGGTTATTACAGGAGATTTATCGAAGGCTACGCGAAAATCACAAAACCTTTAACATTGTTACTTAGAAAAGAAACAGAATTTAATTGGCAATCAGAGCAGCAAGAAGCGTTCGAGATACTAAAGAACAAATTATGTACGGCCCCGTGCTTAAATATCCTGATTTTTCCAAACCATTTATTCTAACCACCGACGCATCGGGCGTCGCGATTGGAGGAATCTTATCTCAGGGAGTAATTAATCATGATCACCCTTGCGCTTATGCATCAAGAGCTCTGAATAAAGCGGAGGAAAAATATGATACATATGAAAAAGAGGCCTTGGCCATAGTATACTGCGTACTACATTACCACCCCTATCTGTACGGGCGACGTTTCACTATAGTAACCGATCATAAACCCCTGATGTGGTTCCAACGAGCCACGGACGGCAATGCAAGAGTTCTAAGATGGCGGTTAAAGCTCGCCGAGTATGAATATGACGTAGTATACAAGGCGGGTAAAACCAACGTTAACGCCGATGCCTTATCAAGAAACCCAGTGGAATATTCTATTATTTCCGACGAGATAATGATAATACGAGCAAATCCAGAAACTGGGAAAAGGGAAAAACCCAAACATGCGCTAACGGAAGCAGATATTTTGACACTATTAGAAGAAGACTCTGAAGAAGACGAGGTGGAAAGGGACGAGTTAAATGAATTGATCCAACTCGAAAATAACGAGCAATACAGCTGGTATCGCGAATATGGAGGTAATATTGAAACAAATTAAATAAATGACAGAGAAATTGATTCTTCTAAGGAGCAAGAAGTTGAGAATTTGGAACGAGAAGACGAGAATTTGGAAAGTTTTCATCTCGTTTATACACCCGAAGAGAGCGAGTGCGAACGATCCTATTCTGAAAATACAAGCGTGGAATTCCTGCGGCGGGGTATCACGTCGGAAACCAGTTTCAAAAATTGTATTGACCATTCCGAAAAGGGAAATACAGAGGAAAATAGATCGGGAAATGCATCCCTGGAAAAGCAGATGAGAACTCATCTCGAGGAGATAGGAGAGGACGACGAGAATTCTTAAGAAACAGGAAATCTCGTAGATTCTCCAGGCTCCGGGAATTACATAGAAAACTTTTTCACAGGTAGCACGGAAAATGCAATCGCTAAAGAAATCAGTCCCGTAGACCACTTTGAAAACGAGGCTAAAAGAAGTTTGTACGGAAAGGAAAGTCGTAAAAATCCGCGGCGCGTCGCAGGTAGAAGCGAAAACCAGTCAGGAAAAATGGTCCATCCACGAGCCGGGAAAAAGATGACTCCGACAACGAAAAGTGGGACTCCGAAGACGAGGATCCAATAGGCCCCATGCAGGGGAAGAAAAAGAGGCTGCGGCGCCGACGGATAAAACCCGTGGAAAGTGACTCTGACACTCCAGACGATCTCGAAGAAAATGCAACCGAGCACACGGAGAGCGACGAATGCTCTCTCCCCTTAACTCAACACGTGGGTCCTCTACCTGGGCATGACGCCACACCCTGCTCCAACATCAAGCAGTCCCGAGATTTATTGCACACTCGAAAAGACAATTTGACCTATTTTGTCTCGGTTGAGGGTCAACCTTTGGACGTAGGGGCCACCTTACTAAGGGAAAATGATAATTATCTACCGAATAAAAAATTAAAATTGAACCAAGCACAGACTATAAGAAAGGGAACGAAATTCTATATAGCATTGCCTATCTCTGAAAATAACAAAGAAAGCCCCACGATGATACTTGAAAATATTAAACAAACTTTAGCGTCTTGTAAAAATTTGATTGAAAAATTGAACTGAGCAACAATCAGTATTGCAAAATCACAATAGATATGTAATATTCCGTGGGAAGACATTTTGGATCAATTGAAGAACATACTAGCATCTGGTGATTTAAAAATAATCATTTGTAACGGGCTTGTGCGTCAACCCCCCTCGGATTTACAAAATGAAATTATTCAAGAAATGCACAGTTCACCTATCGGCGGACATAGAGGAGTGAGTAAAATGTACAATAGAATCGACATAATTATTATTGGAAAAATTTAAAATCGGACGTACAACAATATATACAACGTTGTTTGCAATGCCAGTTAAAAAAATTAGTCCGAGAGAAAACAAAACAAACAATGATGATTACTGACACTCCTGCCACAGCTTTTGATAAGATAGCAATGGATATCGTGGGACCAATGGTAATAACTCAGAAAAATAACGAATATATATTGACCATACAAGATCAACTGACAAAATTTTCTATGGCGATTCCCATACCCAACTCCACAGCAGTAACGATCGCAGAAGCATTCGTAAAAAGATTTATTTGCAATTTTGGGGCACCGAAAGCCGTTTTAACCGATCAAGGTAGTAATTTCTTGAGCGATTTCTTTAGACAAATTGCAAAACTATTTAAAATTCGCAAGTTAAGAACTACAGCTTTTCACCCGCAATCCAACGGGTCATTAGAAAGATCGCATCACGCACTTGGCGAATATTTAAAACATTACACTTGCAAGGAACACAACTGGGACGAATGGATCGAATTAGCAATATTTAATTACAATACGAACGTGCATGAGGGAACCAAACATACTCCTTACGAAATGGTATTTGGAACCCCCTCGAATCTACCCCTCGGCGATGCAGACAAAATAGCCACGTATTATTTAATTTAATTACGCTCATTACCCAAATTCACGAAATACAACAAAATGGCCGCGACAATTTGATCAAAGCTAAAGAAAAAGCAAAAATTATCTATGATAAAAAAATTAATCCAATCCAATTTAAGGTTGGCGAACCAGTGTTTTTGCTTAAAGGGCCGAAACCCGGAAAATTAGCAGATCAATATACTGGGCCACATGAAATAACAAATTTTACCTAATGGTAACGTCAGAATAAGAATAAAGAAGAACACAAACGTAGTGCACCCTAATCGTTTGCGGAAATCGCACATTCCCATACCAATAGGAAAAGAGTAAGGGAGAACTTCTCTCTCTTAAACATACACTACTTCGTCCTAACTGCAGTATTAAAAAAAAAAAAAAAAAAAACCCTCACGTGAAAATCATATTTCAGCAATTAACAAAATAAGGATCAACCATTAAGAAGCTTAATCTTTAAATAACAATCATATAGAGCGTGTCTAAAAACAAAAAAAAAACATAAAAAAAACACAAGATAAAAAAGTAAGATAAAGAGGATATGTATGTATCTACCTATACGTGTCAAAGGGATAGAACCTTGCTTATTCAAAATTTAATGGGCTTTAAACAGGATGTCGGAACACGTGATAGGCCCACGTAGCGAGGAAGTAAGATTGGCAAGCTTTAAGAACTGGAAAAACCCTGTCGTGGATCCGCGAGAATTGGCCGCTGCAGGTTTCTTTTATCTCCAATGGGGCGATTCCGTCAGATGTTTCTCGTGCCGCACTACGATAGGCAAATGGAAGGAAGGAGACCGACCAATGGATGAACACCGAAGATGGAACGGAATTTGTAATTTTATACAAAATTTACCCTGTGGTAACGTGCCACTGGATACGGACCCCAAGGATATACCGTTGCCAGAGTCAAAAGGAGGAGACGTCTGCGGGGCATACAAGCCCGAACACAGACAAGCCATACCAGAAAAATACTTAGTGAAATTGCCAGGATCAGAGAAGGTAGTATCAAAAGCAGTATCGACTCCCGTACAATTTGCTTGGATCCCCGAACATCCCGAGTATCAGGATTACAAGAAGAGATACGAAACTTTTAAAACACAAAACTGGCCAAAAGAATCAATAGTAAAGTCAAAGTATTTGGCGGAGGCAGGATTTTTCTACAACGGTAAGAATGACGAAACGATATGTCACCAATGCGGGGGGGGACTGAGGAATTGGGGAGAAGGGGAAAACGCTTGGGCTCAACATATCTTGTGGTTTCCAAGATGCGAATTTTTATATGAAACGCTTGACGCAATCAGAATAATAGATTATCATGTTCAGTGGCTGCAACTCGAAAAAGCCTATGTCATAAAGCAGACCCACCAACAAGTAACTCCCGTTGGCATGTGCCAAATATGCCGTTCAGAGCCAGACAAAAAAATTTTCCAGCCATGCGGGCACTCCATCACTTGCACCTCATGCATCGAAAGAACCAGTTATTGCCCAATCTGTGGACAAAGGGTTGCCGGTTCGAGTCAAGCTATAAGGGATCAAGAACGTCAGTAGAGTATAAGAATGAAATGAAGAGAGACGGAGAGCGTTTTGGGAAAACTCGGTCATGGTTTTTCCGCTTCCTCGCTCGCCCTGTGCTCCTGGTCGAAAGGCCCCATCCGAAAAGGAAGAAAATAGCGGGAAGAAGAAGCGGGAGGAAGAAGCAGTGGGGACTCACACTACACTGCGACAATTTCACCTCCTCTCTCGTAGAAAACCCTGACCTCAACACTCCAAGAAAATACTAAAAAATAAACAAAAAAAAACGATAAATAAACAATAAAAAGATCTAAGAATAACAATAAATTAACTTGAACGAATCAAGTTCATGAGCAAAAAAAAAAACACTATCACAAACCCATCATCACAGAGAGTTATCAATCAATATTTCAATTGCTTGATAGGAACATGGAACCCCGGAAAAAAAGATCATCCAGAAAGAAGCTAGGCCAATACCGACATCCAGTGCCCGAAATACTGCCGCTAACAATAAACAGAGTACTGCCGACAAAACTTGCACCAGGAAGCCATGAATTAATTTTTTATTGGAAAATAGCCCTACATCTGGAAATTTCTAACTATTGGATCAAATTATACGTGCCACCTGAATGGAAATCGTTAAAACATCACTGTCTAGAAAAATGGGTTGGAAGGATGAGAGATAACCCATACGAGGATATAACATTGGGAGGAATGAAGTATCATTGGACACATGAGGCACTGGTACTATATGGACAGAAATACGATTTGATACCCATCCCGGGAAGGAACGGAGTACCCGACGTTGTGGAAGAAGTGCCTTATTTTAACAATCCCAGGATTATGTTCTCCAACGGAAAAGATTTGCCCGTCAGAATTAATCGTATCCTTCCGCCCTACATAATGGGAGGAATGGAGTATATATTTTGTTATTGGAAGATCATACTTCCGGGAAAATACAGACAAACAGTGTATGTACCCCCGGAATGGAGACTTCTAACGCCCAAAGCACTAAAAAATTGGTGCATCATGCTTGCTGAGAACATGGGAGAGGACATTACGCTGGAAGGAGTGAGATACACCTGGAATGGGAACGACATCATCCCCGAGGGTCAAATAATAAGACTTCAAGAAACAAAGGGGTTCGGAAGGGGAGGAAAAGAGAAAACGGCCTCAACAATTGCCAATTTTATTATTTTAAAAATTTTTATAAAAGAAAGAAAGATAGAAAAGAGCTCAACAGTTTACTAATAAAACTGGAGCGCAATTAAAACATGCATTTAAATTTTGAAAAAGGAGAAAAAGAGAAAACGGCATCAACAATTGCCAATTTTATTATTTTAAAATTTTTTATAAAAGAAAGAAAGATAGAAAAGAGCTCAACAGTTTACTAATAAAACTGGAGCGCAATTAAAACATGCATTTAAATTTTGAAAAAGGAGAAAAAGAGAAAACGGCCTCAACAATTGCCAATTTTATTATTTTAGAAATTTTTATAAAAGAAAGAAAGATAGAAAAGAGCTCAACAGGTTACTAATGAACCCGGAGCAAAAATATTAATCTGAGAAGTAAAAGCTGAAAAACATACATATTTCTTGAAGGAAGAACCTGGAAATCATAAAAGTGGCATCTGTTTCCTCCTCTATCCCCTCTCCATCATCTTTCCTTCGATCTTCGCACCTTTTTCCTTCTGCGCGTCTCCTCTCCACCTCATGTTTCCTCGCGACATACGAACAACAACAACATGTGAACGACAAAATCCCAACGAAGACGAATAAGAAAACAACAAGGAAACGGCGAGGTCCAGAAGCAAACGAATAAATACAACGAAGAAGATCAACGAAATACAACGAGAACGACGACGAAAACACGACAAAGATTCGGAAAAAGAGAGAAGGAGTTCTTCCTGAAGAAAAAATCATTTCTCTTTTATTTATGAAGGAATCTTTAAAATAAAAGAAAGGGATTCAAAATATAATAATTTATTCAGGAGAGAGGATAACCTCTCTCCTCACCCAAACTCTAACCGTCAATACAATAATTCCATTAGGGAAAATAATATTGACTAAAATTAGAAAAAAAATCGGAAATTGATTTAAAAAAAAAGAGAGAAAAAAAAAGAAACCCAAAAAGAAAAAAACGCCACCCTATTTCTTACAGGGGCAATCGCCGTCCCAACACTCCGCGCTTTGCCAGGGGTGAAGGTCCGGGCGCGGTACGGCAATAGCGCCCAGGGACTCCGCGAGTTCCGCGAGACTCAGGCTCCCGTGGCCAGAGCCCGCGTCCTCCATGAGCATGGGTGACGGGGGAGGCGGATTATAGCCGCCTCCAGCCGGAGCGACGAACCTCGCCGGACGCGCGTAGAACGGCACTCTCCCACGGGCCTGGGGATTCTTCCTGGTCCGGACTGCCGACGGAGGTGACAAGGAGGGCTGATAAGGCCCGCCAAAGACCCCGAGGACGATCCTCGCCGGGGCGGTAAGGGCGTCGCACCTGTCACGGGCCCGAAGGATTCTCCGAGCCCTGACAACGGCTCCCTGAGAGTTGTCATCCCCGACGAGTTCATCGATCCGGGGATCCACGATCACCCACTCGAAATTGCGAGGGTGTATCCCCTCGGGCATTACGTCATCTGGAAAACAAAACCAACACGTAATTATTAACAACAATGGCAATAATAGTATAATAGTAATGGTAATAAATAATGAAAAAATTACCAAACGCGGAGTCATCGGAATCACACGACTCCGGGGCGTAAGCCCTCCGGGGGCTGGAGGAGGCCGACGAATCTGGAGACGCGGGAGAATACGGAATGTCATCTGGAATAATAAATAAATAATAAATACAACGAATATAATAATTAAAACAATAATAATAATAATAAGATAAATAATCTTACTGAAAACCGGAATATTGCGGTCAGGGAACTCCGGAGTAAAGGTCCTCCTCCAGGGGACCGGGGAGGCTGGTGACCCCACGGAGTCCGGAGAGTCTGGAGAATCCGGAATGACTATTGGTAGAGAAATAGGAATTCATTAGTGAGCAAAAATTAAATAAACAAAAAGGGGGAGACGAAAAACAAGGATGGAAACTTACCATGAGTTTCGGAAAGGTGAAGATTCAAAGCCTGGCTCGCCATAATCACTGTGGACACTGTTGTTGTGAGGTTGAAGAAAAATCAAGACTGTTCACGAAAATGCGTGACACGCGTTTTTAAGCCCTTCAGGGCCTCAGAGCCCCACTTCGGTCACCCCAGACTCACCCCGTTTCCCAACAAGAGCAAGTGCGAAAAGATATAGGGTTTGACCGGGGTTAAAAATTTCCGCCAATTATTAGGAAAGAGACCCCCCTTTTCCGACTTACCTTCCCTCCTTCCACAACAATTTTCCATTTTTTACCCCCGGCTGCCTAAAAAAATGTCCCCGCCCAAGCAAAACCATGTAGGAATTATTTTTCCTCTCAGTTACAAAATTATAAAGTTTAGATAAATAACACCCTAAGCAACAAAAACTCAAAGTTTAAACTAAAGAAAATTTGAACAGTAAATACCCTATAAACACCAATGAAAAAGAGGTGAGAAAATCGGGCTTGTATAAGCAAAGATACTCCTTTGAACGAAGAACGACAGAAGCTAACAGCGAAAAGAAAAAAAAATGCCTGCAAAATGGAAATATAAAGAGAAAAAATTTCTCGAACTTATTCTTACCAATTTTGTTTTACCAAAATCTAATAAGTGAACAATCTTATCCACTACCCTGAACGAAAGTAACATTTTAGTACAATATCTCGCAAATAATCGAAACTAGAAGACGCTAATTTCCTAATTATTTCCCAAAGGAAGAAAGATATCCCAATTATATAAACTTTCAATCCCACGCGATTTTTGCCAGACTTAACGAACACTTTCAATAATGATATAGTCCCATGCAAAATTTCTATACGATATTCCAAAATCGCACAAGTAAAGCACTTACACTAGTTTTCGAAAAAAAATGGATATAGAACTAATAAAATTTGAATCTTTTGATCGATTGACCGGAATAAGGAGAGCTTAATAACTATACCAAACTAGAACAAAGTCCAAAAACAATATTTTGGAAATAGCGGAAGTTAGAGCGTTTACGCCCTTGCTAGAAGTGAATTTTTTTTCCCTCGTCTCCCCTTTTCATTCTCTCTTTCCTCCCTGTAATATGATACCCCGGCGTTTCGGGATGTTCGGACCATCGCCATAAAGGTGTCAATTTTTTTTTCTCCTTCCCTTTTTTTTATATATTTTTTTTATAAAAAAGGGGAAAGGAAAGGTCTTGGAAAAAGGGTTTCCGCGCACTAAAAGAGTGAAAGCGCGGTCTAAGAACACGAAAAAACAACTTCCAGCGAAAATTCACACTCATAGCCATAGCCCTTCACAACATACACTTTACAACTACTCGCTCTTACAACTACAGACGGCCGATAATTTTTTTTTTTTTTTTTATTTTAGGGACGGTTGCACTCCACGGACGGTCACTTTAACAAGTCTCGACTTTTCTTTTTCTCGCTTCAGAAAGCTTCCCGATTGTACCTATACGAGTATATGTATATATATATATATATCTCTCTATATTATATAAATATTTCGCCGCCGCCGCCGCCGCCGCCGCCGTGTACAAGAATCAAGACGGCCTGAAGTTGGCCACAGACTAAGCAGGGTGAAGTTAGCCATGGAAACGAGAATCGAGCGGGGTAAAGTTGGCCATGGAATCGAGAATCAAGCGTGGTGAAGTTGGCCATGGATTCGAGAATCGAGCATGGTGAGGTTGGCCATGGCATCGAGAATCAAGCGGGATGAAGTTGGCCATGGAATCGAGAATCGAGCGCGCTGAAGTTGGCCATGGATGGCCAAATTCAGCGGTTGGTTGCCGGGTGTGGAGGGGGGAGGCGTGGGATGATGGGGAGGGGGTTGGGGAAGCTGGCGGGTGGGGGGTCGGGGTTTGGGTTGGACGCGAACCTTTACGATGCGAGGGCGCGTTATATAAAAATTTCGCCGCCGCCGCCGCCGCCGCTGCCGTGTACAAGAATCGATAACCGAAACCTCAATAACTCAAACCTCCTAACCCAAACCTCCTAACCCAAACCTCCTAACCCAAACCTCCTAACCCAAACCTCCTAACCCAAACCTCCAAACCCAAACCATAACGCAAACCGCCAAACCCAAACCTTCGAACCTGACGCGAGGGCGCGTAACGCCCGAGCCGCCGCCGCCGCCGTCGCCGCTGCCGTGTACAAGAATCGATAACCGAAACCTCAATAAACTAAACCTCCTAACTCAAACTTCCTAACCCAAATCTCTTAACCCAAAACTTCTAACCCAAACCTCTTAACCCAAAGCTCTTAACCCAAACCTCCTAAACCAAACCTCTTAACCCAAACCTCCTAACCCAAACCTCCTAACCCAAACCGCCTAACCCAAACCTCCTAATCCAAACCTCCTAACCCAAACCTCCTAACCCAAACCTCCTAACCCAAACTTCCTAACCAAAACCTCCTAACCCAAACCTCCTAACCAAAACCTCCTAACCAAAACTTAAGGTTTGGCCTTGGGGGTATGGAGGTTTAGCCTTGAAGGTTTTTTAAGTTTGGCATTGAGGGATTGGAAGTTTGGGTTTGAACCTGACGATGCGAGGGTGCGTAGCGCCCGAGCCGCACAACCCTTAGACTGAAAGTTATGAAGAAGTTGACCTGAACACTGAAAGTTATGATATGGTCACCCTGGAGACTGAAAACTATGAAGTAGTTGGGCCGAACACTGGAAGCTATGATATTGTCAACCTGGACACCAAAAACTATGAAGATATTGACCTGGACACCGGAATCTATAAACAAGTTGACCTAGATACTAAAAGTTATGATATAGTCAATTTCAAACCTCAAGGTCAAACCTCAAGGCCAAACCTTAAAGCCAAACTTAAACCATTGAGAAATGTTAGTTTTATTCCGAATATTAAAGAAAAAACAATAAAGATCGGTCTGAATAATTTTATTAAATATTTTTCTAAAAAGTAAATTAAAAAACAAAAATTTTAATTTTTTTTTCTTTTTTCCATTAGAAACTGTGTCATTTTATGCAAAATCTCTGAAAATTTCAGAGTGGGATTATTATTATTATTTTTTTAATTTTATTTTGATAAATTATTTTTTTCAATTCAGTTTATTTCTTATAATATCACTCTGGGGATTTATGAAAATATAAAAAGAACGTCAAAGTTTAAAAAAATCAATGAAATTCAAAAGTTATGAATATTTTTCAAATGTCTATAACCTTTTTGAAAATATACTTATCGGGACGTTTGAATTTTCAAATTTTTTGTTTTCAATGTACTTTTTAGAAAAATATTAAAAAAAATCATTTAAGTCGATCTTCACTTTTTTTTTTTTAATTTTCGGTAAAAAACGAAAATTTCTCAATGATTGACATTTTCAATTTTTTTTTTTTTTTTTTTTTTTTTTTCTTTAGAAACGTTGACATATTTGGCAGGTTTTCTGAAAAATTCAGAGTGAGATTTTTTTTTAAATTCGAAAAAATTATTTTCTTCCATTTAATTCATTTCTCATAATATCACTCTGGGGATTTATGAGGATGTAGAGAGAACGTCGAAGTTAGAAAAAAAAGAAAAAATTTTGAATGAAAAATAAAGTGAGGTCGACCGATATAATTCTAATCGATAGTAATTCTATCGAAAGATTTGTCGTTGTTCATTTATTCGTTGTTTCACGTCAATTCCCGTTTGGGCTCTTGAAGCGATAGACGTGTGTGCGCGATCGTAATTTCGTAATTTCTCTGAACGATCTGTACGAGAACGCGTGTGTCAAAAAAAAAAGGATTTCAAGGATATTTGAATTGAAGAATATATTATAGTGCTGAAAATCGTGCCGATCGTGAGTCTTCGATCTTATACTTTGAAACGTCAAAATAGAATGTCGTCGGAGTGTTGAAATTTTTTTTTTTCTTTAATTCTATGGCATTTCATATGTGTTTCGGGACGATGAAAAAATATTTGACGCTATAAATTCATGATTCGCTGTTGAGCGATGGATGCATGTAACTGATCGTGATTTCAGAATTTCGTTGACCCATTTTGTACGTGAACGCGAGTGTGATTAAAAACATAAAAGGATTTCAATGATATTCGAATTGCAGAACATAAAGTGCTGGATATCGTGTTGATCGTGTGGTTTTTCTTCCTTTTCAAGGATTCCACGAATTTCAAGGATATTTGAATTGTTTGAATAATTACAGCGCTGAAAATCGTGCCGATCGCGTGAGTCTTTGATCTTATATTTTGAAACGTCAAAATATAATGTTTGGAAATTTATATACATTCAACCGAAAAATTCAATCATTTAAAAAAAATCATTATCGTTTCCTTTTAAATTTGTTTTAATTTACTTTAATTTTCCTGAATTTTTATAGTTTCAATTTTTGTTCAATCATTATTATTCTATGGCATTCCAAATGGATCATTCCATATCAAATCGACCAGTGTTGAACCCAACCCCTTTCGATTTAGCTGAAACTTTTTTATGTTTTTCTACAATGAAAAAAAACATTTTCCATATTTTTTTTTTCTTTATTTTTTTACCCAACCGTCAAAAAGTTATGAATTTAAAAAAAATTGCTATTTATTTATCAAATGTCCATAACTTTTTCGAAAATTGACTTATCGGGAAGATTTTTTTCAAAATGTTTGTTTCTAAGTGAACTTTTCAGAAAATATTTGAAAAATTATTCAGACCGATCTTCATTGTGTTTTTTTTTTTTGAATTTTCGGAAAAACAATTTCTCTATGATTCGTATTTGTAATTTTTTTTAAAATCAAATTCAAATTGAAAGAAAAAAAAATAATAATCGCACTCTGAAAATTTCAGAGATCTTGCAGAAAATGTCACAGTTTCTAAAGAAATAAAAATTTTAAAACGTCAATCATGGAGATATTTTCGTTTTTTTTCCGAATATTGAAGAAAAAACAATGAAGATCGGTCTGAACAATTTTATTAAATATTTTTCTAAAAAGCAAATCAAAAAACAAAAATTTTGATTAAACAAACATCCCGATAAGTCGATTTTTGAAATAGTTATGGACATTTGAAAAATAAATAGACATTTTATTTTTAAATTCATAACTTTTGAATTTTTTATTTTTTTTAATCCTGATGTTCTCTCTACATCCTCATAAATCCGCAAAGTGATATTATGAAAAATAAACTGAGTTAAAAAAAATTAATAATCATACTCTGAAAATTTCAGAGACCTTGCAGAAAATATTACAGTTTCTAATGAAAAAAAAAAATTAAAAATGTCAATCACCGAGAATTTTTCGTTTTTTTCCGAATATTAAAAAAATAATAATAAAGATCGATCTGAATAATTTTATTGAATATTTTTTTATTTCATTGAACATTGAATATATTTTGAATTTTATAATTTTTTAACTTCTTTTAATTTTTTTTTTTTTAATTTTGACGTTCACTCTACATCCTCACAAATCCCAAAAGTGATATTATGAGAAATAAATTAAATTGAAGAAAATAGTTTTCGGTGTCCAAGTTGACAGTATGATAGTTTTAAGTGTCCATGTTGACCACTTGATGGTTCTCAGTGTCCAGATGAATCGCTCTATAGTTCACCATGTCCAGGTTAATTATATTATTATTTTTAGTGTTCAGGTCAACTTCTTTATAGTTTTCAGTGCTCATGTTGACCGCTCGATGGATCTCAGTGTCCAGATGGAACGCTTGATTGTTTTCGATATCCTGGTAAACAATATCATAGCTTTTAGTGTCCATGTCAACTTATTCACAGTTTTCTGTGTCTAAGTCAACTTCTTCACAGTGTTCGAGGTCCAGGTTGATTGTATCATAACTTTCAATGTTCAATTCAACTTCTTCATATTTTTCGAGGTCCAGATTGACTGTATCTCAACTTTTGGTGTCCAAGTCAATTTCTTCAAAGTTTTCGAGGTCCAGGTTTATTGTATCATAACTTTCAGTGTCCAAGTCAACTTCTTTATAATTTTCGATGTCCAGGTTGACTGTATCATAACTTTCAGAGTTCAGGTTAACTTCTTCATAGTTTTCGGTATCCGAGTTGACTGTATCATAGATTCAAGTGTCCATGTTGACCGCTCGATGGTTTTCAGTGTCCAGATGAATTGCTCTATAGTTTTCTATGTCCAGGTTGACTCTATTATTACTTTTAGTGTCCAGGTCAATTTCTTTATAATTTTCGGGGCTCATGTTGACCACTCGATGGTTCTCAGTGTCCCAATGGATCGTTTCATTGTATCATATCATAGCTTTTACTGTCCAGGTCAACTTTTTCATAGCTTTCGGTGTTCAAGTTGACTACATCATAGCTGCTGGTGTCTAGGTTAACAATTCGATAATTCTTGGTGTCTAGGTGGGATACTCTGTCATTTTCATAGTTTCCGATGTTCAGGTCAACTTCGTCATAGTTTTCGATGGCTGGGTTGACTGTATTATAGCTTTAGGTATCTAGGTCAACTTTTTCATATTTTTCGATATGCAGGTTAACTGTATCATAGCTTTCGGTGTCCAGGTCAACTTCTTCATAGTTTTCGACGTCCAAGTTGACCATATCATGGCTTCCAGTGTCCAGATCCATTTCTTCATAGTTTTCGATGTCCAAGTTGACTTCTTTATAGTTTTCGATGTCCAAATAAACTTCTTTATAGTTTTCTAGGTCCAGGTTAACTGTATCATATAATAGCTTTCGGCGTCCAAATCAACTTCTTTATATTTTTCGATGTCCAGGTTGAGTGCATAATAGCCTTCGATGTCCAAATCAACTCCTTTATAGTTTTCGAGGTCCAGGTTGACTTCTTCATGGTTTTTGATGTACAAATTAACTTCTTTATAGTTTTTGAGGTCCACGCTAACTGTATCATAGCTTTTGGTGTCCAGGTCAACTTCTTCATAGTTTTGAGTGTCCATGTTGACCGCTCGACGATTCTCAGTGTCCAGATGAATCGCTCCTCATTTTTCGATGTCCAGGGTGACTATCATAGCTTTCAGTGTCAATTTTTTTTATAGTTTTCGGTGTCCAGGTCGATTGCTCGGTAATTTTCTTTGTCCATGTTGACTGTTCAATAATTTTCGGTGTCCATGTGGATCGTCCCATAGTTTTTGGTATCCGAGTCCATCGATTCATATTTTTCTATATCCAGAATGACTATCATAGCTTCCGATATCCAAGTCAACTTCTTTATATTTTTCGATTACCAAATTGACTGTATCATGTTTATATTTGTTATTTAAGAACATGTATGTTCATTCAATATGTTCTCATAAAAAAAAAATCAATTTTAAAAAATTTTGTGAAATTTCATTTTTTTAGGAGAAGAAGCTACGTGTTTAAAATCCGTTGAAAGAAGAATTTTCGATCAGCTGAAGAATTTCGACACCAGATCTTTAAAAAAATATAACAAAGGGAGTAACATTATAAATTCATTTTTTTATAATAATTTTCTTTTTGTTTTTATCGACTCAATTATTTTCACTGACCTTTTCGATTATTCCGGAAAAATGGTCAACATCCGAAATCGAATTCAAGAGTTTATCAAAGGTGACGGAAACTGTCTTTTCAGATCATTTTCGTATTTTCTTTATAACAATCAAAGCAGACATAGAGAAATTAGATTGGCTATCGTGGCTAACGTTATTCAAAATTGGACGGATTACGAACCTTTCATCTTGGGAGATGAATCGTACGGTAAAATTCTTAATGACAAAGAATCTTATAAATTGCACATGTCAAATGATAGCGTCTACGGAGGGGAGGTAGAAATTCAATCGTTCTCAAAATTATTTGATGTGCAGGTATCCGTTCATAGGGACGATATGCAATCTCCGAGAAAAATTGGACAAAATTGTCGAAAGGGACATTTATCTCTTTTATTATCAGGAATTATAGATGCTGGGCATTTTGATGTTCTCAATTGTGAGCAGCCACAATTCGTGAACTCAGTTACAAAATTAGTAACGAAACCAAGCACTAAGGAAAGTTCAAACATTTAAATATTAACGGCAACGTCAAAAAGCAACATAAAATCACAAATAAAATCGACTCAGAACACAAAGCCAAAATCAACAATAATAGTAAAATTACCAATAGAAGCAAGCACAGAGTCGATTATAAAACCAAAAACTAAATCGAGTTCAAATATAACAACTATGAAGTCTCAAATTAAAACCACTATCCAGTCAAAAACAAATTTAAAAACTAAATCGAGTCATGAAAATATAACTGATGTGAAATCTACACATGGATTAATTGCTCAGTTCAATGTGAAATCAAGAACAAAATCGAGCTTTAATACAATGGCAAAGATAACACCAGTCAAATCATTTAGTGCAACAAATGAAAAGTCAAATAAAAACCCAATCGCAATTTCGATCTCAAATCCAGTTATAGATAATATCAAATTAGATAAAAAATTAATTATCAACTCCAAAACAAATATAAATGTTAAGAAAAATAATAAAAACCCAGAGGAAATACCTGCAAACTCGGTTATAACGAAAAGTAAACAAAAATTTAAAATGAATAAAAATTTAATAAATAAAAATATAACGCCTCAAAAAATAGTGCATGATGTACCATCAATCGATGATAAAAATTTAGAAACTCATAATAAATTGGAAATAACTATAGAAAAGGATATCAAACCTGATGGTAATTGTTTGTTCCGGTCGTTTGCCCATTTCCTTTACAATAATGAAGAAAAACATCGGCAAATTAGATTAAAAATTGTTTCAAACGTCGTTAAAAATTGGTCATTTTATCACCCGTTTGTAATAGGCGACGAATCTTATAATTCAATTATTGTTAACGAAAAATCATACAAATTGTATATGTCAAATGACCATGTCTATGGAGGAGAGGTCGAAATTCAATCATTTGTGAATGTAAAAATAATATTCAAATTCTACGTGAAAATAAACAAACTTATAGTAACGGTGAATTAAATCTTTTATTAACAGGTCCTTCAGATGCCGGTCATTACGATATTATCAAATGTTCGAATCTTAATTTTTGGCAAAACTACCGTAAGAATTATGACCGGAAGTATTATTCAGAAAATAAAAATAAAATAAATGTCAAAAGACACGTCAAAAATTTAACAGATACAATTTTAGATAACAAACGAAAATCCGATCGAATCGATAATATGAATGAAGAACGATTGAAGAAAAAAAGGAAGAAAAATGTAGTTGAGAATATGAATGAAGAACGTTTGAACAAAAAGAGAGTGACAGATATCGTTGAGAATATGCCTGAAGAACGTCTGGTTAAAAAGAGAATGACAGATCTTATTGAGAATATGCCTGAAGAACGCGTGGTTAAAAAGAGAATGACAGATCTTATTGAGAATATGCCTGAAGAACGCGTGGTTAAAAAGAGAATGAAAGATGTTATTGAGAATATGCCTGAAGAACGCGTGGTTAAAAAGAGAATGACAGATCTTATTGAGAATATGCCTGAAGAACGCGTGGTTAAAAAGAGAATGAAAGATGTTATTGAGAATATGCCTGAAGAACGCGTGGTTAGAAAGAGAATGAAAGATGTTATTGAGAATATGCCTGAAGAACGCGTGGTTAAAAAGAGAATGAAAGATATTATTGAGAATATGCCTAAAGAACGCGTGGTTAAAAAGAGAATGAAAGATATTATTGAGAATATGCCTGAAGAACGCGTGGTTAAAAAGAGAATGAAAGATATTATTGAAAACATGCCTGAAGAACGTGTTAATAAAAGAAGAAATGTTCAACGAGTTATTAAAATGTGGTCAAATGAAACATCGTATTTAGATTTTGGAGATATGAATTATGTCTGTCCATTCTGTTCGGCATTATTCTGGAAAGTAGAATTTTCAAAAAAAAGTTGTTGTCATGGTGGGAAAGTACAACTCCCACCCTTAAGTGAATATAATGATGATTTGAAAAAATTATTATATAATGGAAAATTTCGACAATTGATCCGTTACTATAATAGCCTTTTTTCTTTTGTGAGTTTTTGCACGAATGAAATAAATGATATCACGTGGTGTTTATAACTTGAAAATTCAAGGTCAGGTTTATCATATCATTTCAAAAAGTATTGTTCCGAACAAAGGTGATTTACCACGCTGCGGACAAATTTATATTTATGATAATTATAAAATAACAGAGCCAATTTTAACAGAAAATAAAAAATTAGTCAAAGAACATATTCAAATTATATCGAAAGTATTAAACAATGTAAACCCATATGCAAAAAAATACAAACATTTATATGAATTGTCTCAGGATAAATCTTTGCCAGAGTATTATTTGTATTTTGTTCGAAATAAAAATTTAAATAAACATCGTTATAATTTGCCTACAACTGCTGAATGTGCAGCATTGATAATTTCAAAAGATGGTGAAGTTCCTGTTTTTGATTTGCAGGTTTATCAAAAGTTTCCGAATAAAGATGTTGACTCTCAATCATATTTGAATAAATTATCTTTTCATACAGATCCTATGTCCTTTCCAATCATGTTTCCGTATGGGGATTTAGGGTGGAGTCCATCATTTACTCGAAAAAAAAATTCAACAAAAAGGCTTACAGCTCTACAGTATTATTCGCACCGTTTAGCATTCAGATTAGATAGTAAATTCAATCCAATTTTATATTGTGGTCGATTAACTCAACAATATATTATTCAAGCTTATATTATAATCGAAAATAATAGATTAAATTTCATTAGATTCAATCAAAAAAAATTGCGAATTGAATGTTATCAAGGATTGGTTGATCATGTAGCACGTGGTGTCATGAATTCCGCAGAGTCGGAACGATTGGGAAATATTTTTGTTTTACCTTCAACATATTAAGGTAGTCCTAGAAATATGCATCAAAATTATCAGGATGCAATGGCCATTGTAAGAAAAGTTGGAAGACCTGATTTATTCATAACAATGACGTGTAATCCAAATTGGCCAGAATTGAAACGAGTTTTACAAAAATTCCCTTCGGGAACAACATGTAACGACATCCCAAATATTACAGTAAGATTATTTCATTCAAAATTACGTTCTCTTTTATCAGATATTATAAGTGGAAAAGTTTTCGGAGAAGTTTTAGCATATGTTTATACTATCAAATTTCAAAAACGCGGGTTGCCTCATGCTCATATGTTGTTTGTAATAGATTATAAAACTAAATTAACAACTCCTGAAATGATTGATAAATTCATCAGTGCGGAAATCCCTTCAACTGATCCCGACTTGCAAGCGTTGGCGATAAGACATATGTTTCATGGACCCCACACAGAATACTCCCCATGTTATGATAAAACTAAAGATGTTTATTCAAAAAAGTTTCCGAAAGAGTTTTGTAAGTCTACCAAGTTTGAGAAAAATGGTTTTCCAAAATATAGACGTAGAAATAATATTCATTCAGGACACGTTTATAATAGTATGATTAACGGAAATTTTGTAGCAGTAGATAATACTATGGTTGTCCCTTACAATCCAGAACTTCTTTTGAAATATAAATGTCACATAAACGTCGAGTATTGTTCATGAGCACTAAATATTTGTATAAGTACTTACATAAAGGATACGATCGAGTGTATATAAAAGTCAAAAAAAATAATTTAGAAACAAACACAGAAATTTATGATGAAATTGCCGATTATATTGATAGTCGTTATGTCAGTCCAATGGAGACTGCTTGGCGAATACAAGAATTGCCTCTTTTCGGGAGATCTCACACAATTGTTCGATTAGCTTTACATACGGAAAATCAACAAAGTATTATTTTTGAAGAAAATCAAGAGGAAAATGCTTTATTAAAAAATGAAACAACATTAACAGCATGGTTTAAATTAAATCAAATTGATGATAAAGCAAGAATAATTTTATACGCAAACATTCCGAGAAAATATAAATTTGATCCTTTAAAAAAGATTTGGATAAAACGTAAAGTATTTTCCAGAGCAATCGGTCGTGTTGTTAGTGTAAGTCCTAAAAATATCGAACGTTTTCATTAAAAACTTATTCTAAATCGCGTTCCAGGGGCCACATGTTTCAATGAACTCAAAAAACACAAAAATGTAACTTACGAGACATTTCAAAAAGCTGCAATCGCAATGGGATTAGTTGAATGCGAGAAATCAATTTTCAATATTTTTGAGGAAGCTTGCATAATAATGCTACCTAAAGAATTACGTAGATTTTTTGCATGGTTCCTCATTTCTGATAACTTCATAATTGGTAAAGAAATTTGGGATAAATTTAAAAAATATTTTTGTGAAGGTTTTTCGGATAACAATGAAAATAGGTCATTATTTGAGATAAATGAAATTTTCAAGTTAGAAAATATGAAATGTACAGATTTTGGTCTTCCAGAGCCAGATTTTAATTTCGATAACAAATTTGAAAATGTTCAAGAAACATTGATGTTCAATAAAAATAAATTTGAAGAATTAGTTGTTAAATTAAACGTTGAGCAAAAAACAATTTTCGATTATATAATTAAAGACGGTAATAGAAAAATGATTTATATTGATGGACCCGGAGGCACTGGTAAAACATTTCTTCATGAAGTATTAATTTATTATTTTTTAAGTATTCAACGAAAAGTTTTACCAATGGCCTGGACAGGAATTGCATCTATTTTATTACCTGGAGGTATAACAAGTCACAAGACTTTTAAATTACCTTTAGATTTAACATCAATCGAAAGTTCGTTTTTAAATTTAGCATCAGATAAAAAGAAATTACGGGAGTGTGATGTAATTATTTGAGATGAAGCTTCAATGATACCGAAGAAAGCATTAGAAATTGTTGATAGAACTCTTCGAGATTGTTGTCGACTCGAAAATGTTCCATTTGCCGGGAAATTAATTATATTAGGTGGAGATTTTCGACAAATTCTTCCAGTGGTCAAATACGGAACAAAATTGAATATCATTAAAGATACAATAAAATTTTCACGTCTATGGAATCACTTGAAAATTATGAAATTAAAGACAAACTTGCGTACACATGATCAATCATTTTCAATTCTTTTATTGAAAATTGGATCAGGTCATATAACAACATTGCGGATACCTGAAAATTGGAGAACGAATGATATCTGTTCAAAAATTTACGGTACCGAAATTTTGAATGACGATGATCTATCAAATCGGGTAATTTTAACTTGCCATAATGAAGATGTGCATATTTTAAATGAAAAAATATTTAAAAAAATTAAAAGTGTTGGAAAAACATATTACGCTATAGATTATGCAAAACATAAAGGACTTGACCAAACCGATGATGATATCAATTTAAATTATCCGATAGAATATTTAAATTCTTTAAAATTTCCAGGACTTCCGGTTTATAAATTGGTTTTAAAAGTCGGCACGGTTGTAATGCTCATTAGAAATTTAAGTATAAATGATGGACTTTGTAATCGGACAAGACTGAAAATTGTTCATTTATATAATTTTAATATCAAAGTTCAAATAATAACTGGTACAAAGGCCGGTAATTTTGCTTTCATACCTAGGGTTTTATTGGATACTGGAGAGTCTTCCTCTTTACCTTTTATTCTTTACCGGAGACAATTTCCTGTTGTTTTGGCATTTGCAATTACCATTAACAAATCTCAAGGTCAAAGTTTAGATAAAATCGGAATATATATCAGACGTCCTTTGTTTTCACATGGTCAATTATATGTAGCTCTATCTAGATGTAGAAATTCAAATGAAATTTATATTGAAAATAATTCAGAAATCTCTGATGAAATTGATAATATCGTTTGGAAAGAAGTATTTAATTTATGATGCGGTTAGTGAAAACAATTGAAGTATTATCTAAGATGTTTAAAAATTGTGTTTTATTTCAAGATTTATCACTTAATTAATCTATTATATTAAAAAAAAACAAAAAATGAAATTCAATTTTTTTAAATTATATCACCAGTTTTCTAATTTAACCTATAAATATTTTTGTCAAATTTAAAGTACATGTGATTTTGAAAAATAAGTATGGTTTTGGACCATAATTACATGACAATTTTTTAATATTTTGAAAATTACAGAATACATATGGGTCATTCCACGTCAAATCAACCACTTTTGAACCCGACCCCTTTCGATTTAGCTGAAAATTTTTGTCTTTTTTCTACTTCATTAAAGACATTTTTCAGGAAATTTTCAAATTTTTTTACCCAACTGAAAAAAAGTTATGAATTATTTTTAAAAAAGGCTTTTGTTTTTTTTAAATAGCTATAACTTCTTCAAAAATTGACTAATCGAGACGTTTTTTTTTGTTTTTTTTTTTTATTTTCATCTTTAAATGTACTTTTCGAAAAAAAATACAAAAAAAGTCTACGATATTAAAGTCTATGAAATTTTTTACTTTTTTGAGAAAAATCTTCGTTTTCTCAAAAAGGCATTTTTTATTTTATTTTACTAAAAAAAAACTTCGTTCAATTCCAGAAAGAATGCCGCCCAAACTGGAGTGGGTGGAATTTTTCTTCTATTTTTTTTTATCGATCGGAAATTTTTTTTCAACTGGGCTCATTTTACAAAACACATGACTCTGTAAATTTTTGAGGATTTATAAAGAACATCAGAGTTTGAAAATTTGAGAAGAAAAATAAATCAAAAGTAGTAATTCGCGAAAAAATGTTGATTTTTTTCGAAAAGGTTAAAGAATAAATAGAAGACACCAATATATAATTTTTTTGTATTTTTTTTTTCAAAAACTACATCAAAAATCAAAAATAATGAAAAAAATTGCCATCTGGGCCCATTTTTGACCAAGCCATAGGCTTTTGAAAAATACATCGAACGTATATTATTTTGAATCCGTCAACTTTCGATTTTTTTTTTTTTTTAATTTTTCAAACTCTGAGATCCTTCATAAATTCTCAAAAATTTACAGATTTTTATGAAATAAGCCCAGTTGCGAAAAAAAAATTTTTCCAATCGAAAAAAATTCCACCCACTCCAGTTTGGGCGGCATTCTTTTAGTAATTAAACGAAGTTTTTTTTGAGTAAAAAAAATAAAATAAAAAATGCCTTTCCGGGAAACGATGATTTTTCTCGAAAAATTAAAAAATGTCGTATATTCTAATATCGTAAATTTTTTTTGTATTTTTTTTTCGAAAATTACATTTGAAAACGAAAATTTTTGAAAAAAACGACTTGATTAGTCAATTTTTGAAGAAGTTATAGCTATTTGAAAAACAAAAGGCTTTTTTTTTTTTTTTTTTTTAATAATTCATAACTTTTTTCGGCTGGGTAAAAAAATTTGAAAATTTTCTGAAAAATGTCGTTAATGGGGTAAAAAAAAGACAAAAATTCTCAGCCAAATCGAAAGGGGTCGGGTTCAAAAGTAGTCGGTTTGACATGGAATGACCCATATATTATTAGCATTTTTTCGGCAAAACTCTAATAGAGATCAAAATTGGAATTTAGTCAAGTTAACAATTTCTTCATTAACACTTAAGGTTGATATTACCACCTGGTGTATTAACGTTTTCGTGAATCAATATAATGGAGAAATTCTTAGCGAAGTTGATTAGGCCTACAATGGGGATACAACTTAAAAAAAAACGCGCCGAATTATCTACTTCATAGTGGTGAGGAAACGATAATAATATTTTTACTTTATAAATGTGTATTATTTTTATGAATATTTGCTTATTTTTTTATAGCACAAGAGCATCTTTCGACAATTTGCTTCTTTTATTTATTTAGATTCCCCTGGCACCATGTTGTTCACGATCTTCATGGACAGATCCTACCGCCGATACATATTTGATTCATGACAAATAAATCAACATGTACAAGAATCGAGGCAAAGTGTAGTCGACCACAGATTAAGAGGAATGAAACCTACTACATATTAAGCAGAATGAATCTGATTATATAGCCGATAAAAGTGGTGTTGAAATTATTTTTATTTCAATTTTAAATTAGGTTAGGTCTGACTATTGCGACGTGAGGGTGCGTAGCCGCACGGACCTTAGTATATCTCTCTATATTATATAAAATTATCACCGCCGCCTTTGTGTATAAGAATCGAGACAGCCTGAAGTTGGCCACAGACTACACAGGGCGAAGTTGGCCATAGAACAATAAAACGAGTGGGGTGAAGTCGGTCATGGAATCAAGAATCGAGCGGGGAATCGAAAGAGAATGGCGACGCGAGGGCGCGTAGCGCCCGAGCCGCACGGACCCCTAGTATATATATATATATGTATATATGTAGGATGTATGTGTTTAAGAGTTACTCATTCCTTGTACATAAATAAAATTGCAGGAGAATGAGGAATCGATACTCATTGACTTTGATGATCCTGTATCTACTATCGAAATCAAACACCTGTTCGGGATTGATTGGATTTGACTGTGGAGGGGTGACTACTAACATCACCACCCTTTCACTACTGGAGGTGGGAGAATGTGACCTCCCTCAAGCAGAAGTAAATGTTACACAGGTTTACATTCAATTGATCCAATTAAATCAATTTTCTTCAATCAAAGTAACTCAATGTAAAGTTGAAATTTTTCGTTTCATAAAAACGTGTGGAATGTTTTCACATAATTCCGAGGTATCAAATGAGCAATTGGATTATGTGCAAGATGTCTCTCGTGATACTTGCAAGGATATGTACGGAGGAAAGATAAAAATCGGGAAAACAGAAATTGATGGGCTTAGAGGCAATGAATCAACAAGTAGACCGGTGCTTATTGCAGGAACAGTAAATGGTGGAGGAGCATGTTCCGGGGCATCATACTCCGACCCGTATGGTACGTGGAGCGATGTGCTGGTACAGGGGACCGTAAAAATAACAATGCAGGATTATACCGCACAGGTCAACACAGCGAACAAAATACATTTAAGATCGGGGTAACGTGTGAATTATCAGCCACACGCTGCATAGACATGGACGGTGGAAACACCTTCTGGGATCCTGTTCCCGAAAACAGCTGTCAACCTGAACAATTCGGAGTTCTTTACGAAGGGAACGCCAATAAACTTATTGACCTCAATTCTCAATAACTGCAACCATCTATTCGTTGGTCGAAGGAGACGTGACTTTCGCCCTTTCCACCAATAAATATATGGCACTATGCAAACAGAAGCTTTTTCGCACAGAACATCCAAAATTATTAATAGTAGAAACAACATGAACGGATGCATTTGTAAAGGCAACTCCAATTTCCGTATCGAATCTCGATATTTTCACATACGTCAATTCAAAATTTGTGTATGTGGAAAAACACGTTCGAAGCCAAATGCAACAAATGTATAACAACATCATGATGCAACAATGTAACCTGGAGCGACAGATGCTATTGGATAATATCGCACACGCTAGGCACACGCCCGACGAATTTGCATACAACCTAATGAACGAACCCGGTTATATAGGAGTGATGTCCGGCGAGGTGGTACACATTGTTAAATGCATACCTGTAGACGTGCAAATAAGAGACACGGTCGAATGCTACAACGAGATGCCTGTAGCCGGAGGAAATTTTTCTTTTCATTTAACTCCACGCACACACATATAAATAAAAACGGGCACTCAAGTAACCTTGAGCTTTGATAACTTCTACACGGTTACCAAGAACCCCAACAACCATATTTTTTGCCAAAAAGCCTTGAATATTCAAATCAATTCACTGCAACGCTCGAAAGAGGAAATCATTTCCACGGAGGTGCTACAGGACCATCTAAAAACATACAATCCCCTCAAGCACCAGATTTGGAGAATAGGAACCTCGAAAATACTCAGGATGTTTCAGCCATTTATCAAGGCCCCCAAATATTTCGCTTCGAAAATGATTTCGCCGGGGATACACACGAACCCCCGCATTACAAGAGCCCCCGTTTCACAAGTTTCATGCCAAAACGCGTTCAACAATCAGACGCACAACCTATTTATATGGAAATGACAGGTTTTAAACTAACCCCGATAGATAGAACGAACTCTGTTCCGCCAACTCGGCCAAAATCAATGATAGACGTAACCAATGAGAAGGACAAAATTGAAAAGTCTTCGCCTCTCTATTCGACTCTCGGTAGAATAAGCGAAGCAAAAAGAAAGGAAGAACCTCAGCCCGAAAAAAGAACCTCCACACTCTTCACATTTGCATCGGGTTCTAACCAAAGCGAATCTAATGTGTAGGAAGGAATTTAAAAAACTGATTTTCAGGAAAGGAGGAAAAAGATTCACAGGGAATTAGATAAAACAATAACCATACCTTTAATAATTATAATAATAAAAATAATATAAAAAAAAGGAAAAGAAGAAAAAAAACACTACAAAAATAAATGAGCGAAATTATCATAATAATAATAATCGCGATAAGAAAAAAAAACAAACAAAAAAAGTATGTGCATAACAGTAATAATTACGATAAAAGAATATATAAGCAAACAGATATACAATATTATGATAATAATAATGATTGCAAAAAAAAAGAGGAAAAAGAAAAATAATAATAATAATATATATACATTCATAACGACACGATTAATAATAATAATGGTAACAATAATAATAACAAAAGGGGAAAGAGAGAGAATAAAAGGAAAACAACAACAACAATACAAGGAACAATCTCCCTCGAAGACCCGGAATGAATTCTTTTTAAATATAATTTTTTTTCCTTCCCTCCCTTCTCTTCACAATACAAACATATTAGAAATGGTATAAATGGCATACTAATTGCATCTTTGCCCCCGCAGAACAATCGTTCAATCGCATTGAATTCATTGGACACGGCCGATACCGCGACGTCAAAATCGAACCTCTTGATATCCAAGCGAAAATCATTTCCGATCCAAACGAAACGTCACGAATTAACCATACAAATAGGACAACTTCAATACTAGAGGAGACAGATCTCCTCTTGAGCCTCTCTTTGGTCCAGAATCAACCCACTCAGGATAAGGACCATGATCCAATCCAAACACCAGGAGAAGAAGAAGAGCAACAAAATGATAAGCAAGACGACAAATCCATCGATGTTGCCGGCACCAACCCAGAAAAAGAATCAATCCAACATAAAGAAGAAGAGGAAATATTGACAAACAACAAAGAGTCTGATGGTATAATCGACGAAGCTGTCGTCGAGACCGCCCCAACGCTGGATGAAAGGATAACAGAGTTGATAGAGGCAGTCATCGAAGATTGGGGCACGGAACTAGAATCAACCCAACCCAAAGAAACAATCGAGGAGATCGGACGACGCCTTGCAGAACAGAATACCGATTTCTCAGAAGTGATGGATGAGGAATAAAAAAAAACAGGGAAAACTTACATAAAAGAAGGGAGAACGAACAACTACGGTAAAAAGAGAACGAACAACTACGGTAATCAATATTAGTAAGAAATACCTCTCAGGAAAATAATTAACGATACCGAAAATGGATAACACCAGGTAATCTAAACGAACTCGAATCTTCAATTTTTTTTGGGGGTAAATCTTTTATTGTTTTTCACATAAAAATAGGAAAAAGAGTTTGCTTACAAAAAAAAAGACGAAAAAAAATATTTTGATTTAATGACATAAAATTATTCTAGTAAAACCCTGACTCTATTAATTAAATTGATTGCTACCCAAAAAGGGAAGGAAAACCACACATATGGTGCATTTCCTAGTTCATTGGCGAAAAGCCATTGTGTTTTACAATAATAATAAAAAAGGGGAGACTAACATTACTTTATAAATTAACCAGGAAATTTACTGTGTCTTTCTGTACCAGTCAGGACAATGCAGCCATGGAGAAATGGTGAGAAATTATTTGCGTGCCCTTCGCCTGACGTTGCGCTCCAATGGATGTCCATGGAAAACGAACCCATGTATCCCAAAAGGAAAGCAGGACCCAGCGGGTACGATGACATGGGAAGTTAACACAAACGAAACTTCATTTGTACTCGGGGACGGACCGTTTTGCGTTATCACACGCGATGACAATCCGCATCCACGTCTTGAGAGGGACCAAACTCGTCAAAACCACCAGCTCGTCGAGAAATACATCGAAGACAACGCGATAACAATAACACCGTATCTTCAGGCAACCTATCGTTATCATTTTTTATATATAATCCAATTCAAACAAGACACGCTCCAAATTGTTACAAGAAAGGAGAGATTACACATACGCATAAACTAAAGCGAAAATTGATTGATAAGCAAAGACAAAAGGGGCTAACCACACAAAATTAGAAGCCTCATAAAATTAAGACTCACATATACATATATAATCAACTATTTCACACAAGAAGAAAAGAAAAAATATTCAATCAATAAGAATTTTTCTTAAAAGTTGTTCCTTCGATTATTGGGTTCCCCAATAATCGTTTTAAGGGGGGAGGTGTTACGTCCTGACGTAACAGCCATTAAAATTCATTTCTTCAACGTAATTGCTACCAAAGACAAAGATGAAAACTTGAGGGTCTGTAAAAAGAAGGTTCATCGTTTCCAGGGTTATTCCGTTCAACTCAATGATAAAACAGAAATTCACGTTACCGACCGAAAATCTCTGAAAAGATGGCCATCGGTAAAATCGGGCAGTATGGAAGGAAAATCAGGGACAGAGACCCCTACGAAAAGCCACAAGCTAGTAAATACCATTTTGAGAGCGAGGCATCCGACGCCGCCTTCCTAACTGACATACCCTCCACCGGTCTATCGATTCAAGGAATAGATCGCTGGATCTACCCTCTACCATTGGAAAAGAAAGAATAAAGCATAGAGTATTTCGCTCTGCCGTCAAAACGACGTGAGGCACTGGTTTCACCCTCTCGGAAAAACAAGCTCACAACAGGGGAACGGTCCTCCTTTCTCTTTCTCAAACGGATATATATGTATACATGTGTTATCTACAATAGACTCAGTACAAAACGAACGGAATTGCTCTAAATAACGATGAATTTTCAAACCGCATGCCAATACGGAATTTGGAAATAAATAATTAACTTAATTGGATAATCAACTTTCAGAATAAATTCGCAATAAAACAGAGTGGTAAAATGAACAACGAAGTTAAGCAATAATTATATAAACAATAAAATAGAACAAAAATTAAATAAACAGTGAAACAGACCAAGAATTAATTAAACAACGAAACAGAATAATAATCAAATAAACAAAAGATGATTGAATAAATAAATAGAATCAAATAGTGATGTGATAATCGAAAGAAATGGTTGGAAATATATTTATATGTCTTTTAATAACATAGATAATACAAATAGAATTAAAAACGAGATCCAATTAAGTAGGTAGTTAGACGGTTTAAATACAATAAGCATTTGCAAGAGAGAGACCCATGATAAAACGGAAACAAAACCACTAATCGTCCCTGAAAGGACAGTAGGCCTCACAAGAATATAAAGGGCAGTAGGCCCCACAAGAATGCAAAGGGTAATAGAAAAATATTTTAAAGGGACTAAGGCGTTTGCGTGAAGCCACCGTTTCATGACTCTCACTCTCTCTCTTTCTCTCTCTCACTCTCGCGTCGCGTGGGCCAACAATCCCAGGCCCTCTCTTTAATAATTCCATTGTACAGTTCACGAGGAAACAGGTACAGGATTACGCACACATTCATAGGGATATATATGTATATATATATATATGTGTGTATCCATCTGTGTGTGTATAAGTACAGAAATATGTGCGAAAAACGTTTCAGGGTAAAAACTACTCATCCAATAATTACTTTTCCTAAATCAAGAAAAGTCAAACAAATATAAGTCATATGTCGAGCAACTAATCAATAAAAATATAATTGCAAAATGAAACCTTGCACTGTACTCTGAATTACGAACTCATCCGATAGATAATTTGATGTTGAAACCAATAATCAAACCCAAAGAGAAACAAGTAAAAACTTATATTGTTAAATGGAAATAATTCAAAATTCGAAATAATATTTCCCTGTGTTAAAATCTAAAGGAAAGAAAGAAGCCAATCGCTCAGGGGCAAAACCCAGTTACATAGGGCCCCCACCCCTCTTTTGACGTTCCACGGGGTTTGCGCGGCGGAACGGGAGACTTGGCTCTAGTCGCTACCCGGAGATCGCTCAAATCTCTCCCTACTCCAACCCCTCATTCTAGCCACCCTCCTTTTTCACCCACCCTGATATTTCCTATCTCTTGCTTGGAGGAAAAGAAGGCACGAAGGGGACTTGAGATTTCTTTAGTCATGCGTCGTAGTCACCCACCCACCCCTCTTTTCTAGTCGACTCATACGAGGAGGCTTATGCGACCACACCCTAAAAAAAATGCAATATGAAAAACCAAGGAAAAAACGATTCAGGTTCAATTTTACCAAGAATGTTTAAACATTGTCACTTTAGAAATGATTAAATCGTCTAACCATTTATTTATAATAATATAAATTTAAGTTTAACACGCAAAAATATCGCATAAAAAGACTTATAAATAATTCAAGATCGCTACTTCATATATTTTATTTTTAAATAAAAATGGCATAATTAAAAATAGTTAACAAACAATAGAACGAAAAGAAAGAACAACCAATTTAACAAAACGCATAAAATATTAACTACAAAGGAAAAGAGACTTTGTAAATGATAGAATAAGCGCGTAAAAATATTTATAATGTTAAAATTATTGTTAGTCTAAGGAATTAACATTGTCTACGAACTAAGAATGTAAAAAGCGTCGGGCACATGCATATGCCTGTATATGTGTTCAGGGATACCGACACACGCATAGGACCCACTCAGCGATCTACGCTAGCGCCCTCACCGCGCCCCAATCTCTAAGGGAAGCTCGCGAAAGCGGGGAATAGATTTCATAGAGAAAAATGCATCTTCTATCTTGCTCACACCATCCCCACCAAAATCGATCGGGGTGGCGTGGATCGCTGGGTATATAAAGCGCGGAAAAAGCGCTCTCGAGAGACTTCTTCGATTTGTTCCGACCTGGAAACTTCTAAATTCATCGTCCACTCCGAAACCATTCTTGAGTTGAACTTGTGAAATTTTCGACAAAGACGTTCTTGGTTCGGGATTTTTTCCGAAACAATTCGCTTTTGGACTTAGAATTTTTCACTCGATTTTTCGAAGGAAGTTGGTTTTTTTTCTGTTTGGAATTTCAAGTCTTGAATTTCTGAATCGAAATAGAATCGACTTTTCATTTTTTTCTCGAATTGCGAATCAACTCTTTGAATGTCGGAAAGGACTTAGGATCTCGTTTTATTCTATTTCATTTTACTTTGCTTAGTTATTATCTTCTGTTTAATAATTTTACTTTGACGACTGCAATCCACGAATTGTTGGAAAAAGTACAAATCGCGCTCATTGTTAAATCAATCGCGAAATTTTAAGACTGATCTTATTGTGCAAACCATTCTTTTATTCTTTTAATAATTTAAAAATAAAAATTGGATCTCGAAAAAATAAAATCTGTGCATCAACATTTTCTTCGTTTTCGTCATCTACCTGCCACGCCCTTGAGTACTCGCCGATCTCCTCATTGTTTCACGTCCGGATCATCACCGGTTACCAATGGTATCACCCTTTCCATCAGGAGAGCATCTGACTTTGTAAGTGAAGCTTTATTTATTTTTATAAGATCATTTTCGTGATTGTGCACCGTTTTATCTCCGGAAAATTATAATTCAGTGAGCCTCATCTATTCGGACGGAAATTAATAAATTTCAATAAACCTTTGTCGTTTATTGGAGAAAGGCCCAATTTTACTCAAGTGAATCTTTACCTTCGATTATTCTCATGGCGTTGGCGACATAACTCTTTAAACGAAAAATTCGATTTTTAATTAATTTATTAAATGACGTGGATCAAGGAAATTTATTTGGGAATATTGACAAAAAAATTATACGGCTCGTTTTTCCCCTATTTATTTTATCAATGTGAACGCCGGTATCTATTCGTTCTTACATTCGATTCAGTGCAAAGGTTCGCGAAAGTGATAAACCAGTGACGCGTCATAAAACCACGGAACGAGGTTTATCTGAGTTTTCTTTCCTTCCGGAATTTGATCAAGAATTTAAACAATTAAATAAGTTGAATCCAAGGAATTTTCCTTGCCCCAACGATTAAATTCAAAAAAGGTAAGAACCCTCTCTCTCTCTCTTTTCCTCTATTATTTGTTTAATTCATTTGATCGCAAGATTCAGTGCGGTTGTGTAAATCTGTACTTCATCCGAGGATTCGTGTTCTTTGCTTTATTTTCCCCCCGTGCGGAAACTTGGTTAGGACTAGAGTTGCGTCAGGTTGCACGCCCACCAAATATTCGTTTACCTATCCTTGTGCGGAAATTTGGTTGGGACTAGAGTTGCGTCAGGTTGCACGCTCACCAAATATTCGTATTCCTTCTTTTTCCTCGGCGGAGATCTGGTTGGGAGTAGAGTTGCGTCAGGTTTCACGCCCACCAAGTATTCGTTTACCTATCCTTGTGCGGAAATTTCGTTGGGACTAGAGTTGCGTCAGGTTGCACGCCCACCAAGTATTCGTTTACCTATCCTTGTGCGGAAATTTGATTGGGACTAGAGTTGCGTCAGGTTGCACGCTCACCAAATATTCGTATTCCTTCTTTTTCCTCGGCGGAGATCTGGTTGGGACTAGAGTTGCGTCAGGTTGCACGCCCGCCAGGTATTCGTTTACCTATCCTTGTGCGAAATTTGGTTGGGACAAGGGTTGCGTCAGGCTGCACGCTCACCAAATATTTGTATTCCTTCTTTTTCCCTCGGCGGAGATCCGGTTGGGACTAGAGTTGCGTCAGGTTGCACGCTCATCCGGAAATTCACCCTGGATACTCTCCTCTTAAATTCCATGAGAGTCAACCCCCCAGTACCGCGCAAAAAGAAAAGAACACGCAGAGCCGGACGAAGGTATCAATTACGTAAACTCGACGCGATATATTCGAATCCGTGGCCAATAAGGTTAAACCCTGTTCAAAGATCGGGATCAAATTATCACGGAGTACGGGCATTGCCTACAGAAACAGAAATAACTAGAGAGACTCCAAAACCCAAAATTATTTCCACTGAAATCCTTAAACATCCGGTAATTATTTACAAATTAAAGCCGATCGATCTTCCCCCAATCACCCCGTCATTTGATAAAAGTAACGATCAGGATCCCCGTGGCAAAGTTAATAATAAATTATATCGTAGCGAAAGATCTGAAAATTCAATAGACCTCGACGCGATGAAAAGTTAAACAGTGATTCCAAGCCCATTTCCCGAGTAACTTTCCGAGAGGTTAGACTCAAAAACAGGGGCAGACGTGTTCGAGATTGTTTCCAGGAGTAGTACTGAAATTTATTTTCCACGACTAGAGAGTCTCAATCAAATTCAGCACGTCATACGTCGAAAATCATTAATAGTTCGTGAAAACTCCCATTTTTGACGTAACAGGCTGAAGGGCGAGAGAGAGAGCCACCGTGCGGGCTAGGGGAAGCCTCGCACATTACGTCGTGCAGCATGGTAGAAGCAGCGGCGCGGCGATCGGTCAGCTGGCCCTCACTATCGACCCTTCTCTCTAGCTCCGGGCCGGATGACCGTTTCGCGCCCACGAAGCTCGTACGCCGGAGCAACTCTGTCTCTATGACAGCCAGCGTGCGTCCGGATAAATGGTTTATCCGGCGCTCTCACTCGCTATCATTTCCACACTCAATGTCGTATGGGTCGAGCTCGGAAAAGATATTTTGCGTATCCTCGTCAATCTCGTCTCCAACGGAGACGTGATCGAGGGTACAATGGTTTCTCCCTCCACAGCCCGGGCGCTATTTCTATCCTGATATTTTTCCTCGAGTTGTCGCAATGACTCGTCAAATTTTTGGAATGATTTCTCGACGGATGGGGTCAAAGTTTTTTCATGTTTATCTTATTCGTGTTCGTCTACCATCTCCTCCAGCGGCGTGATCCCCTCTGTATCACTCACGGCGGGACTGACACTTAACAACTTACTTGGATCCTCTCTGACATGACTTTCTGTGATTCGCACGCAGAGGAGGGGTTTGATTGCTCGGCAGGGGGCCCGCCGTCACTAGACGTGAGTCTAGACGGGCGCTTCGGTGGTAGGAAGGGAGCGGGCAACATCCTTCGATGAAGCCGCTGTATCGGGCGCGTTCCTTTGGCCGAGCTCGTGTCCAAGGTCTCGGCTTACCGCGGAGTCGCACGACGAGGAACTTCAGGGTTTTTTCGAGCTCTTGTGCGCGTCGCTGTCGCGCTCGCATTCAAAGGAGCTTTCGATTTTCCGGCAGTGTCGGCTGTGAAAAGTGGCTAGATGTCGGCTGCGATAGCTGGGAGTCTGAGTGCACCCTTGGTGTTCAGAAAAGCGTGTAGTTGCCAGAGCTCCCGCGAGAGACCCTCAGTGAACGGTCAAGCTCTCGCTGGACTCTGCATTACCCGTGGCTCTCGCGACTCTATCCCCTCCAAACGGCGGCTCTCTCGCGGCGATCGATCATCGCCTCGTCACTTTGTTTTGGCGAGCCCTTCGATTATCATCGATTTTCGGCCATCTTTCAATTTCTCGGCTTTCAGTATTCCTTTTCACAAGCTCTTGGACGATTTACGCCCGGTTAAGAGCGAAAACCGGTTTGGCTTCACGCGATAATTTCACGGAAAGTATTTCCTTAGATTCGGTGCGGTTCACTTCGATAATTCGCGAGAAAAGTTATTCGCGCGACACGTGGCGTCGAACGATCCGACCGCCATTTTCCGGCCTTGCTTCGATTTCGCGTGATCAACGCCACTGCGAAAAGACCGACTTATTTGAAGATTATAATCATTATTTTTGAACTTTAACCCGTTATTAATAAATACCAAAGATTGTGTGCACGCGAGTGAGTTTTTTCTTCGTCCGCATCGAACTTCCGGCCACTTCGTTCCCTTCAATCTTCCACCTTTTTCTCCCAATTTCCCAACCAGATCAATTCAGGCATTTTTCCGAACATGTTCCTTCGAGCCGGATCGGGAAATTGGTGAAGATTGCGGAAGTGCTTCAGTTCGCGAAAGAGAAAACTGCGAGAGAGAACCGGCGTTCCGTTGTCCGACAACGTGCTCGTCACGCTTCGCTATTTCGGTCTCTCTCGCTCACGTTCAGTGCGCATAAGTCTCTCTCTCTCACTTTCGCGCGAGAGGAGAGCCCGGACGCCTCGAGAAATTTCTTCGTTGAGCGCACGGGGATAGCATTGCGCTCTCGCGCGCGCCAAGAAAGCTATCGCTTCGTTCTCTTTGTGCGGATCTTCGCTCCTCGCTGGACATTATCGCTCAACGAGTGTGTATGCGTATCTCGTGAGTTTTGCATTTTTCGCGATCATCGGGAATTTTCTGGACATTCGTTCGACGCGTCTCACGGACATTCTCGATATTCGAGTGTGGGTGCGCGTCACGTGATTCTTTGTGCGCTTCGGGATTTTCTTCGCGTTTAATTACGCAGTCTTCGGATACTTTCGGTGCACTTAGTATTTCTTCGGATTTCCTCGTTACGCATCGCAACAAATTTCGTGAACCAAGTTCGGTCTTTTTTCGGTTTTGGTTTTCGTGCGCGTTACACGAACATTCTCGTCGCCGAGTGTGTGCGCGTACTTCGTTCTTTTTTCTGTTTTGGTTTTCGTGCGCGTTACACGAACATTCTCGTCGCCGAGTGCGTGCGCGTACTTCGTTCTTTTTTCTGTTTTGGTTTTCGTGCGCGTTACACGAACATTCTCGTCGCCGAGTGTGTGCGCGTACTTCGTTTTTTCGGTTTTTGGGTTTTTCAAGTGCGTCACACGAACATTCTCGTCGCCGAGTGTGTGCGCGTACTTCGTTGTCGCTTCCATTATGACGACTAACGTCGCGAAGATGGAACGCCGAATCACAGGGCTCCTCAGCACTTTCAAGTGCATCGAGGGCATCCCTGAGAAGTCTGCCTCCGCAACTCCTCAGACGATGTCCAAAACTCTGGCGTCGACTCGGCTCGACCTTCTTGAGGCTAATTGGACGCAGTTTCAGCACGAGCACGCCAGTTTACTCGACATGAACTGCGAGAATCTCGCCGAACATGAGTACTTCGTGGAGGGGATCGAAGCGCAATGCCAAAGCGCTTACGAGACCGCCAAGGTCAGCCTCCTCGTAATCAAGGAGCACTTCGAGCGAGTCGAACCCAGCGGGGCCAACCTCGCAGACGTTTCTGCCATCGGGCCATCCTCTATTCGGCGAACCCTTCCGGACATAAAACTTCCGGTCTTCGATGGAGATTTTCGAGCTTGGCGTTCCTTCCACGATCTCTTCGTCTCGATGGTTGGCAGCAATTCGGACATCACTTCCGTTGAGAAAATGCTTTACCTGCGCACTTCTCTCAAGGGCGATGCTGCACAACTGATCGCCAATCTTCCGGTCTCTTCAGAGTCGTTTGCTTCAGCTTGGGACACCCTTCAGGAGAGGTATGAAAACAAGCGAATTTTAATCAACTCTCAGCTTGACAGACTCTTCGGTATTCCTCGGGTCACCTCACGGTCAGCCAAGGCGCTCAATAACCTCATCAACACCACGGCTGAGGTTACTAACGCTCTTCGGGCGCTCGACGCTCCAGTAGATCACTGGGATCTGGTTTTGGTTCACTTCCTGGCGTCACGGCTTGACCAACACCTTCGAGAGCAGTGGGAGGTCAAGTTGGGCGCTTCAACCAACCCTGCGACGTTCGCCCAGTTTCGGGCATTCCTCATAGCTCGTGCCAGAGCTCTTGAGAGTCTGGAGGCGCGGATGGCCGAGGCGCCACCACAGTCGGCTACTTCAGCCCAAGGTTCTCGCGCCGTGGGAGCCAAGACACCTCGCCAAGCAGCCAGCGCGAGGGCCTATACTTCACGGGCTGAAGACTCATCGGAAAGGTCGGACAAACAAGAGAAGCCCTCGGATCTGGACAAGAAGTCGGCGGTGGCTGTTTTTTCAAAAGGCCCTCTTCATCTGGCTGGATCGGCCACCCAGCAGTGTCACTTCTGCCTTAAGGGACACTTCATCGCATCATGTCCGCTCTTTTGGCAAAAAAGCGCCAAGGAGTGGCGTGAAGTAGCAGAGCAACGGCGGCTCTGCTACAACTGCCTCGGGCCGCATTCCGCTGTCAACTGCCGAGTCAACAAGCGGTGCTTCGAGTGTGGAGAAAAGCACCACACCTTAATCCACGTGGGAGCCAAAAGGAATTAAGGCGCTTCAAACCGTCAGGCAGCCGCCTCGACGCCAACGGCAACATCGTCGCCAACCGAGCCTCAGGCTTGACTCCGCAAAGGTCACCAATGCGACGGAACTTCGAGTCCCTTCAACCTAGCCTCGATCGGTCTCACTTCTCTCGGCCATTCTTCCACTTCATCGGCAACACTTCGAAGCGCTTCGTCATCTTCAATTTCGACGTCGGTGCATTCAGCGCCACGGCAGCGAGCTCTTCGACCTTCAGTCTTCTTGGCGACGAGTCAAGCCATGGCCTCTTCACCATCGGGCTCTTCACAACGGATTCGGCTCCTCATTGACCCTGGCGCCGAGCTGTCTTTCGTATCGGAGCGAATTGTGCAGCTTCTTCGCCTCAAGCGCGTGTCAGCCTCGCTGAATATTCTCGGCATTGGCAATCAATCAGCAGGTCGCACGCGAGGAGCTGTCACCTTCAGGATCTCTTCAATACACGATGCGGCTCTTTTCGTCAACGTCACAGCCTTTGTGCTAAAAGTCTTGACAGCGTCACTTCCGTCATTCTCGTTCAACGGGAAATGGGCACACCTTCAAAACCTTAACCTCGCCGACCCTGATTTTCAGACGCCAGGGCCGATTGACATCATCATCGGAGCTGATTCATACGGCCTCCTCATCGAATCAGATGTGAAAAAGGGCCGACCAACCGACCCGATCGCGCAACGGACTCTTCTCGGGTGGATAATACTTGGTCCGGTAGACGCTTCAACTTCAACCTCAGTTCGGGTTCAGCACGCCTTCGTCGAGGAGGATGTCGCGTCGCTTCTTTCAAAATTCTGGAAACAGGAGGAAATTCCGTCGGACTCAGCCCCTACATCTGAGCCCGAGGATTCCGCCTGTGAGGAGCACTTCAAGGAAACACATTCACGAGACGAAGACGGGCGATATACAGTCCGTCTCCCCTTCAAAACTTCGTCGTCGTCTCTCGGGGATTCCTTCACGGCAGCTCGGCGCTCTCTGGTACAACTTCAGAAGCGGCTCTCACTTAACGCAAGTTATCGAGAGTTGTATCACGGCTTTCTTCAGGAGTACGAGACGTTGTCTCACATGGTACGAGCCTCCACGGGGCCAGCTTCAACTCCCGTGTATTATTTGCCTCATCACGGGGTCTTTCGGGCTCACAGCACCACCACCAAGCTTCGAGTGGTCTTCAACGGGTCGTGCAAGACGAGCAGTGGTGCCTCACTTAACGACCTCCTCTACACGGGCGCCAAACTTCAGTAGGACACTTCTGACGTACTTCTTTGGATCCGACGGCATCGCTTCATCTTCGCGACGGACATCACAAAGATGTACCGTCAAATCAACCTTCATTCGGATGATTGGAACCTTCAACGGATCCTGTGGGTTGATGAGCAGGAGCACATCATCCCCTTCTGCCTCACCACCGTCACGTACGGCCTCAGTTGCGCCCCGTTCTTGGCAATTCGAGTCATGCTGCAGCTTGTCGAGGACGAAGGGCACAACTTTCCATTGGCGGTATTTCCGTTGACGAAGGGCAGGTACGTCGATGATATCTTCGGAGGTGCAGATTCAACAGCGGAACTTCAGGCATCCTCACTTCAACTTCAGGAGATCTGCAACCGAGGGTGCTTCCCACTTCAAAAATGGTCGTCCAACTCCACGGAACTTCTTCAAAGGGTGCGCCATTCCACTTCAGAATCACACGCAGTCGTGATTCAACCAGAGGACTCCAGCGTCAAACTTCTTGGGCTCGTTTGGAACCCCCAAACCGACCACTTCAAGTACACGCTTCAGCCGAACTTCAGTCAATCTGTGACAAAACGGACAATCCTCTCGGAAACGGCGCAATTATTTGATCCGTTGGGCTTCATTTCGCCAATCATCATCACGGCAAAGATGTTTCTTCAAGAGCTCTGGTTGGCAAAACTTCACTGGGACGACCCTCTTCCGGTTTCGCTTCAACAACGGTGGCTTCACTTCCGAGAGAACTTGGCGGATCTCTCGCTCATTTCTCTCCCTCGGTGGCTTCAACTAAAACCCTCGGCAACGGTTCAGCTTCACGGTTTTTCGGACGCCTCGCAATTGGCTATGTCAGCCGTGGTTTACCTTCGTTCAACTTCAGATGATGGCTCTTCAACCATCACGCTTGTCGCTTCAAAGACAAAGGTTGCACCTCTCAAGCGACTGACAATTCCGCGGCTTGAGCTCACCGCTGCATTACTTCTTTCACGGCTGGTTTCGTACGTTCAGAAGACACGCGAACTTGGAACTGTTCCAGTGTTCCTTTGGACCGACTCGTCGGTAATCTTAACTTGGATCACGTCGCCTTCGGCTCGTTGGAAGGACTTTGTCCGAAATCGAGTTACTTCAATCCAAGAAATCACTTCGCAAGCGACGTGGCGTTTCATTTCAGGCAAGGAAAATCCCGCAGACTGTGCGTCTCGCGGAATGACACCTCGGCAACTTTCTCGGCATCCCCTCTGGTGGAATGGACCAACCTGGCTTTCGCAGCCTTGCACCAGTTGGCCCACTTCGTCGTTCGAGGTCGTAACCGACTGCGACCTCGAACAGCGTCCAGGTCTCGCCTTCACTTCAACTTCAGGGGCTCTTCTACCGGTTTGGGACCTTCTGGAGCCATATTCGTCCCTAAATCGGCTACTTCGAATCACGGCCATTTGCAAAAGAGCTCTTGGCCGCTTCAGGCGAGTTCCACATACTTCAATGACCAACCCGATATCACCGGGAGACCTGGAAGACGCAACAATTTTCTGGATACGCCTCATCCAACAGACGTACTTCACTGCTGAGCTACGGATAATTTCAAGCGGAGCGACACTTCAACGGAGCAATGCAATGGCCGCCCTCACACCTTTCATCGACCAACTTGGAGTCCTTCGTGTGGGTGGACGCCTCCAGCATTCGATCCTTCACTCCGAGGCGAAACATCCACCTGTCTTGCCTCGGAATTCACGGCTAACTACATTGATAATTTCAGATGCCCATCTCCGGACTCTTCACGGCGGCACACAAGCAACACTGGCCTATCTCCGCAGATCGTACTGGATTTTGGGTGGTCGAGCGCCAGTACGATCATACATTCTTCGCTGCACCACTTGCGCACGGTTTCGAGGCCTCAGAGCTCAGCAGTTGATGGGGCAACTTCCCTCGCCACGAGTCACACCTTCACGTGCCTTCCTTCATTCGGGCTTAGATTATGCTGGACCCTTCACGGTTAAGACTTGGCGAGGAACAGCAGCAAAAACATACAAGGGTTATCTCGCAGTTTTTGTCTGTTTCTCTACTTCAGCGGTGCACCTCGAATTGGTAACGGACTACACTTCAGAAGCCTTCATCGCAGCATATCGGCGGTTCTCTGGTCGACGGGGCATTTGTCACACGCTGTATAGTGACTGTGGAACGAACTTCAGCGGTGCAGATGCCACTCTTCAGGCTCTCTTCAAGGCTGGCTCAATGGAATTGAGTCACACCATTTCCGCATTAACCAGCCTTGGCACAAAGTGGTCCTTCAATCCCCCGGCAGCCCCTCACATGGGTGGAAAATGGGAGGCTGCGGTGAAATCGGCAAAATATCATCTTCGACGGGTCATCGGTGAGACTGCACTTACGTATGAAGAATTTACGACTCTTCTCACGCAAGTCGAGGCAGTGCTCAATTTAAGGCCGCTTTGTGCTCTCTCGGACGACCCGGAGGACTTGTCATCCTTAACTCCGGGTCACTTCATCGTCGGTGAGGCACTTACTACAGTGCCTGAGCCATCTCTGACTTCAACGGCGGAATCTCGGTTGTCTCGGTGGCAACTTCTTCAGGCACGGCTTCAGCACTTCTGGCAGAGATGGTCAAGAGAGTACCAAAGTCTCTCTACTTCAAAATGGCATCATCTTTCGAATGAGATACGAGTGGGGTCACTCGTTCTCCTAACCGACGAAAGACTTCCTCCGACGCGGTGGCCACTCGCGCGGATCCTCGAACTTCACCCTGGCGAAGACGGCCTCACTCGAGTCGTCACACATCGAACGGCAACTTCCACCTTCAAGCGGCCGGTCGCAAAATTATGCGTTCTGCCGACGGACTCTTCGTCAACGGAGTTTGCCGAAGGCGGGGAGTGTGTTCAGAAAAGCGTGTAGTTGCCAGAGCTCCCGCGAGAGACCCTCAGTGAACGGTCAAGCTCTTGCTGGACTCTGCATTACCCGTGGCTCTCGCGACTCTATCCCCTCCAAACGGCGGCTCTCTCGCGGCGATCGATCATCGCCTCGTCACTTCGTTTTGGCGAGCCCTTCGATTATCATCGATTTTCGGCCATCTTTCAATTTCTCGGCTTTCAGTATTCCTCTTCACAAGCTCTTGGACGATTTACGCCCGGCCAAGAGCGAAAACCGGTTTGGCTTCACGCGATAATTTCACGGAAAGTTTCCGGCCTTGCTTCGATTTCGCTTGATCAACGCCACTGCGAAAAAACCGACTTATTTGAAGATTATCATCATTATTTTTGAACTTTAACGCGTTATTGATAAATACCAAAGATTGTGTGCACGCGAGTGAGTTTTTTCGTCGTCCGCATCGAACTTCCGGCCACTTCGTTCCCTTCAATCTTCCACCTTTTTCTCCCAATTTCCCAACCAGATCAATTCAGGCATTTTTCCGAACACTTGGCCTACCGGGGCCGCGCTGCCCCTCTCTCATCGGCAACACCTTGGCCGATCGTGATTCAGCCTCGGCATCGCTGGAGTCCGAACTCAAGAGATTTATCGGGTTACGGGATAACGCGTCCGCGTTAATATTTAATCACCCTGGTTTATATACAAATTCGTAGTCGTAGTTTTGATAGCTTTATCTCCACCGGATCAATCTTTTCCCTGGATTGCTCATTGACCCGATCCATTTAAGGGTTCGTGATCGAAATTAATTTGAACTTTCGGCAATAGAGATAAGGCTGAAAATTCTCCAGGGCGCGAATCACGGCCAACTCCTCTTCAGTCGTGCCGTAATTCACTTCGGCCTTTGATAGAATACGTAAGTAATAAGTGATCGGCTGATCGGCTACGTCTATTTCCTGTCCGAGCACGGCTTCAAGCGCTAGATCAGACGCATCGGTCGTCAGGGTGAAAGGGCGGTCGAAATCAGGGTATGCGAGCACCGGCTCTCTACACAGGGCTTTGCGCAGGTCTCGGAAGCTCTGGCACTGCTCTTGGTCCCACGTGAATACTCTCCCCTTTTTCGTGAGATCGATAATATCCAGCAAGACCTAGAAATTGACTGATATTTTTAGTCGTTCGAGGGTTGGGAAAGCGTCTCACCACCTCGAGTTTACGTGAGTCAAGGCGTAGCCCATCCCGACCGATAATGTGGCCGAGATATGCAACCTCCTTTTTCAGGAATTCACATTTATCGGGCTGGAGGGTAAGATTTGCGTCTCGGAAGCGTTGCATAAGACACCGCACCTTTTTCTCGTGCTCTTTCAACGATCGAGCGGAAACGACGATGTCGTCCAAGTATACGAACAATTCCGTCCCTTGGAGACCTCGTAATACGTTACCCATTAAACGTTGCAAGATTGCAGGGGCGTTCTTCAGTCCCATGGGCATTCGAGTGTACTCGTAGTGCCCATTGGGGGTGGAAAACGCCGTCTTCGTGCCGTCCCTTGGGTCCATGGGGATCTGATGAAACCCGTTAGCCAAATCAAAGGTCGAAAGTTGCTGCGCTTTTCCCAATTGGTCCAATATATCGAGTACATTAGGCAATGGGTACGCATCAGATATAGTTTTCTCGTTCAATTTACGGAAATCTATCACCATTCGCATTTGCAGCCAACCCTGTGAGTCAGGTTTTTTCGGCACAATCCTCATCGGTGAATTATAAAGCGATTGCGAGAGTGTGATTATTCCGTTATTGAGAGTTTTTCCCACTTGAGCCTCGACTTTGTCTCGATGAATCGAGGGGAAGCGATACCATCGAGTGTTAATGGGCAGATCGTCCAGGGTCGGGATTCGGTGCACGAAACGATCGGTGCAGGGAAGTTTATCGACGGGCAGGTGAAATCGCTACGGGTCTTCTTCCACTATACGGCGGACGTGCTTACGCTCGACCTCGTTGAGGTCGTCCAGGCGCAGAGCCTGATTCACGGCTTCAGTTCGGTTGAGTGGGGGCCTCGTTGCTTCGTCTGTCAAGTCATCATCGTCAAAGCGTAAGTCAAAATCGGGATCGCAGATTTCAAATGGGATAATCTCTTGTGGTGTGATCCTGACCTCAACGTCACGATCGAGAGTATTAACCGCGAGCACGTGACAAACGCCGTGCTTCTGGGAAACCAGTGCATCTCCTATATATAACTCATCCATGCGGCGATCCTTGGTAAATAATCCTCGCGGATTTAGGCGTTAGCTACCTCAATGGGTAGTGGGCATCGCGCGCGAGCTTTAATCGTAAAGATCTTTTTCTCAACCGATGAGAAATTAGCGTTAGCTCTCTCGGAGGTAAGGAACATACGCGGACGAATTCGATCGCTCGCGATTACGATAGCGTTATGATGAAAATATAGTTCTGCGCGTTCTTTCCGCATGTAAGGTTTACCGATTAGCCTGTTACTCATTGTCGCGAATTCTTTTACAACGTGAAATTGATGTGGGACTTTATTGATCGTTAAGATTATTGTACCCAGCGATTGAGACTCTTCTCCCGAGGCTCTTTTGTACGCTTTGCGTTTCGCGGGGTCATAGTGCACGTCTTTACGAAGGGCTTGCAATTTACTGAAATTTGAATCTGATCCGAAGTCGCAATCAAAATTATCGGTTCCAAGAACCGTCGCGGCGACGCGACAAGCCCCTTGGGAGTTTAAAGACTCGCTTTCTTTTGTGCGAGGCGCTTTTTGTCGTCTTCCGGGCGAGGGCTCTCGAGAGTTTTCCCGTGGCTCGCCGGAAGAGGAATTTCCCGAGTTCCTGGCTGCGCGTAGCGTACACTCAGTCCACGAGCAGCAAGCACAGCCCCCGTTGCGCACACAGCAGCCACCACCCCTGCACGCTGAGCGAGGGGTCCACTTATTCTACGGGCAGCAAGAGCAGCCCGTTCCTCGGATCCAACAGTACCTATGATCACAACCTCTCTTGTCTCTTCCGCGGTAGGGACTAGGCGATCGAGAGGCTTCCCGTTCCCGGAGTTTGAGTATTCCAGGCGGATTACACTTTTCCGATGGGTAAGGGCTTGATCTTCGATGCCTAACGAATGGAGGATCGCGGGGCACTGGCGAGGGGGAGCATGATGCTAATCTCTTCGGCTCTTCCTTCGCGACTAGCGCCCGGGCGTCTTCAGAGGTCGGTTTTGGCGATTCGATTGTCCCTGAATCAACGCTACATTCCGACACGCTTTCAGCGAGCTCGACCGCCGCCTTTAATGTTGCTGGGGGCGCGACGGTAAAGGGGCTATACCAATGTTGCCCATGAAAAATTAGGTGATTGTCGGGAATTTTTTTAAAAGAAAGTACTCGATAAAATGTTTTGAAGTTTTTTTGGACATAATGAGGTATTTTTTCAGCTATATTTTAAGATTTTTGTTTACAAAAATATTGAAACATAACGGAGTTATGTGCTGTCCTCGGAGGTGCAAAAAAAAAACGTCCCCAACTGCTGACATGATTCCAGCCGAATGAGTAGCTGAAACAAGAAAATTCTAAAAGGTTGAAAAAAGTGTCGTTTTTTGGGGTAAAAAAATAGTCGTTTTTTTAATGCCAAATTGACAATTTTCAACCAACCAAAAAGATCGTAGGTCATTGTATAGTAAATATATTCAAGGATACTCAGTTTCAATTTAAAGTCGGTCGGTCAATTTCTCGTTGAGTTATAATGTCAGCAATTTTAAAAAATGTTTCGAGAAAAACGCGTTTAAAGTGTCAACTGTCGATTTTTGCTCGATAAAATTATATTTGGGTTATTTGGGTTTTTTTGGGTTGTGATCATAACCCAAATAAACTTTCGAATGAGCCAAAAAAATCGATTTTTTGAAAGTGTCACACTAGTATAGCCCCTCAACAGTTCCGCGAGATGGGTTGGTAACGCTCGGCTGTACGCCTAAAGGGCGGTTGAATCGAGAAAGCGGGTCAACGCGACGGGAATCTCGGTTCCCGTATCTGCTTTTCACGCGGTTCGCGATACACTGACCAGGATTCTGACGCGATTATAGAGCCCCTGACTGTTTTCCCCTGTTTCATACGTATCCGCATGGAATCGGCCAAACAGTCATCAAAACTTCGCGATGTGGCAAGTCCCTCTTTAAGGACCGAGATAAGTCCTTCGACGGTGTTTATAATCTGTACACATGCACCCCTGCACCCCCTGTACACATCCATGCACCTCACCTCACAGCCTGCTTATAGCAGCTGCAACGAACTGGCCCGCGGATTCCAGCGATATAGGGCAGCCGAGTTTTGGAGATCCTGTAGATAATCCTTCAGGAGAATGTTTGTACCGTCAAATTCCTGGATACTCGAGAGCCGGCTGATCAACATTATAGTGCTTATCATGGTGGAAATATTTGCCATTGAATCGGCCAACCTTGCGGAAAGGTCTGGATCCACCATGAATACGATATTATTCGGAAACGAATTTTATAGGACGAGCCGAGGAGCGCGAGTATTTTAATAATAATACAAATAAAAAAAAGAATAATAAAAAAAAATGGCAAAAATAGCGGAACAATAAAAATAAGGAATAATAAAATGAGTAAAAATAAAATAGATTAATAATAATGGGTTTATAATTTAGGGTTTCAGAACAATTTGACAATAGTATATAATGAAAAATTGGAATTTCAAAATTAGCAATTTATTTCTATTACAAGGAAGTAAATTTGATAACAAATAAGTGAAGTAATAGAATAAATGGAATTAGAATTAATTAGAAAATTAGAGTTAATTCGTAGTTGAAATTGAATGGTAAAGTAAATGGAAAGTGTTTTGATTAGGATTATTACATATTTCAGTCAAGATAATGTCTGGTCACTAATGATTGGAAAAATAAAAAAAATAAAATATTTATATTGAATGATAAAAAATATTTTTTTTCCTTATTTATGATTCAAATTTTCCTTTGTTATATCGCTCAATTGAAATTTCGTCCTTTCCGATTTTCCGGGATTTTCTTTAACTGATGTCGGACTATGGGAAATCCAAGATTCCGTCGCATCCGAAAGGTACGTTGTGAATAACGATAAGTTCTGACGAGCAGTCCTCGATAAATAGGGTGGTCGTGCCAATAAAATTACCGTTCAGGTGGTCAAAGTTCTCCGCGTTTATCAAAGGGTTTAAAAGGGACGTGGCCCTAATCATGTTCGTTGTCGTACCTGTGTCTGCGATAAACCCCCCGAACCCGTTCACTAGATCGGGGGAGTAAAAAATAAAGGTGGTTACCCCCTTGAAGATCGCTGCGGGTACGCTCGAAAGATACTCGCGTTGGACCATCGGAATATGATTTTTTTCCTCGTCCAATTTTCTTTAAATAATATGTGAGTAGGGAAAATTCGACAGTCCGCATACGGTTATCACAAATAATTTTCCTACACTTGCGTATTGTTTACAAAGAAAAATGCAGAAGAGACAAAATTCAAAAAGAAATAAGATACAGATACAGAAAAAACTGCGAGAGATATGTATACAAAAGAGATTAAAAATACGATCAGAATAAAAAATACAGAAATTACTCCATCAATTCGAGATTCTATTGTTGAAGGGTTCTTTTCCTCGAAGATATTACATTTTGAATCTTTAATTTTTGGTCTATTTTGTCAAATTTAATATTCAAATTTAAATTTCCTTACTTCAATTCGCTTAATTACGCACAGCAAAAAATATCGCATTTTAGATCGAATAATCTCGAAAAATTTCAGGAAACATAAATTTTTTTATTTGCATTTTCATGGGCTAATAATACGAGAAATATATATAACACCGACGACACCATCAATTCTCTCGGAAGTGTGTAGTGGAGGCAGCAATCCCACCGCTGCCACCAAAACTTGTTACGTACCGAAAGGCGCGTTGCAAGAATAAAAAGAGACTCTGATTTATCCAGAATCATTATAAAAAGTTATTTGGGCGCCTCCACATCGTCCCATACGGGCCCGACCACTGCCGAGAGGAGAGAAGGGCCGTCAATAAATAAATGCGTGGCCATGCGAAGGTCCAGCCAGCAAGGCAGGGTCAGAGGAGGGGTTAGAGCGTAGGAAAATAGACGAAAGAGCGATGGTAAGGGCGAGCCAGAGCACACGGATGAGTCGACGGGGCCGAGCGATTTGCCGAATCACGACTAATTTTTGTTTGGAATTTACGAGGGTCGCGCCGAAGCGGAGAGAGAGAGCGAGAGCAAGCGAATCGAGATCACATGCATCTTCACAGGCGCTTATCTGCGTGTGATCAATCTCAGCGAGCCTCGCCACGTCGCACGAGAACACTGAACAACGAGGACGACGTCGCCATCTATAGTCTCTAGCGGGGCGTCAGCCGAGAGCGGGCCGTCGGTAATTAGCCCTTGAATATGGAAGTGACGTCGGGATCTCCCATCGATACTCGGCATCAATTGCAAGAGTCCTCTCCCCACTCTTCGTCGTCATGAGGACTCACGCCGACCGGCATGCGAGAAGCCGGCACTTGTTGGCTGGACAGCGCACATTGCGTATTGCCCGTGAATCGTCGCCGTACATATTATTCGAAAGAACAAGGACCTTGAGACCAAGTCGTCCATTTTTAAAGACTTATTGCTAAAATTGTTATTGAGGGACGTGTCAAGCGAGGAATAAATCGAGGTGGGTGAGATTTTCGGTATCTCTTATCGTACATCCGGATATCTCTCACGCGAGGTGTTACAACCCCAGTTTTTTATTGTTTTTGTTATTTGTATTTTCGCGTACGCGTAAAGGGAGACATTGAGTCTGCCACCGAGGAAATCGCGGCTGCTGGGTCGTCTGTGTGGCTCGGGTAAAGTGGCGTGGTTCGCGAAAATAATCGGGTTCGAAATTGCCTTCGGACGTAACACGTGGATTTCTTTCTATCGTTGAGTAATCGGGAATTGTCGTGCAAACTAGCATTAAGTTCGATTGTTCGTGAGCGAGTGAAACGGGATACGAAAAACGAGGGGAATTGTTCTCGTTATATTACGCTCGAGATTTACTTTTTCTGATCATCCTCACGGGCCGCGACCAGCATATCGTTCTCACTGACGTATCAGTGATTGTCGTTTCCCGAGGTCACGCGCCCTTTTCTTATTTCAAGTTCTTTTTCTTAATCCCATCGACGGAGTTCATTCAATAAAATGTCGTATCCCGCGAGTTCGTGTTGTACATTTATTTCGTCACTACTGGGGAATTTATTCCCCGAACTTACGCCCTTTTTGTGCCTCGTGCTCATCGTAGTTACCGGAAATAGCTGAAACCTTGGAAGAACGCCCTTTTGGCCTTTTCGTAATTTCGCTCGTCCTCGTGGTTCTCACTGCGCCCCAAGACGTGGTGCAAGCGCGTTACAATCTATAATTCGTTGATTATACCGATTCACAACGGGTGAGACGATACTTAACAGGTGGGTGGAGATCCGTTCCTACGACGGACGAGCATAAAAGAGAGACGGCGCTTACAATCTCGCGTGCCATCGCTCGTGGAAAATACAGCTGATTTACATTGGCTCGAACTTCAGGCTGGTGCGCGATACAATGTAAGAGGGGTCCTTGCGCACGGTGAATAGGCGAGACCTCTTGGGCCTCGCGCTGAGCGTTGCCGTTTTCCAATGCTTCTTATGCACGCACACTATTGTCCCTATAGGTCTTCTCGCGCACTAGAGTCCCTAAAGAGTCTTTTGCACGCACCGGTGCTCTGCAGGCGCGAGGGGTTGACTCGCTGCAACGTCCGTAAGTCGCGGTCACTCGTGGCGCATGGATATGTGTATATGTTTGTTTACTATTTTTCGTTGCACTATTTGTCTTGATGGATATTCCAATTTGTTAAACAGTTTGCTTGTCGAATATTTTAATTTGTTGAATAGTTTATTCGTTGAATAGTTTGGTTGTTGAATAGTTTAAACTGCACGACTGTTCATATTTGATCGAAAAGTTATGTTTTGCTGGATGCTTATTTCTATCGTGTACAATCGTATTTCGTTGGATATTTATATCCTGTAATTGTATTTTGTTGGGTAATTATATTTCCTTCAATCTAGCTTAGTTGAATGATTATATTTTAGGGAGAATTGTAATTGTTATAGACTAGCAGCCCGAGACTTGTGAGTCTACGCTAGCACCCTCGGGACGCACCAAGTTTGACTCGAGCAAGCGTATCAAATCTGTACGGTGGCGTGGGGTGTTATGCCGCAAGGACTAGCTAAAGGCTGGAGTAGTTTTCCCCGATTCATCTGTCGGTGGTTAGCGAGGTACTAGCTCGTCTCAGCAACGGTCCTTAGAACGTTGACGAGCCGAGCGAAGATTTTTGCAAGTCGGATTTTCCTAAAAACAGCGCACCCATGCCCTTGGTAGGCATACGCGAGCTCACTTAAGGTCATTGGAAGACGCTGACTGTGGCTTGCGATACATGAGATGATCTCGTACACACACACACACACACACACACACACACCTCACAAATCTCAGGAATTCGCTGACGTGAGCGCTCAAACGTGGGACCGTGAGTCCACGTCCGTTCTCGCGAAATGGAAATTTGGCGAAAGAGAGACGTGACAGGAATATCGCGCGATTTCACGTGCATTGATTTAGCCGATATGGATCGGCGAAATTTAATATTGTCGTCCAGTCGATCAGATGATCGGACGAGCGACGATTTTGTTATTTTCTTGGAATATTTTATAAATAAACGGAGGAAATTAGTCAGCGGGAATTCGATAATGATTTCCATTCAGGCGTGTGAAAATGTAGTCGGTAATTTTCGGATATTTGAGTGATTATTATTAATTAATAGTCAAGTACTTTGATTATTAGAATAAAATATCGGAATTAGTGTTCGTATATTGGGGCAAAAAAGGCCAGGACGTAACAATAACTAACAATTTTCGGCTTGCCGGAGACGAGCAAGAAGAGAAGGAACTTTTTCTTTTTTAAGGGGGGACGTATGTTGTATCCCAGATACCTCGATTTCAGAATGTTTTAAATATTCTAAATCACGACACGCGCGTATCCCAAATATAGCAAGTGTTGTCATCACATCATATTTTACACGCGCATTCCAACTCGAGCAGGTGCGATTGTGCATGTCAGCAATGACGCAAGCAGCATCATCGGCCTCTCGGCCAAGCACTGCCAAGTCAGCGGTCTCACAATACACGAAAGCCTCATAATTAGTGTTATCTTAACCAAATTACGAATATAAATGCTAATCTGTCTAATATCTGGTCACTAACAAATAATTGATAAATAATAAATATGACGTCAATACCAATTGATAAATATTAAAGATAATATCAGTAGTTTCGGTACCCGTACGGTACCCTCTCTCCTCCTGCACCTTACGCTTTCCTCCACCACGCCATTTTTTCCCTCATCACCTCATATGCTGGCAGAGAAAAAAATAGCGATGAGGTGGCAGGGATCAGCGGGGGCATCGTACGGCAGTAGTAGGTGTACCACTCTGGCCAAAAAGTGATGGGGGAAATCTGGCCTACAACTTTGCGTGCCAGAGTGGTATTATTATTATTATTATTATTATTATTATTATTATTATTATTATTATTATTATTATTCCCGTGTGGGGTTTTGCGACCCCCATCGGGCGCGTCCCCAGGTGGCGGATAGGGGAATGCTCGGCAGATATGTCGGGTAGGTGGGAAATACTATACCACCCGCGGACCAAAACGGAAACTTGCATGCAGAAGATTACGCGTCTGTTCCCGTATCGGGCGGCGTAGTCGCCAGCGTCTGTCATCATGTAGATGCGGCTGGGAGCCATGCATTGATCGGTACACATCGCAGCACACTGGGAGTGCCTCCAACTGACGTAGGCGTTTCCTCTGCGTCAGGGAAAAGGCTGCGTGAGCTTGCTCTACCGAGGTGGCAACTGTGGTGTGTATCTGGGACCAGCCCCTTCGGGCCTTGATCAGGAAGTGTGCACTGAATGCAGCTGTCGGAGGCTGCATTGCGTCGGGCGAGCGCTGATCCGTCCGTGTATTCCGGGATCGGCTAAGCGTAGGTCAGGCCTCAGGGAACTGGGGTAGGAGCCTGAGCGCTCCGAGGGTATACCCGTTCCTGACTATTACGGCCCGCCCCTTTGCACACGAAGCGCTGGTTCAACCCAAAGAGAAAAATGCCGAACTTAACAGGAAACATCGTAGATGGAGTGAGCGATGAGTTATCTTCCCTCGTGAAGCTGCTCATTGAAAGTGACAAAAAGGTGGAGTCGAGCCTCGCGGAAATGCGCAGGCTCATAAAAACAATGTGCGATGCACTAAAGAAGCAGCCAAACGTCAACAAAACGATCAAGGATGGACTGCCCGCCTTGGAAGAGCACTTGGAGGGACTCGAGGACAGTCGCCGCCCAATTAAGCAGGCTCATAGCCTTCTGAGGGGACCGGTGGCCCCGAGAGCCAGACTCCATAGTGCTCCTGATGCGGAAGCGAGTTGCTCATGGGCGCCACCTATCACCGTCGTGCCCGCGAGGGCCGAACGAAAGAAGAGGCCGGCGTCGAGTCCGCCTGTATCCTCAGCGACGGAGGTACAAACAAAAAAAAAAAAAGAAAAAGAGGCCTCGCCGAAGAATGCCTGGACAGAAGTCCAGCGCAAGAAGGCGAGGAAAAAAAAGGAAAAAAAGGCGACAATGAAAAGGCTTCGCCGGCCTCCAAAGCAAGCAGGCCCGCAAATACGCCCAAGAAGACGGCAGCTGCGGCTAAGAAATCGCGCCCGAGAAAACCGGAGGCGATCGTACTAAAACCGGCAGAAGGTAAAACCTATGCGGAGATCCTAAATGATGCCCGCAAAAAGGTGAATCCCGAAGCCCACGGGGTTGACGTACGGTCGATCCGGCGCACACGAGCAGGAGAGGTCCTGCTTGAGCTGCGAAACTCATCGGCCGATTCGAGAGCGGCTTTTTCAGCAGCTCTCATAGCCGCAGCTGGAAGTGAGAGCAGCGTTAGGGAATTGGTCCCGAAGACACGTCTCGAGATCCGAGACCTCGATAGCTGCTCCACGAAGGCAGAGGTCGAGGAGGCTGTAAAGTTAGCCCTTGGACAGTACGAGGGCCCCCTGCAGGTCGTGTTAATTCGGCCGAACGCGCGGGAACAGGTCACCGCCATCGTCAGCCTTGACGAAGCAGGCGCGAGGACCTTGTTACAAACCACTCGCGTCAGGATCGGCTGGGTTAACTGCCGTGTCCGGAGGAGAGTGGAAGTGCCGAGATGCTTCAAGTGCCTCGCGTACGGACACCAGAGTACCCGGTGCAGAGGCGTTGACCGGGGAAATCTGTGCTATCGGTGCGGCAAAGAGGGACATAGGGCAGCTGGCTGCAAGGCTGAGCCCTTTTGTTTTCTCTGCCGCGCTGTCGAAGGAAAGCCAGACTCTCAACGGCACATAGCGGGATCAGGGCAATGCGGGGCATTCCGCAAGGCCCTCGGCGAAGCCAAGGGCAATGGCGGTCGTCCTGCAGGGGAACATGAATAGGAGCCGAATAGCCGACGAACTTCTGGCCCAGATATGTTTCGAGAAAGCTGCGGATATAGTTCTTATCAGCGAGCAATATCGAAACAGGGAAGGGCCAGGTTGGTATTCGGACCTCCTGGGCACGGCGGCAATTTGGATTCCGAACCGACGCCGCTTTTGCGTCGTCGACCATGGCTCCGGCAGCGGTTTCGTTTGGGTGAGGTCCAGCGGCGTTATCTACGTCAGCTGTTACCTCACTCCAAACGAGCGCATTGCAGACTTCCAGGCCAAACTCGATGGCCTGGAAGACGCTATCCGGGACATGGAGGGTGAGCTGGTAGTGGCCGGAGACTTTAATGCGAAGGCTCTGGAATGGGGTGAACCTCGGCCAGATTCGCGGGGTGGACGAGTGCTGGACATGGCGGCCAGACTTGGGCTAGCTGTATTGAACACTGGCTCAACGTCCACCTTCCGAAGGCCGGGGTACAGAGAAACGATTATTGATGTTTCCATGGCGACGGACAGCCTGGTATCGCGAGTCCAGGACTGGAGGGTGATCGAGGACTTTACAGCCAGCGATCACCAATACATTACGTTCTGTGTACGTGATCTAACTCCAGTCCAAGTCAGAACACCACGAGGACCTGCCAGGTGGAACGTGGATAAGATGGACCCCCAAAAGCTGTCTCCGGCGCTATTACGTGGCCAGCGAGCCCTTGAGGAGCTTCCACGCTCCACAGCCGCTGAACAGACGGTGGATCTAGTAATGACCCACCTTCATCAGGCCTGCAGCGACGCCGTGCCAAAAAGAAATGCACGGGATGATAGACGTCCCGTGTACTGGTGGACAAACGAGATCGCGGAGCTGAGGCGGGAGTGTCTTCGTCTGAGGAGACTATCCCTGAGAGCCCGGCGCCGTGACACCGACGCAGCCCCTAGCACTGACGCCTATAAGGCGGCAAGGAAAGTGCTGAGACGGACCATTAAGCAGAGTAAGCACCGCTGCTGGAAGAAGCTTGGGGAGGATCTTAACGAGGATCCTTGGGGATTAGGGTATAAACTGGTCCTCCGCAAATTGGGGGCGTTCTCTGAAAACGCTCCCACAGATGCGGGGATCATCGGCGGTATCGTCGATGCCCTTTTCCCCAGCCACCCCAAGCAACCGCGCCGACCTCGAACACCCGAGGACGCGCCACTTCCCCTCTTCACGGAGGAGGAACTTAAGGCCGCGGCGCGGTCTTTCAAAAACAAGAAGGCACCAGGACCTGACGGTCTACCAGCAGAGGTGCTGAAAGCCGCAGTTGAGAGGCATCCTACGATCTTTCTCACGATGTACAACGCCTGCCTGCAAGCGGGAATCTTTCCACGCCGCTGGAAACTCGCGCGGCTGGCGTTGATCGGGAAGGGCAAAGGGGGACCAGTAGACAATCCATCGTCCTACAGGCCCCTGTGCATGCTAGACACGGCTGGCAAACTTCTGGAGAAGCTTCTTCGACCTCGCCTCCATGCGGCTATCCAAGCCTCTGGAGACCTTTCCGATAGACAATATGGCTTTCGGAAAGGGAGGTCGACGATACATGCGATCCAGGAGGTTGTGAGAGCAGCCAGGGGTACGGAGCAGGGGAACCATTTCTCCCGCCCCGTCTGTCTACTGGTCACACTGGATGTGAAGAACGCTTTCAACTCGGTTCGGTGGTGTGACGCGCTACGGGCGCTAGAACGGGACTTCAGGGTCCCTGGATATCTCTACTGGATGTTCGAGGATTACCTGAACGATCGCTCCCTCGTTTACACCACTGCAGATGGTCCGATTAGCCGAGAGTTAACGGCAGGGGCAGCCCAAGGGTCCATACTAGGTCCCGACATTTGGAATGCCACATATGACGGGATTCTCCGAATGGAGATGCCTGAGGGTTCTTTTCTGGTTGGGTATGCGGACGACGTAGCCGCCATCATCATTGCGCGTACCGTAGAGGCAGCGCAGATGAGACTCAACCAGGTAATGCGTCGGGTCCACTCCTGGATGGAAGACCACGGCTTGGAGCTAGCGCTAGCGAAAACTGAGATCGTGCTCCTAACCAAAAAGCATATCCCGCTTATAAGGGATATGCAGGTAGGAGAGACGACGGTCCAGACGAAGACGTCTGTAAAGTACCTGGGGTTGAAGCTCGATTCTCGGCTCAGCTTCGGGGAAGAAATAATATCGAGAGCGGACAAAGCTGCAGCAGTGACGACGCTGCTGAGCAGGGTAATGGCCAACATTGGCGGTCCTGTGCCTTGCAAGCGTCGCCTTCTGCTACGCACAGCCGAGTCTATAATGCTCTACGGCGCCGAAGTCTGGGCCGATGCGCTCCGGTTTGAAAAATACCGGAAGCGTATGGCCGGAGTGCAGCGGAGAGGGGCCCTCCGCATCGCCTGCTCTTACCGCACGGTCTCAGAGCCAGCGGCGTTAGTGATAGCCGGGGTCATCCCAATTGACCTCCTTGCCCAGGAGCGGAAGTTTGTCCACCAAGGCCTTCCCGAAGAGGAAGAAAGAGAGAGACGGAGAACGCTTGCCAGGTCCCGCAGCTTGCAGACCTGGCAAGAAAGATGGAACGAGGATCTGCGGGCCAGGTGGACAGCGAGACTCATTCCTCGCTTGGACACCTGGATAAACCGTCAGCATGGTGAGGTGAATTATTACCTCACTCAATTGCTGACGGGGCACGGGTATTTCCGGTCTTACCTGTGCAGAATGGGTAAAGTACCGGACCCTGGTTGCATATCCTGCGGATCCCCCAGGGACGATGCCTTCCACACATTCTTCGAATGCGAAGAATGGGACGTGTGGAGGGCACCATTGGAGGAGAGGTTTGGCAGCATAACTCCGGAAAATATTATCGAAGTTATGCTCCTGGACGATGAAACGTGGACGGAGGTCACTTCCCTTACGGAAGTTGTCCTCCGTCGGAAGAAGAGAGTCCTGGAGGAGTGGACGCCGTGAGAGGCGTCCCAAAAGATAATGACGCCACCCCGAAGTAATGCGAAAGCGGTTCCAGGGTGGTCGTCTGGAGTTACAGGGGGGGTTTTAGTCGGTAGTCTCGTAAGAGGAGTCCGACACGTAGGGAGCCATACCAACGCTCCCGACAGTGCGTAAAAGCATTTCCCCCCCTGTAAAAAAAAAAAAAAAAATATTATTATTATTATTATTATTATTATTATTATTATTATTATTATTATTATTATTATTATTCTTATTATTATTATTATTATTATTATTATTATTATTATTATTATTATTATTATTATTATCATTATTATTATTATTATTATTATTATTATTATTATTATTATTATTATTATTATTATCATTATTATTATTATTATTCCCGTGTGGGGTTTTTCCGAGCCCCATCGGGCGCGTCCCCAGGTGGCGGATAGGGGAATGCTCGGCAGATATGTCGGGTAGGTGGCGCATAATATACCACCCGCGGACCAAAACGAAAACTTGCATGCAAAAGAGCACACGTCTGTTCCCGCTTCGGGCGGTGTGTTCGCCAGCGTCTGTCATCGTGTTGATGCGGCTGGGAGTCATGCATTGATCGGTACACACCTCAGCACACTGGGAGTGCCCTTAACCGACGTAGGCGTTTCCTCTGCGCCGGTGAAGGGGCTGCTGTGAGCTTGCTCTGCCGAGGTGGCAACTGGGGTGTGTACCTGGAACCAGCCCCTTCGGGCCCTGATCAGGAAGTGTGCATTGAATGCAGCTGTCAGAGGCTGCATTGCTACGGGCGAGCGCTCATCCGTCCGTGTTTTCCGGGATCAGCTAAGCGTAGGTCCGGCCTCAGGGAACTGGGGTAGGAGTCAGAGTACTCCGAGGGTATACCCGTTCCTGACTATTACGGCATGCCCCTTTGCACACGAAGCGCTGGTTCAACCCTAGAGAAAAGAAATGTTAAATGAAAAAGGAAACAATGAAGGTTCGGTGGGCGACGAGGCACCTTCCCTCGTGAAGCTGCTCATCGAAAGTGATAAGACGGTGGCGGCAGGCCTTGAGAAAATGCACAGGCTCATCAAGACCATGATGGAAGCCTTAAAGAAGCAGCCGAACGTCAATAAGACAATTAAGGACGGGCTGCCTGCCTTGGTGGAGCATTTGGAGGAGCTCGAGGAGGGCCGACGGCCCATCAAGCAGGCTCATCGCCTTTTGGAGGGACCAAGGCTCCATAGCGATCCTACACCGGGAACGAGCTTCTCGAGTGAGCCGACGGAAACGCTTCCGCCCGCGAAGGCAGGACAGAAGAAGAGAATGGCGACGAGCCCGCCTGTACCCCCAGCGATGGAGGTACAGTCGAAAAAAAAGAAAAAAGATAAGGAGAGCTCGCCAAAAATGTCTGGACGGAAGTCCAGCGCAAGAAGGGAAAGCGGGAGTAAAACAAAGCGGGTAATGTTACGGACGTGTCGGGCTCACAAGCCAACAAGCCCGCAAAATTGCCCCAACAGGCAGCAGCCGCCGCTAAAAAGCCGCCATCGAAAAAGTCGCCACCGAAAAAACCGGGAGCGATCTTGTTGAAACCAGCGGAGGGGAAAACCTATGCAGACATTCTAAATGTTGTCCGCAAAGAGGTGAATCCCGAAACCCACGGGGTCAACGTTCGGGCGACCCGGCGCACACGAGCAGGAGAAGTGCTACTCGAGCTGCGAAACTCATCGGCCGAGTCACGAGCTGCGTTTTTGGCTGCCCTCCAGGAAGCAGCTGGAAGCAGAAGCAGCGTCAGGGAATTGGTCTCAGAGGCACGCCTCGAGATCCGAGACCTTGATAGCTGCTGCACAAAAACAGAGGTCGAGGGGGCGATCAGAACAGCCCTGGGGCAGCACGAGGGCCCCCTGCAGGTCGCATTGACCCGGCCAAATGCGCGGCAACAGGTCACCGCCATCGTCACCATTGACGCAACAGCCGCGAGGACCCTGTTGCAAACCGCTCGCGTCAAGATCGGCTGGGTCAATTGCCGAATCCGGAGGAGAGTGGAAGTACCGAGATGCTTCAAGTGTCTCGGCTACGGGCACCACAGTACCCGGTGCAAGGGCACTGACCGGGGAAGTCTGTGCTTCTGGTGCGGCAAGGAGGGATATAGGGCAGCTGACTGCGATGCTAAGCCCTTTTGTTTCCTCTGCCCGGCCGTGGAAGGTAAGCCAGACTCCAAACGTTACATGGCCGGGTCGGGGCGGTACGGGGCATTCCGCAAAGCCCTCAGCGATGCCAGAGGCGAGTAATGGCGGTCGTCCTGCAGGGGAACATGAATGGGAGCCGGATAGCCGACGAACTTCTGGCCCAAATATGCTCCGAGAAAGCCGCTGACATAGTTCTGGTCAGCAAGCAATATCGGAACAGAGAAAGGCCAGGATGGTATTCGGATCTCCTAGGCACGGCAGCGATTTGGATTCCAAATCGACGACGCTTCTGCGTCGTCGACCATGGCTCCGGCAGCGGTATCGTTTGGGTGAGGTCCAGCGGCGTTATCTACGTCAGCTGTGACCTTACCCCAAACGAGCGCATCGCAGACTCCCAAGCCAAACTCGATGGCCTGGAAGACGCTATCCGGGACATGAGGGTCGAACTGGTAGTGACTGGAGACTTTAAAGCAAAGGCTCTGGAATGGCGTGAACCTCGGCCAGATTCGCGGGGTGGACGAGTGCTGGACATAGCGTCCAGACTTGGGCTAGCTGTATTGAACACTGGCTCAACGTCTACCTTCCGAAGGCCGGGGTACAGAGAAACGATTATCGATGTTCCCATGGCGACGGAAAGCCTGGTATCGCGAGTCCAGGATTGGAGGGTGATCGAGGACTTTACAGTCAGCGATCACCAATACATTACGTTCTTCGTACGTGATGTAGCTCCAGTCCAAATCAGAACACCACGAGGACCTGCCAGGTAGAACGTCGATAAAAAGGACCCCTAAAAGCTGTCTCCAGCGCTATTACGTGGCCAGCGAACCCTTGACGAGCTTCCCCGCTCCGCAGGCGCTGAACAGACGGTGGATCTAGTAATGACCCACTTTCATCAGGCCTGCAGCGACGCCGTGCCAAAAAGGATTGCACGAGATGATAGACGTCCCGTGTACTGGTGGACGAACGAGATCGCGGAGCTAAGGCGGGAGTGTCTCCGTTTGAGGAGACTATCCCTGAGAGCCCGGCACCGCGACACCGACGCAGCCCCCAGCACTGACGCCTATAAGGCGGCGAGGAAAGTGCTGAGACGGACCATCAAGCGAAGTAAGCACCGCTGCTGGAAGAAGCTTCGGGAGGATCTTAACGAGAATCCTTGGGGACTAGGGTATAAACTGGTCCTCCGCAAATTTGGGGCGTTCTCTGAAAGCGCTCCCACAGATGCGGGGATCATCGGCGGTATCGTCGATGCCCTTTTCCCCAGCCACCCTAAGCAACCGCGCCGACCTCGAACACCCGAGGACGCAGCACTTCCCCTCTTTACGGAGAAGGAACTTAAGGCCGCGGCGCGGTCTTTCAAAAACAAGAAGGCACCTCGCCCTGACGGTTTACCAGCAGAGGTGCTGAAAGCCGCAGTTGAGAGGCATCCAACATCCTTTCTTACGATGTACAACGCCTGCCTACAAGCGGGAATTTTTCCACGCCGCTGGGAACTCGCGCGGCTCGCGTTGATCGGGAAGGGCAAAGGGGGACCAGTAGACAATCCATCGTCCTACAGGCCCCTGTGCATGCTCTACACGGCTGGCAAACTTCTGGAGAAGCTACTTCGACCTCGCCTACATGCGGCTATCCAAGCCTCTGGAGACCTTTCTGATAGACAATATGGCTTTCGGAAAGGAAGGTCGACGATACACGCAATCCAGGAGGTTGTTGGAGCAGCCAGGGGTACGGAGCGGGGGAACCATTTCTCCCACCCCGTCTGTCTACTGGTTACTCTGGATGTGAAGAACGCTTTCAACTCGGTGCGGTGGTGTGACAGCTACAGGCGCTGGAACGATACTTCAGGGTCTCCGGATATCTCTACTGGATAATCGAGGATTACCTGAACGATCGCTTCCTCGTTTACACCACTGCAGATGGTCCGATTAGCCGAGAGTTAACGGCAGGGGCAGCCCAAGGGTCCATACTAGGTCCCGACATTTGGAATGCCACATATGACGGGATTCTCTGAATGGAGATGCCTGAGGGTTCTTTTCTGGTTGGGTATGCGGACGACGTAGCCGCTATTATCATTGCGCGTACCATAGAGGCAGCGCAGATGAGACTCAACCAGGTAATGCGTCGGGTCCACTCCTGGATGGAAGACCACGGCTTGGAGCTAGCGCTAGCGGAAACAGAGATCGTGCTCCTAACTAAAAAGCATGTCCCGCTTATAAGGGATATGCAGGTAGGAAAGACGACGGTCCAGACGAAGGCGTCTGTAAAGTACCTGGGGTTGAAGCTCGATTCTCGGCTCAGCTTCGGGGAAGAAATAATATCAAGAGCGGACAAAGCTGCGGCAGTGATGACGTTGCTGAGCAGGGTAATGGCCAACGTTGGCGGTCCTCAGCCCTGCAAGCGTCACCTTCTGCTACGCACGGCCGAATCCATAATGCTCTACGGTGCCGAAGTCCGTGCCGATGCGCTCCGGTACGAGAAATATCGGAAGCGCATGGCCGGAGTGCAGCGGAGAGGGCCCTCCGTATCGCCTGCTCTTACCGCACGGTCTCAGAGCCGGCTGCGCTAGTGATAGCCGGGGTCATACCGATTGACCTCCTCGCCCAGGAGCGGAAGTTCGTCCACCAGGGCCTTCCCGACGAAAAAGAGAGGGAGAGACGAAAAGCGCTTGCCAGGTCCCGTAGCATGCTGACCTGGCAAGAGAGATGGGATGAGGATCCACGGGCCAGGTGGAGAGCGAGACTTATTCCTCGCTTGGACACCTGGATCAACAGTCAGCATAGTGAGGTAAGTTATTACCTCACACAATTGCTGACGGGGCACGGGTACTTCCGGTCTTATCTGTGCAGAATGGGTAAAGTGCCGGACTCGTGCTGCATATCTTGCGGATCCCCCAGAGACGATGCCTTCCACACATTCTTCGAATGCGAAGAATGGAACGTGTGGAGAGCACCATTGGAGGAAAAGTTCGGGAGCATAACCCCGGAAAATATTATCGGAGTTATGCTCCTGGACGATGAAACTTGGACGGAGGTCACTTCCTTCGTGGAAGCTGTCCCCCGTCGGAAGAAGAGAGTTTCGGAGGAAAGAACGCCCTAAGGGGCGTTTAAAACAACTAATGGCGCCACCCCGAAGTAATGCTAACGCGGTTCCGGGCCGGTCGTCTGGAGATACAGGGGAGGTTTTAGTCGGTAGTCTCTTCGGAGGAGTCCGACACACGGGGAGCCAAACCATCGCTCCCGACAGTGCGTAAAAGCATTTCCCCCCTGTTTATATAAAAATATTATTATTATTATTATTATTATTATTATTATTATTATTCCCTTGTGGGGTTTTTCCGACCCCCATCGGGCGCGTCCCTAGGTGGCGGATAGGGGAATGCTCGGCAGATATGTCGGGTAGGTCGGGCATAATATACCACCCGCGGACCAAAACGAAAAATTGCATGCAGAAAAGCACACGTCTGTTCTCGCTTCGGGCGGTGTGTTCACAGCGTCTGTCATCATGTTGGCGTTTCCTCTGCGCCGGTGAAAGGGCTGCTGTGAGCTTGCTCTGCCGAGGTGGCAACTGGGGTGTATACCTGGAACCAGCCCCTTCGGGCCCTGGTCGAGAAGTGTGCATTGAATGCAGCTGTCGGAGGCTGCATTGCTACGGGCGAAAGCTCATCCGACCGTGTTTTGCGAGATCGGCTAAGTGTAGGTCAGGGAACTGGGGTAGGAGTCGGAGTACTCCGAGGGTATACCCGTTCCTGACTATGACGGCCCGCCCTTTCGCACACGAAGCGCTGGCTCAACCCAAGAGAAAAAATGTCAAACGTAAATGGAAACAACGAAGGTTCGGTGGGCGACGAGGCACCTTCCCTCGTAAAGCTGCTCATCAAAAGTGATAGGAGGGTGGCGGCAGGCCTTGAGAAAATGCACAGGCTCATCAAGACCATAATGGAAGCCTTAAAGAAGCAGCTGAACGTCAATAAGACAATTAAGGACGGGCTGCCTGCCTTGGTGGAGAATTTGGAGGAGCTCGAGGACGGCCGACGGCCCATCAAGCAGGCTCATCGGCCTTTTAGAGGGACCAAGGCTCCCCAGGGCCAGGCTCCATAGCGATCCTACACCGGGAACGAGCTTCTTGAGTGAGCCACCGGAAACGCTGCCTCCCACGAAGGCAGGACAGAAGAAGAGGATTTGGATTCCGAATCAAAGACGTTCCTGTGTCGTCGACCATGGCTCCGGTAGCGGCTTTGTTTAGGTGAGATCCGGGGGCCTTATCTACGTCAGCTGTTACTTCACCCCAAACGAGCGAATCGCAGACTTTCAGGTCAAAATCGATGGTCTGGAGGACGCTATCCAGGACATGGAGGGTGAGCTGGTAGTAGCCGGAGACTTCAATGCATAGGCTCTGGAATGGGGTGAACCCTGGCTGGATTCCCGGGGTGGACGCGTGTTGTACATGGCGTCTAGACTTGGGCTAGCTGTATTGAACACTGGCTCAACGTCCACCTTTCGGAAGCCAGGGTACAGAGAAACCATTATAGATGTTTCTATGGCGACGGAAAACCTGGTATTGTGAGTCCAGGACTGGAGGGTGATCGAGGACTTCACAGCCAGCGATAACCAATACATCACGTTCTGCGTACGTGATGTAGCTCTGGTCCAGACAAGAACACCACGAGGACCTACCAGGTGGAACGTCGATAGGATGGACCCCCAGAAGCTGTCTCCGGCGCACTTACGTGGCCAGCAAACCGTTGGGGGGCTCCCTCACCCCGCGGGTGCTGAACAGACGGTGGATATATTAATGACCCACCTTCATCAGGCCTGCAGCGATACCGTGCCGAAGAGAATTGCACGGGATAACAGACGCCCCGTGTACTGGTGGACGAATGAGATCACGGAGCTGAGGCAAGAGTGTCTTCGCTTGAGAAGACTATTCCTCAGAGCTCGGTGCCGCGACACCGACGCAGCCCCTAGCACTGCCGCCCATAAGGCGGCAAGAAAAGTGCTGAGACGAACCATCAATAGGAGTAAGCACCGATGCTGGAAGAAGCTTGGGGAAGATCTAAACGAGGATCCTTGGGGATTAGGGTACAAACTGGTCCTCCGCAAATTGGGGGCATTCTCCGGAAGCGCTCCCACAGATGCGGGGATCATCGGCGGTATCGTCGATGCCCTTTTCCCCAATCAACTCAGGCAACCGCGCTGACCTCGAATACCCGGGGATGTACCACCACCCCTTTTTACGGAGGAGGAACTGAGGTGCGCGGTGCGGTCCTCCAAAAACAAGAAGGCACCAGGCCCTGATGGCTTGCCAGCAGAGGTGCTGAAGTCGCAGTTGAAAGGCATCCAACGCTCTTCCTCACTATGTACAGGGTGTATGAAAATGATGTGTCGCCACTTCGCCCAGTAAATCTCCAGCTTGAGATCGGTGGAGATCTATCAAAATTTGTAGCCGCAAAATTGACCTTTACCCTGGAATTCAAGGTCAAATTTTTTTATTGGCTTAAAAAATTCTACTTCTTAAGAGGAACAAAAGTCAGAATGGAATCATAGGTCGGAGATGCGTCCTTCAACCCGAAACGACAATGTCAATTCGAAAAAAATCGAAAAAGGGCGTTCTTACAAAACATTGTTCACAGAAACACGGGATGAGAATTTTAATAATTATAAAAAAAGCTTTTCAACGCAGACACTTCAATATTTATTAATTGGAATCAAGAAATGTTGCAATTGCATGACGCTGACCACACTAAGGTGGATGGATCGGCATGAGATGGGTGACACAGATCTTTGCGATATCCCTTTGTCGCGTTACCACTACGAGCATCTAATTCCCTAGCTCATTGTTGCCGAAAATCAATTAACACATAGTTCCGCTGAATTAACCGTGACCCTAAAACTCAAAGTCAGTTTCAAAGTCAATTCATCTCGTTAAGAGGCATCTAATTCTCGTAGAAACGATGAGTCAGGAATGAACCTTTCAATATCAAGCCGTCAAAACATATAAAAAATGTGCGTTTTTCATTAAGTTCGGAGGGATAAAATTCGGAACTGAAGAATAATTATAACGGCAATCGATATAACTAGAAAGACTTTATGTCTGGCACACAGCACGCCTGCTATTCTATGAAAACAAAGCTTTAGATGGCCAGGTTTGCGATAAACGAATTTGATCTTAACGATAGTTGTTGTCACCTACACATTTCAGAGTCATATCGTGCTTGTGTGACCGTGCACGAGTTGCTTAAACATATTCATCAGCGGCAGACCATTAGCGTTACCCGGAATACACCACGTAGAGGTTATAAAAAAATCAACGAAAAAACTGTGTTCTGTCGTCGCAGTCCCATTAATCTCCATCATCGTCGAGGTCTTTATCATCGCAGTCTCGGTCATCTCTAGGATCGTCGCAGTTTAGGTCAGTTCTATCATCGTCGAAGTGTTTGTCGTCGCAATCCCGGTCATCTCTATCATAGTCAAAGTTTTTGTCGCTGCATTTTGGGTCAACTTTATCGTCGAAGTCTTTCGTCGCAGTCTCGGTCAATCCTATCATCGTCGCAGTCTTTGTCATTGCAATTTCGATCAACTTTATCGTTGTCGAAGTCTATCGTCGCAGTCTTGGACAATTATATCATTGTCGAAGTCTGTCGCCGTAGTCTCGGTCAACTCTATCATAATCGAAGTCTTTAGCGTTGCAGTCCAGGTCATTTCTACCGCAGTCAGTCTTTGTCGTGGCAGTTTTGGTCATCTCTAGCATTATCGAAGTCGTTGTGGTCGCTCCATCGGTGATCGCCCTCACTACCTGAATCTTTGTTGGCCTTATCACTGTCGTCACTATCGTAATAACATGAATCGTGGTCGGCGACCACATCGTGGTCGTGGACGAGATGGACGAGATCAACGTCTTATGTTGCGCGCTATTGATCAAGCTTTCGGAAACTTTGGAAGAGCTCGCGAAATTTATCGTCAGTTACTTCTTGATCGGGCAAACGGTCATCCTCTACGGCCGAGGGCAATTCCAGATCGTCGTGAGTTTCAACGACTCGAAGAGCGGTTCAACGATCAGGAGAGGTTTGAGGTGCGGAACGCTGGATATCGAAGAGCCGGTCGTCCTCGTGTTCATTGGAACATTGAAGAGCGTGTCATTGCTCTTGAACGAGCTTTTTCCGTCATGGGTTTACGTCGAATAGCCGCTCGCGTTGGTATAGCGCACATGACGGTGCGTCGCATAATTCGTGAAGAGGGCCTACGACCTTACCGCGTCCAATCTGTTCAGGCACTATATCCTGGAGATTACCGCGCTCGTCGTAATTTTTGTCGATGGATGCTACAGAAACTGGAGGGAGATCCTCATTTTTTTGAACGCATTCTGTTTACCGATGAGGCGAGCTTCTCCAGCACCGCAATCGTGAACCGGCAGAACTTACGCATCTGGGCTGAGAGGAATCCTCGTGCGATGATGCAACGAGTTCACCAGGGACGTTTTTCAGTAAACGTTCGGTAAGGTATCATTGGGAACACCCTGATAGGTCCAGTCTACCTTCCACTGAGATTGAACAGTCGCAATTATTTGCACTTTCTGCAACGCGATTTAATGTTGCGTCTGAGGGACATGATTCCACGACATGCTCGCCATCGCATTTTTTTTATGCACGACGGAGCACCACCTCATTTCGGTCTTCAAGTCCGTGCATTCTTAAACGAAATGTTTGGATCGCGTTGGCTCAGTCGTCGGCCTGCTCCGCATCTCTGGCCACCACGTTCTCCAGACCTAAATCCCTTGGACTTTTTTTTCTGGGGAGCACTCCAGGCTATCGTCTACAGAGAAGGTCGAGCGATTAGGACGCCGGTAGATCTGAGACGCTGAATCGATGAGGGAGTTGCCAGGTTGATGCGGAAACCGAGAACTTCTTCTCAGGGTTTCGAGAAACTTGGAGGCACGGTTGCGAGCGTGCTTGCGTAATGGTGGCCGGCATGTGGAAGCTGGAGAACAAGCTAGAATGCTTCGAGCAATTAGACATGATGGTTCGATTCTCTGGGTTCCTCGACGCCGCCGCCATCAACGACCGCGTCATAATGAAGCAGGAGACGACTAATCCAACATTGCATACGCACCCGACACACAGTCGTCATTGAAATGATTTGAAACGAATCTTTCGAAACGGACAACAAAACACAACGGCCCTTTTCAGGGCCAAGGGATACCAGGCAGACAACCTCCACGTGGTGTAGTCCGGGTAACGCTAATAGTCTGCCGCTAATGAAGATGTTTGAGCAACTCATGACAACAACTATTGTTAAGATCAAAATCGCTTATCGTAAACCTGCCCATCTAAAGCCTTGTTTTCATAGAACAGCAGGCGTGTTGTGTGCGAGACATCAAGTCTGTCTAGTTATATCGATTGCCTTTTCAATTATGTTCCAGTTCCGAATTTTATCCCTCCGAACTAAATGAAATACGCATATTTTTTATGTTTTGACGGCTTGATATTGGAAGGTTCATTCCTAACTCGTCGTTTCTACGAGAATTAGATGCCTCTTAACGAGATGAATTGACTTTGAAACTGACTTCGAGTTTTAGGGTCAAGGTTCATTCAGCGGGACAATGTGTTAATTGATTTTCGGCAACAATGAGCTAGGGAATTAGATGCTCGTAGTGGTAACGCGACAAAGGGATATCGCATAGATCTGTGTCACCCATCTCATGCCGATTCATCCACCTTAGTGTGGTCAGCGTCATGCAATTGCAACATTTCTTGATTCCAATTAATAAATATTGAAGTGTCTGCGTTGAAAAGCTTTTTTTATAATTATTGAAATTCTTATCCCGTGTTTGTGTGAACAATATTCTGTGAGAACGCACTTTTTCGATTTCTTTCGAATTGACATTGTCGTTTCGGGTTGAAGGACGCATCTCCGACCTATGGTTCCTTTCTGACTTTTGTTCCTCTTAAGAAGTATAATTTTTTAAGCCAATAAAAAATTTTGACCTTGAATTTCAGAGTCAAGGTCAATTTTGCGGCTACAAATTTTGATAGATCTCCACCGATCTCAAGCTGGAGATTTACTGGGCGAAGTGGCGACACATCATTTTTATACACCCTGTACAATGAAATGAAAAGCTCGGAATATCAATTTGACTTTGCTAAAGAATTTGTACATTATTGTCGCACGGATGTAACGGTTTTAAAACGCTCGTATTTGGAATTTTGAAAACTTTTGATTCAATGCGGAAACGTTTGTCCTTTTCCTGAAAGCTGTACAATCAGCTCCGCATGCTCGCTTGTATTTCGTCAAAATTTTTTGCAACGCGATCGCATTACTATTTTGCTACCCGGTGGATACCGCTGGGGCGATAAGCAATCTCGTGAGGTCGTTTCGTGGCTTATATGGCTGGAAAGAGAACGTAATCGTGTGATAATTCACGCTGGACGAGCGAGAGAGTATCGCCCTCCCGCGGGGATACCCCCGGTGGATGGGTACTACGAAGAAAACGAAGCCGACACTCGACACGTGCTTTGATTTCACGAATGTTTTTGGCACGGGTGCCCTCGATGTTATCATATAAACAGAGACAAACAATTAAAATTCAGTGATAGGACGGATGAGCGATACAAACATACTGTACTTATATCGGCGAAAATTAGAGCGCAAGGATATGTATTGGAAGAAATGTGGGAATGTGAACATGACGAATTGATAAAAAATAATGGCGAGATGCGTGATTACGTGGAAAATCATCCCATGGTAATTCCTCATCCACTCGATCCGCGTGATGCTTTTTTTGGAGGGAAAACGGAAAATTTTGTAAAATTGTACGATATAGAAGTCGGGGAAAAAATAAGATGCGTGGATGTTTGCTCCCTGTATCCGTGGGTGTGTAAGATCGTGATCGTGTTGAGGGTCTCTTCAAATGCGTCGTGCTAGCTCCAAGAAATTTATACTTACCCATAACGCGTGCGTTGAAAATTTTTATTTGCCTTGTGCAAAGCATGCTGCGAAAATATGAATAATAATAATAATCAGAATTGTATACAGGATGATCCCAACGAACGCGCATTTTCCGGTACATGGGTCGCGGATGAATTGCGAAAAGCTGTTTCTCTCGGGTATACGATCACTCGGATCGAAGAAATTTGGCAATACGAAATTGCGCGTTATGACCCGATAACGCGAAATGGCGGCTCATTTGCCGAGTACATAGACACGTTTTTGGAAATAAAGCAGGAAGCGAGTGGGCCATTGTCAAATAGTGCTGATGATCCTAGTGCGATTACTCGCTTCATAGCATTTTACGAGGAAACCGAGGGTATACGGCTCGATCCAGGTTCTTTGCAATTGAATCCAGGCCTTCGCTCACTCGCTAAACTTGCGTTAAATTCATTCTGGGGTACATTTGGCCATAGCGAGAATCAGCCTACCACAGCATTTATTTCAACGCGAAGCAAGCTCATGGATCTGCTTACGAGCCCTGAAATTGAAGTCGCTGGCATATTACCGATCGATCATCATGTAATGTATGTCAATTATATAAGCACGCGTACGGCTATTCGACCGTCCTCCACATCAAACGTTGTGATTGCTGCTTATACGACGGCGCAAGCACGTCTCAAATTGTACACATATCTCGAGGGACTCGGACGTAGAATATTGTATTGCGATACTGACTCGTGTATTTATGTAAGTCGCGAAGGTAGCGGAGAATACGAACCTCCGAAAGGTGAATTTCTCGGTGACCTCACGGATGAGCTGGACGAACATGGACTTGGTTCATATATTTCTTCGTTTGTATCAGGTGGACCAAAATTCTACGCATTTATCGTTCAAAAACCCGATCACACAATAAAAGAGGTTCGCAAGGTCAAAAGTATTACGTTAAATTTTGCAAACAGCCTTCAGGTAAATTATAAGGCTATTCGCGAGTTCGTGACAGGTGCGCGAAATACTCCTATTGAGTTAAAATTCGACGCGATTCGTCGCACGCCATTTCATAGGGTCATTACACGGGTAGAAAAAAAGAAATTTATCCCTGCAAATGTAAAGCGCCAACGACAGGGAAATTATGCCACGCTTCCTTACGGGTTTTCCTAAAATAATACTTGAACAAATATTTCAAAAATATTGAATATAATATTTTATAATATTATTATTGTAAAAAAGAAATTGTGAAATTAAAAAATATACATTACTATATGTATATAAGTACATGTATATGAGAAGAAAAAAAATAGAAAATTATAAATAAAATTTTTGTTCCTACTCCGCTGAATGTGCGAGCTCGTACAATACGCTACGCGAAAAAAAAGAGGTTGCGCCTATGCGGCTGCTATCCTTCCTGCTCCCGCGGAAAGCATAGCGACAAAGTTTTGTTCGCGCGTAGTAGCTTGCCTCCCGCACCGCACTTCCTCTAACACCGTATATCCCGCGTAGCAGCAATCATTGTTCGTGTGACGTTGCACCAGCAGCATACCCCCTGCACCGCGCTGCCTGGCGCCATGCCGTCTGACTTGTATATTTGCAAGTGGTAGCATACGCTTTCTCTCTCTATCTCTCTCTTTCTCACATTCGCTCCTTCTCTCTCTCAATCCCACTCGCGCGAGGCTTTATCTTTTGATATAAGCGCAGCCATAATGAATTAGCGCTCGGCCATCATGAAAACGATAGCCCTTATTGCATACACACTTTTAAAACGCTAAGAACGCGGCCATAATTAAATTACTTTTATTCGTCACGCCCATTGAATACGCAATAATGCGATAATCGATACATCTTCAATGAAAATCAAGGAATTTTTGCAAATTATCAAGTTTTTATATTCGACTTTATTATTGCGGATATTAATTGCTGTAAAATAAACCCATTAATCAAAATTTATTCATTTCACCAATAATATTATCTGTTTCTCTTGCGGGCGCGCGTCTAATGAGCTTGCAAAGCCGCGCGCATTATAAGCTCATATTCGCGCGCATTGTATAAGCTTGCAATGCCGCGCGCGTTTAAGCTTTTAAAAGCGCTCGTCATATAAGCTCGTACCGCGGTCCCGCCGCCGCCGCCACCACCACCCTGTAAGCTTATTTAAATAGTCATTCCGTAAATAAATTGCACAGTCGCGATTATGGATACACCCTGGAAACATCTATGGACCTCAATGATATGTGGTCCCACGGGATGTGGAAAAACATATTTTGTAAAAAAAATTTTCGAATACATACGTGAAATGTCAGATGTACGATTTGAACGCGTGCTTTTTTATTACTCGGAATGGCAGCCTGGTTATACGGAATATGGGAAAAAAATTGAATTTCACGAAGGATCACCCCAGTCGGCGGATTATTCGAATGATCAACGCCCGAAACTCATCGTCATTGATGATCTCATGCGCGAAGCTTCGAATAATAGCATCGTCGATTTATTTACAAAGGGTAGCCATTATAAAAATCTCAGCGTAATTTATATCACGCAAAATCTTTTTCATCAAGGCCATAGACAGCGTGATATATCATTGAACGCAAATTATATCGTCGTATTTAAAAATCCACGAGATCGCGCGCAAATTCAGCATCTCGCGCGACAGGTGTGCCAGAAAAATCCGCGATTTGTCCAAGAGGTGTATTTCGATGCGACTGCAGCCCCCATGGGTATCTATTGTTCGATCTCAAACAATCTACACCCGATCATTATCGTTTTCGCGCCTGTGTATTTTTCGATAGTGAGTACCATTATGTCCACGTATTACGAAAACAAATAAAAATACGAGACTCTACCCGCGATGTACCAGTAATGTGGCTGTAATGGCTGAGCAGGGAGCTCTCGGGAAAAAACAGTGCATTATTTTACACGCATTGTGTTGTCTCACACACACGCAATTGCACATGATTTTACGCATAGCTGATACGTCTTTGATACGTAGCATATGCGAGTGTGCGTTGAATGTTTTACACGGAAATGTAAAGCTCAATGATCGCCAACGAAAACGTTTGTGCCGTCATGCTACGCTTCTTCGTCGTTTAGCTGAAAAGAAAGGAAGTTGGGTGGGAAAACGGCGATTAATTGCAAAAAAAACAAATCGACATTTTTCGAAAATCTGTTAATTCCTGTTTTGCGGTATGTTAATCAAGGAGCATGCTAGAAAAATGGTTCTCATTTCTCATGATAATATACAGAGACTAGGCGAGCAAAAGTCGCTGCAAGGAAACGCTAAGTCGGCTACACAGCTGAGCGGCAACACCGTGCAGACCAACGGAACACCGCTCTCGCGCCTCGATACAGAAATGCATGAAATATTAAACTCTGATCTGTACGAGAGCGAGGGAGACAAGTGAAGTGCTTATCTGCAGGTTTTACAGCGTTACCTTCGAATGGCCTTGGCTTCGCGTAACGACAGCGATGACTCGAACAATCTCCCAGTGAAGGATGAGGCCAGTGTGAAAATATCGAAAATTCGCGAAGATGATATCAACGCTGGTAATACGGCATTAATCGATACCGTTAAATCCCAATTGAACAATACACTGATTATCCATAGTGTACCGAAAAAATTTCGAACAATGGCAAAATTATTATTGCGGAATTTGCATCGAAATACTTCGCCTAATAAAAAAATCAGTCGGGACAGGAATAGCGCGGTTTCTATTGGTTGTACGAGAATTTCAAATTCAAACATCGTTGATCTCGTGAATGACGCTATGCGCGCGAGAAAAAGGGCAAAACCTGAAGGCAGAGCTCACTTTGCCGAACTCCTCCGGAAGATACAGATGCCACAGAAGTTTATAGGAAATCCGGAATTAATGCGAGAAGAGACTGCCCTCTCAGCTGAGCTGTGACTTCGACATCGCCTAAGCGTCTCATATTGCCAAAAGCAGTCAAGAGCATTGGCCTCAGCAGCAGCAGCAGCAGCAGCGATAACGACGGCGAGGGAGAGACAAGCGGTACTGCATTTTACACTGGACCAGCTGAGGAATCGGATGACAAGGAAGTAGATGAAATACTCGCGAATCAGCAAGGCCGTGGACATCAGCTGTCGGATAATAACAAGCCAAAAAGACGACGCCTTGCTTGGACAACGCTTAAATTATGAAGATCCTTGATAAAATTCATCATGATCCTGCTCATTCAGCATCCTTTTTCCGCATGCAAACTCTCAAACATGCCATTGTCGATAAAAGAATAAATAAAAAATATATATATTTCCATGGCTTGAGTCACAAGATTCGTATAACATGCATCGATTTGTACAGCGTAAATTTCCTCGTCGTACATATAATGTGACTAATATCGACGATGTATGGGAGGCAGATTCAGCCGATCTTCGATCAATCGCAACGTATAATGATAATTTTGTATATCTCTTAGTAGTGATTGATGTATTGAGCAAATACGCTTGGGTCGAGCCGTTGAGCGATAAAACGAGTGTCAATGTTTACCGAGCTTTTGCACGAATACTCGCTCGTAGTAAAAATAGAGTGCCTCATCAGCTGCAAACTGATTGTAGCAAGGAGTTTATCGGAGCACCTTTTCAGGAGTTTTTGAAGAAAAAAAATATTTTTTTCGCGCGGTGCGTGATCCCGACGTAAAGGCCGCGATCGCCGAGAGTCTCAATCGCACGTTAAAAGAAAGAATGTCGCGTTATTTCACACATACGTGAAACGAACGCTACATCGATGTGTTGCAAAAAATTGTAAATGCCTATAATCATGCTCGTCACAGTGGACCGAGATAACAACCAGCTGAGGTGACTTTAGAAAACGCCGCCGAGGCGCGAAAAAATCTTGCTCGACGATATACGCATAAGCGAAAAAATTAAATGCATAAATATAAGGTGGCTGATGTGGTCCGAATCAGTAGTGCCAAAGCAGCATTCGCGAAAGGATACGAGCGTGGATGGAGCAACGAATTATTCAAAATCGATCGAATATCCAAAAATCGTAGTCCAATCGTATATATCTTACGCGATCTCGATAACAAAATTATCGACGGTATTTTTTATACCGAGGAATTGACACGTGTTCGTGAGAGTAAACGCGATATTTGACAGCATGAATTTACGAGAAAATAATTTTTTCTTTGTCGTATTACCGAGTAACAGTAGTATGGAATATTTTCCGGATAATATGACGACAAAATATATCACAAAATTACCGAGACAATTACGATTGGAAGGAGATTGGGCGGTTTCGCTAGCCGAAATTAGCTACCCAATGACCTTCCTCTATATCCCCCAACCGGAAAATAGAGTAATCGTCGAAGATGGAGACTACGATAAATCTGGGCGTAATAAACATATGAGACGAGCAATAAAGTTCGATATCGTGCCCAGCAGAATATATTTCTCTATCGATACTTTACTCGCCTGTATTAATAAACTAACAGGTGTAAACGGCCATTTTTATTTCAAACTCGAGCCCAACGGTCGGGTTAGAGTTTCACGAATATGCGATGATTCGCGTTATCATGTTTCTCGTGTCTCTCCGATTATAGCGCAATTGCTAGGACTGGGTGTCCAGGCTCTGACAAATCTGGCTTTAGGGCCAAAGCAATCGTTCCAAGGTCCGCATCCCGCATCGCTTTCTCGAGCAATCCCGGATAGTTTATTTATCTATTCGGATATATGTGAATCGAGTATCATTGGCGATGTACAGGCACCATTATTATGCGTCGTACCAGTGGATGGAGGCGGAGAATATGGCACAACCAAAATACAATATTTTCCCGCATAACGCTATATCCCTCTTATTCGCAATAATTTGCACACGATCGAGATCGACATAAGGGACGAGTTTGGCAAATCTGCACCATTCGAGTACGGAACGTTAACAGTGACGCTGCAGTTTAAACGGCTGCACTGAGAAGTCTGTATGGAGCAATATTATTACGACGGCGGCGAGATTCATAGCGGGGATCTACGGATCGGCTTGAGTCGACGAGGATACGGTGGAATTAGCCACGTTTACATTGGCACACCCAATCAGCGCAGTCACAGGATCGGAAGCTTTCTCGGAGGGCTTTTTCGTCGTGTTTACCACTCCTGCGTAAAGGCGCGACAGCTGTCGGTAAAGAGGCGATGCGTGCCGGTGCGAATATCGCCGGGGATATGCTACGGAGAGATATGACGCTTAAAAATGCTTTTCGCGCAAGAGTGCGTGAATCAGGAAGTAATTTGAAACGGAAGGCCGAGGAAAAAATTGACCGATTGATGCAGGGATCGGGATATAAGAAGCAGAAAATTTCGCGCACCCAAGATTCGAACAGTAGACGTGTTAAGCGACGTGTCTCTCCGAAAAAGCAGAAGAAAATCAACAGCACGAAAAAGACGAAGACGACGTTGAAAAAAAATAAAAAAATAAAGAGAAAAATTCAACGGACCGTAACCGATATTTTCGCGTAAGCAAAAAAAATAGCTTTTCTACATGCGCATTCGTGCGAGTGCATGAAATCCGAACTCGAGCTGTTTTCTCTTCCTCCACCGCAAACTACGATTGAGGGGTCAAACTGGGTTTATTACGAACCAATCTCATCACTCACGGATGATTTCCCCATAGAATTTGTCGTGCCTGGTCAAGGTGACGAGTACATGGATCTCGCCCACACTGTGCTCAGTCTTCGCGTACAAATAAAAAAACCTAATATCGCAAGCACGAGTGAAAAAACAGTTCTTACAGAGAAAATGCCTGAAATTGCTCCCGTGAACAATTTTTTGCATTCATTATTTAATCAGGTTGATGTCTATTTAAATAAAAAATTGGTCTCTGCGCCTAATAATGCATACGCTTATCGCGCGTATATAGAGACATTTTCAAATTATGGACCAAGCGCTAAAAATTCGCATCTCACCTCGGTATTGTGGTACGATGATACGCCCGGAGCTATGGATGATACGAGTGGGGAAAATAATTCTGGCTTAAGGGAACGGAAGAAGCTGTTGTCAGCGGGACAAATTTACATTCACATTGCGATATATTTAATCGAGAGCGTTTTCTCATGAATGGCGTGGAAATACGATTACGCCTTGTACGCGCCAGAGATTTATTTTGTCTCATGGTTGCGACCCTGAATAACGGTGTTGGATTAAAATCTCTCGAAGCATCGCTTCTTGTGCGGCGAACAAAAATCGTGCCGGGGATTTTGCTCTCTCACGCTCGAGCCTTGGCAAAATCCACAGCTAAATATCCGCTGACTCGCGTCGAGGTAAAGGCTGTTTCATTACATGCCGGAGTACACGGAGAAACAATTGACAATGTGGTACTCGGTCAGTTACCGAAACGACTAATTATCGGATTTGTCGATAATAGAGCGTTTAACGGAAATTCTACCCTCAATCATTTTAATTTTCAAAATTATACAATTAATTATTTCTCTTTATATGTGGATGGATTGCAAATTCCTTCTCGACCTTTGCAGCCGGACTTTACCAAAAATGAGCTTTATGTGGACGCGTACCAAACATTATTCTCGGGTACGGGAATACATTTTCTCAACGAGGGTAATTCGATAGATCGTGGAAATTATCCAAATGGTTATTGTCTGTTTGCTTTTGATCTGACACCCGATCTTTCGGCAAACAGCTGCTCGCATTGGAATTTCATAAAACACGGTAGTGTGAGGATTGAAGTCCGATTCGAGGAAGCGCTCAAGTCAACGGGAAATTGTGTCGTATATGCAGAATATGACAATGTCCTTGAAATTGATTCTTCTCGGCAAGTAATTGCTGACTTCTCCGGATAGTCGCATACACGTGTGAAGGATCGATTACACCGCCTTTGTCGGCTTTTGGTTTTTTCTCGACATTGCAAAGAAAAAAAGAAATCAGTTTATCGTGAGCGTTCGAACGAAATGGACACGAGAATGGATATCATAATCGATATACAGGGTATGCGTGACAGGGAAAATCGTTTTTTACCGAAAGAAATTGCTATTGTCAATGTCGGTCGTCCGAATATGATGCATTGGATCGTTGCACCTCCGTACGTTTTTTCTGAATTATCCAAGGTTGCGCAAAAGCAAAATCGCTTTCTAACGCTCGACTTTCACGGATTGGAGTGGTACGGGGGTGATGTAACATGTTAACAAGTATATGCAAATTTACGTGACATTGTCCGGCGTGCGCGAAATATTATAACGCGTGGTCGTGAAAAAGCTGATTTGCTGCGTAACGTATTATCTCGCGATGTGATCGATCTTGAGTCAGAACACCGTGACTGTCCGGGTTTTGAAAAAATGCCTCTAGCGCATCGCGAATGTTTGCGACATAGCATGGGAATGCTACAACACCGACGAAAGTGCGCATAATCACAAGCAAATATGCTCAAGGCGTGGTATCAAAAAAATATACCGCCCGTGGAAGATAATTGGCATATGGGAGAAATCCCCGTGGTAATTAAAAAAGAAAAAAAGGAAGAAATGGATTCATCAGACGAGTGTGATGGATGTGTTTGGTGCGAAGATTAGCTATTCGTTGAGTATGAGTATGTGTGAGGCTCATAATTTTTCTTACCGCGCTCGCTCTCACACTGGACATATGTGTGAATCAGTCTGTCAGCAGTCGTTAACTCGAACGGTCGCAGTATGGATATTGTCGTGGATATTCGAGGCATGATAGATGACTCTTTTAATATAATTCCAAAAGAAGTGGGCTGTTGTGGCTCTTGATAAACAAGTCACAATGCATTGGATTGTACAACCACCATACCCATACGGAAAATTGGGAGTTATGCTTAGACTCCTAAATAATTCTCGCTCGATGTTCTGGCATGGCCTTGAGTGGGACGACGGAGACATGACAATTCTTGAAATGTCCGATCATTTGCGTAAAATTGTAAACGATTCGAGGCATATATATACATGGGAATTGGAAACTGCAGTATTCCTTCAAGAGATCACCGGGAAAAAAAATATTATATGCCTCAAAAGTAAAATTTTTTCGCAAGAGTTTGAGAAATTGGTAAAAACGACGCCTGAAAAATGTCTAGTTCACGCATCGAAATACACACCGGATGCGTTCGAATGTGCGTCAACATACGCATCGGCGATGAGAAAATGGATCAAACGTAATAGCCTGAAAAACAGATAGGCAATCAAATAATATTTATACGCGCGTTTAAAGACAACATTATCATTTGGAGGACGTTTCGTCGCTGAGTATGAACTTAGCTGAAATACGAGAAGCTCTACGAGTTTTACCCGTCACAAGTACAGGAGTATTTCCGGCTGATGAGATTCCTCGTGTATGGACTAGACCTGCGGGAATAATAGTCAATACAGATGAGCACGCCAAACCAGGAGAGCACTGGGTCGGCATGTACGTCGATCGAGATGGCAGAGGTTGGTACTTTGACAGCTATGGATTACCACCAATCATACCGCAGCACATCGCAGGACTCCGGAGAAATTGCAAGTTGTTTCGCTGCAACAACAAGCAGCTCCAGAGTGATACATCGGATGTGTGTGGACAGTTTTGTATTATTTTTTTGCATCTCTTGTCTTCTGGTATTAGTATGGCTCGATTTAACAATCACTTCAGCGATAATACACGAGAAAATGACAAATTAGTGCGCGAATATTACAACGCTTTTTCAACGAAGAAACGAACAGTTAAAAACAATGGTAATAAATCATTCATCGGAAACGGTGGTTTTATCGAGCGAGGATTTTCTCGTACGCAGGGATGTTGTATGCGTCGATAAAAATGGGTTGCATTATATAGCTATTATGGGAAATTGGGTAAATAAAATATTATAGTTATACTGAAAAACATGTTCAGTTATTTCAGACTGTTCCTATATTCCTTTAATGATAACTTTTGCATTTTCAGCAGAAAAAAAGCATTGGTATCCTTCTGGCGTCCCCGCCTGCCCCCACTTCTCCCCTCACTATCGTTCTCAACATCACGATAATATTTCTCTACCGGTAGTGGAGGAAAATTATTGTGGTGGGGGAAGCCGCATGGTGGGGGTAGGAGTGGGGATGGGAGTGGGGGTTGCCAGACGGGTACCAATACTACTGATGCTAAACAATTGATTGATAAAAGAGCACGGAGCAACGCCAAACTATCCTTTTTCTATGATCCACCTTCCCAACACAATGTGGGGGCTTCACATAGAAAAAGGCACCTGAACGCAAAATTGCACTTACGACTTTATAGTACTAAGTATCGAGCAGAGCTCAATGCGTGACGTAAACTTGATAAGTTTTCCTAGTAGAGTGCCGAGGACGATTTCGGTGGTGCTTTCATAGGTTTCCAAACGATGGCGGTGGGAGTACCCCTTCCCCAAGCTTCCATCAATTTTCATCGAACGTTCTGGATCTTGATCAAACGTTCGATCGTCTGACGTATTTCCGGTGGTGATTTGAGAAATAAGAGGGATAGTGGGTAGTGATAAGAGGCGTGCTCTCAATAATGGGCTTGACCCATGGCCTAGGTGATCTGGCCTCACCTCTCTCATGACGATGAACTTGCTAACGGGAGGCCGTAAAGGCCGTCCCGTTACAGTATCTTATCTCAGTTATGCTGTTACGATCCGAGTCGATAGAGCGGTCTAAATTAACTCGTCGATGAATATAGAAGGATTATTAAATGTTTATTTGGGGGATCGTTTCTCGATTAATGATTGAAATCAAATATTGTATTTTATTGAACAAGTCGACGTCGAGTGTTGAATACAATCTTAGTTGCTGCGCGATGATGATTTAGGTCAATTAATGTTTTATAATTAGTTTCGGTTGAAGTTTTACAGTAATTATTATTTTATATTCTTAGTACAACAATTCGTTGGATTTAAGCTTCTTATTATGTCGCTGTTTACGACAATTATAACGTATAAGTATTTCGACTTAAGGAATAGTATTTACTTAAAAAGTAATTACTTAAAGACTTTACTAAAGTTTGAAAGGTTGAAGCTTGAAATGAGACTGACTTTGAGGACTGAGGGAATCGTTAAGGAAGACGCGAGGCGGTGGCCGAAATGCTGATCATGCAGGCCACGCGCGAGCGATGAAAATTGCGAATTATGGATTTTCGGAATGGGGAAGAGAAACAGGAATATCGCGCGATGCCACGTGCATCGATGGAGCGGATATGGATCGGTGAAATATGATATTGTCGTTCGGTTGATCGGGTGATCGGACGAGCGGCCATTTTGGTATTTCTTGGAAGGTTAAATGAATACGTGGAGGAAATTAGTCGACAGAAATTTGAGAATGATTTCCGTTCGGGTGTGTGAAAATGTTGCCGGTAGATTTCGAATATTCGAATTATTAGTATGTCAATTAATAATAACGTATTTTAAACAATAGAATTAAATATGCAAAATTTAGGTTCGTATAGTGGGGAAAAAGTGCCAGGACGTAACATATGCCATTTTCGCATTGTTTTATTGCAAAATGAATTTGTATTAAAGCCAGTGCACGATCTCAATTTTCCAAAACTCGGTTTAATTACTCCATCATGACCGACGCATTTTTGACTGCAAATCCAATCATATTTTGCGGTGGGATTTCGTGCTGCATTGAGAACTCTGTCATTGCCATGTGCAAAGCAGCAGCAGAACAACAGGGTACTTCCAACAGCACCGATCTCGTATTTCGTTTGAAAAGTCATCAAAATATCGAGTAATCATCGCAAAACATTTAGTCGTGCTAATACCGGTTTTTTCATCGATGATTAGGGACAACCTTCTCGTACGCAAATTTAGAGCTGCTTCTTTCAGACTCTCAGGACCCAAAACATATACGATGAGACCACGCCCCTTTGTTCGGCAGCATGCAATTTGCTTTGCTATTTCTGAATTCGGACAAAGGAACGGGAAGAGCTTGGGCCAATGTTCCAAAAACTTGAATGGCAGATCATGTTCTGCTATGTGCATAGCAAACTTCAAGGCCAAACTTTTCGCCTGTGTTGCAGCCTTCAGTCGAGGATTTTCCTTCGCCAAGACATCCAGACCTACCGTATGAGAGGTAAAAGCGACTCTCACAAGGTGAAAATCCGTTTTTTTTATGTCGCTGACGATGAGATTGTCCTCCTTCCAAAGACTTTTGTCATGCTTCACAACTTCTTGACAGGCTTCTTATTCTGACTCGTTACCCACGGATAATCTCGTTCCCAGACAGCATGGAATTCTCTTTCCCCTTTTCTCGCCGGGCAACCATTATCATTCTTTCTTTTACTTTTTTTTTGGCTCCGATGTCGATAGGTGGCTACTCAGCGAATTCAAATGACGATTTTCGTAGAAATTTTCTGTTAAATCATCGTCAATCCTGTCGCTATCGCTATCATCGGATTTTACAGATAACTTGCGTTTCGTACAACTGAAAGCAGGGAATGTTATTTTATTACTGACTAGAAATGATTATGCGTGTAAAAGAACTGTCGCTACTACAATCATTTGCATCACTGAGATTTATTCCGAATTTAATTTTCAAAGTTAAGGCACCGACCTCGCTCGGTCCGGGAGTGAAAGGAGAACGTATTGTGATATTTGCGCGAGATAACAATAAAACGAGATTCAGGAATTCGATTGTTTTCGCGTTTCGATGACAGATAGACGCCAATGTTGACAGTCGGTAAAGAGGTTGCCAGGACCAACCACAAGCATGATTAGACGAAGAAGAAGGTCGGTAAGATGCGGACTAAAAATAGTCAAAATAACTTCAGAGAAAAATGCAACTTTTATATAGAGGTGTTCAGTGCGTATGTGCGCCTTTATTGCAACGCAATATTTATATCATTGTTGCACTACACGAATCGAAAATAGTTGAATATTCCAACAATTAAAATTAGCAAGGGTCTATATTTTACAAAACCTATACATGCAGCTACTATTACTCTGATAATTTGAGACCTACCGAGTCGATCGTACAAACATATGTTGGAATCCGTCCCCGAAATTATTACCGCTCATTTTTTATCGTAAATGATGGATAGGTGATATCGATTCGAGGTTGTACGACAGCAGACATACTCGGCAGTGGTTCCACTGCAGTCTCAATGGCCGTACTTTTCCACGGTATCAAATACCTATATAAACAATGAAATAATAAAGATCGAGGAAGAACGGACGAGGCTGCAATAAATGTATCTATTTTGTGGAAAACGATTGCATTAGCCTGAAAAGGAATTCTGAAAAAATAAAGAGATTCAATAGACGATGCTTACCGGTTCATCTTAATACGTATCCAAGAGAAATCGTCTAAAATATCGATGATTTATAACGATAAAGAAGGTAAACAAACGGACGACACCGTGGTCTCCACTCAAATTTTGCCTGCCGCAGAAAAAAATACAGACTAGTAAGCATAAATAGTGGAGTCTGGTGGAAACCATTAAGCAAAGACAATAATTTATTTGGAATTATATGCAATGGCGGCGCTACTGTCGCAAAAATATGTCGACGTGGCGAGTGCGGTGATTTGAACGAGCAATTTTTTATTTCCTGCATATTCTATAATTATGCGAGTCGTTATTATACATTACATTATTATATTATTATAGTATATTAAATTACATTTTTTTAAGTATTATTGAAAATGGAAAAGTACCAAAACTGTCAGCGTCGTACTTCGGTAACATCATATTCTAGAATGTATCAAGAATGGTACTATTGTACCAACGCAGCAACCCTGGTGGGTCGAGCCTACAGACGACGTGTATTGTGTCACACCAATCAAGGATTGCCTAGGGGTCTACTATGAGAGATTACCCTCTCTACATCACTAGCTAGCTGATTGGAGAGTAACGACATTCATGTACATCGGGAAACTCCAATCAGCCTTTCCTATAGATGTGGTACACGGTATGTGAGGACCTTGTGCAGGGAGAATATCTTTACCACCTCATAACATGAGTGATTACAAAGTGGTAAGCCTTGCGAAATACTCCCGTATACAAAAGGGCCATGTTTGAAGGCCCTCCACCATAAAAAAGATCGGGGTGATAGTGAGGACATTAAGCAAGTCACTTTTTGGCACCCTTACGGAGGACGATGCAATATACCTGACGAGTCAAATCGACAGATTGTTTGTCGACCACGCCGAAATTACGCACCTGGTTGGGGAGCAAATGCACATCGCATCATCCAAATTGCAATCATGACATCAGGAGCACCTCAAGGAAACTAAGCGAGTAAAGGATCTACGGAAGTATGTGGAGTAACTACCCAAGAACTTAGAAACTGCGACTGAACGTATAACGCTCGCTCAATATAATTCCACACTAATGGCGTACTCGCAACGCGTGGCGATGAAGGTGGAAAAATACGTGGAAACATGCCGTATATATATGAGGAATTCTACATCAACTGGGCCACTTTTTTTAAACCTCTCTGATTTTGTTTAAAATCTGCCATTTTGAAATATTAGTCAAAGGAACGTCTGTGATTTTTTAAAGATTTTTTTAAGCGTCCGTTCAGGGTTTTCAATCTTTCATTACAAACACTGTATCTCAAAAAATATTCATCACATAAAAAAAACGTGGGAAAAAAAACTTTTTTATTTTTTCCACAATATCGAAAAAAATTAAAATCATAATTTTTCTGCATTGAGAAAATTGAAATTTGGCAAAAAAATTAGAATAAAATTTTTGTAAACCTAATAAAACACTTTCAATTTCAGGACAAATTTTACAAGATGTCTGTCATTGGGTAAAAAGTCTGCGGAAAAAATTTCAGAATGGCACCTGCAATGGTTACGTTGAAAAAAATGAAAATGCTGCAAAATCTCATAACCGCGGATATTATGTCAAAACAAAAATAGTTGTTGCGTGTTATTGGTACACATTTTTTGTTTTTTGTTTTTTTGGCACCGCTTTCATAGTGCCGGCCGCACCATATCTCACAACATCTGCGGACCATCGATCTTTCTCTCCGACAGACGAGGCATACTACGACGAGCACAGATTCGTCTGCACCGATGCGACCCCAATCTTAGATATCGCCGCAACAGAATCGTGTGAGCTCTTAATGCTCATCAGGCCCTCTGAGAAGACGCTACAACGTTGCGACGTGAGGAAACATCGCCAGCACGAAGAGCATTGGGCGCATTTCGCTACTCAAGGAGGCTGGCTGTATTCTCTTCCCCCCCCCCCCCTCAAGATTATGCGCATCTCTTGTCCCAACGGGAAAAGTTCTGAACCACGATGGCAAGGCGTTAGCATCCTGTATTTGGCTCCCAACTACAGGGGAACGACCTATAGCATGACGTTAACCAGCCTTCGTATATACAGCACTTACACGACGTTTTAATACCTGCCGGGCATCACGTTGAACATCTCGATCATAACCCCAGTATTTTAGGACTTTGTCACTCGAAAAGGCATAAGGAGATTATTCACTCGCGAGGCCAACGAGACCCCTCTAGTAAACTCGGACTGGGCTTCGACCACCGCGGGGGAGTCCCTGTCCGAGATCGAATGGAGAGTGCGCGTCATCGGGTCACATAAGCGAGAGAGAGACGGACTACATCTTCTCACTCTCTGGGTCTTCGTGAGTCGGGGGATCGTATTGGGTGGTATAGTTTGCTATCTCGTTCGTACCCAACTAGCCTCTGCACACTTTTTCATAAGCAGAGCATTGTCATGCAGTAAGAGAGAACACGCAGCAACGGGACCGACTAAGGTTGTTAAAGCTGTAAATTCCGAGTTAATATTCTGGTCTCCTGAGCTGGATCTCGAGCACGAGAAGCGGGAAATACAACGCCCTCGATCACGGGTGCAAGAGTACGTATGTCCACTGCTTCAAGATCCCTCCCTCAACAGGAGCCCATAGTGATATAATCACATAAGCGAAGGAAAAAGAAAGTGAGAGAATTTTTACCCTCTCCCCAGCCAGAAAACAAGGAATCAGACCAATCTTCCGTGATCTATAATCTTAGGATAACCACGTTTAAATGTAATTGTATCATTTATGCTGCGTTTTTAATTACAACCGATGACCGAGACGTCATCAAATTCGTAGGGGGGAGTGGGGGTGTCAAGTTTCACGTTTCCCTTAAATATATAAATTAATAAAATTCATTATTACTATTATTTTGCCCAAGCACGGACGTGGACTCATAGTCTCACGCTGAAACGCTCTTGTCAACGGATTCCGAAGACTCATGCTTCGCGATCACCCCATATGTCACAAATCGCGATCAGCATTTTCAGTCAATGGTACCTTTTGGTGACCTTGAGCGAGCTCGTGAATGGCCACCAAGGGCATGCACGCGCCATTTTCGGAAAGCCAAATTGCGGAAATTCTCGTTCGACTCACTACCGTTCTAAGGAACGTTGTCAAGTCGAGTTAGTAGCCTGCTACACATCGTCAGATGAATCAAGGAATAATACTCCGGCTGGCAGCTAGTCGCTGCAGCTCAATTCCGGCGCAGGCAGCTAAGATTATTACGCTCGCTCGTTAATAAATCTTGGTATGTTAAACAGGGGTGCTCGCGTAAACGCGTAAGTTTTGAGTCGATATAAATGTTCGTCCGTCCTACAAGTTCGTGCCTATGACTCCAGGGCCATAGTGAAATAAGTGGTTCAAACCCATTTGAGATAACTAATACTGCATCATAAATAGTTAATCGTTGAAATAATATAACAACCAAAATATAAAATACAGAACTAATGAATAATCATACATAAATATCTACGCTCGATAACAATAAACGGAACTGTTCATTGTATGCACGGGAATCTGTATATTGGTTTCTTTGACTTTGTGGCACTCCGAGAATCTTTCAGCCATCGCCAGCGAGTGCGTATATCGTGCATCTTTGCCCTCTCTACATAGAGACTCTCGTGTGTATCGTAGGTGTATTGGTAAGATCAATGTCCAGAGAGCGGCTCGAGATCCACGCTCTATCCGTACGGGACATGCATGCACATACGCACACCGTACCGCACTATAGCCCGGAGCTCCGGCAGTCTACGATCGTAAGTAAGTAGTTTGTATTCGAGAGATGTCGCACGTATTATAAGCGCCGTCTTTCTCCTTCATTCTTGATCGCAGTACACGCAGATCTTCACTTGCCCTTTTTTGCATACTTTGAGATAACATATCACCCGTGGTGAGATGGTATAACATATTCCGTATTGTATGATTTATTCTAATTAGACTGCGTTATCATTAAGGGGACCCTCACCCTTTTCAGCAGTGGCTGGGCCCGTATAGGACGGTGTAGAGGCGCACAAATCTACTAATAAAATGCTCCATTTCTATCCACAAATAGCATTTTGATTTGTTATAATTATTAAATGTACCTTTTCCATCCATGTCACACACACTCCCACCCACACCCACACCCACACCCACACCCACACCCACACCCACACCCACACCCACACCCACACCCACACCCACACCCACACCCACACCCACACCCACACCCACACCCACACCCACACCCACACCCACACCCACACCCACACCCACACCCACACCCACACCCACACCCACACCCACACCCACACCCATACCCACACCGACACCCACACGCACACCCACACCCACACGCACACCCACACCCACACCCACACCCACACCCACACCCACACCCACACCCACACCCACACCCACACCCACACCCACACCTACACCCACACCCACACCCACACCCACACCCACACCCACACCCACACCCACACCCACACCCACACCCACACCCACACCCACACCCACACCCACACCCACACATACACCCACACCCACACCCACACCCACATCTACACCCACACCCACACCCACACCCACACCCACACTCACACCCACACCCACACCCACACTCACACCCACACCCACACCCACACCCACACCCATAACCACACCCACACCCACACCCACACCCACACCCACACCCCCACCCACACCCATACCCACACCCACACCCAGACCCACACCCACACCCACACCCACACCCACACCCACACCCACATCCACATCCACACCCACACCCACACCCACACCAGCACCCACATCAGCACTGACACCCACACCCACACCTCCCCCCACACACACCCAACACACACACACGCGCGCACGTGTCCTAGACCACGGCTATTCCCCGTCACTCACACTCCGCGATGAGCGCCGGTACTATTCCAAAATAAGGTTCCACAGAGTACAGTGAGGAGGGCCAAAAGAAATCTGATTCAGCGAAATCGATAAGGTACACTTCCGTGTACCCCTGATCGTCGCTATAAATTGTTTCACCATGGTATACTGCAAAATTTCGCACGATCACGCACGAACATTCTAATTTTTTCGCGAGCGAAGTTATACTTTCAACGATTGAATTAAGACTGAAGCTCTCTTTCGGAGATGCTCCATTGCTCAAAAAGCCAAGTCAGCAAAATTGTACGTGCAAATCTCGGAATGCACTCGCTGGACGAGACAGATGAAGAATCACTCGTACAATCTTTTAATATGAGCGCATATAATTCGACGAAATTGAACAAAAGCGAGTGTGTCACCACTCTTACCAAAGAGTTCGTGGATATTTACTATTAGAACCACGTAGGATGTACATGAGAGAATAAAAAGGAATATCATAAGCAAAAGTATACATTAATCCATGCACGAGCGATTAAGAATGTTATGAAATAATTTCCTTTTCCGCAGCAAATTGAAAAATACACACTTCCTCTTATATTCAATGGAAACCGTTGTATGTGTACGTCAATACACTAGGTCATTTCCGCGAGAATTTCGAATGTTTGATGCAGCAAAGTGATATTTGGCGAGTAATTTGGACGTGCTCGTTTTGCTGATGAATTTCCTGTTTCTACTTGTCCCTCTCGCTGCACCCAAAACACACGGCTCCCGGCTCTCACTGCACGTGGTTAATGGCACGGTGAATACGCCATTATCGATCTTCGTTCCATACATTTTTTCAGCTTCGATACCCCAGGCATTAAAGTATCGATCAATGCGAGAATAATCGTTTTTGAATGCTTCCCTCCGCTCACCAACGATAAGTCGAGTCCCGATGTAATTATTTTCCCGTATGATTTATTTAAACCGTATAGCGTACTTGATGTGAGATGCGGCGAAGTAACGCGTCTTTCAACGTTCGGTGCTACGATATTCTCCATTTCAGGTTGCTCTCCGTTCGCTCGTTATTACTTAAGTGATATAAAATCGTTAATTTGCGCTGCTATTCAATCATTTCCCCCTCTACATTGAATATCGCGATGCATTTTTTATTTATTTTTATTCGTAATTGTCGATTTTCTTTGATATCTATAAATTGATATCTGTATATTTTTTTTAAGGACAATAAATACAACGGCAGAAATAAATCAAAAGATATGCTTGCCTCAGCATTCATCATATTACCGTCTCGAGACCAACGCAAAATCATTAAAAGTTTGCTATTGTCTCTACTTCTTGAAAATTTATGTTCCGCTCTGCATTGAAATAAATTTTTATCCGTCAATAAGGGCGTATTTTCGTGGTTATGGCTGGGGTCGATTTTGAATCCTGGGATTATAATACTTCCAATATGTCCTTTTTCCATCGATATTCTTAATTCCGGGCCATCGATCCTTATTTTCGAAGGAGGGGTGAGTTTTCAAAAATAGGAGAAAAACTCCTGTATCTTCCAGGGTCCAAACGGGATCGATTTTGAATCCTGGGATTATAATACCACCAACATGTCCTCTATCCATTCATGGTCTTAATTCCGGGCTATCGATCCGTATTTCCGAAAGAAGGGTGGATTTTCAAAAATTGGAGAAAGACCTCTGTATCTTCCAGGGTTCAAACGGAAGCTGTTTAGAAACCTGAGATATCTCCAGAACCTCCTCTAACCATTGGAAGTATCAATTCGAATACTCAAATTTTTTTATGTAATTTTTTTCATTATTTTAGCAAAAAAAAGTGTTTTCGTCGCTCTGGCGCCCTCGCCTGCCCACTTTTCCCTCGCTGTCGTTCTCTACATTGCGATAACATTCCTCGACCATCTTTTATGCCGTGAGGAAAATTATCGTGGAGAGGGAAGCTCTCTTCATCAGACTCTCGCACACGTTCTTTCTCACTCTCACTCGCACACATCTATATCTTTTCTTAATACATGCACGGCCATAATGAATTTGCAGTCGGCCATCATGGAAGTGATGAAAGTTATCGCTGTATACTCTCTTGTATATAATATGCTGTACCAATCATCACCGTGAATTAGTCAGCGACCATCATGAAACTAATAGCCCTAATCGTATGTAGATTTTCAAATGCTTGGATCGCGGCCATCATGGAATGACTTTTATTTGCCACGCCTTATAAATGCGCGAATACATGAATATCGATATTCATGGATGAAAATAGAATACAATTGGGAAATTTATCGTAATTATTTAGTTTTTATAGCCTACGCATTTACGACGAATATTATTTACGACAAAAATGAAACCGTATATTCGGCTTCATAAAGATTTATCGGTAATATTCTTTTTAAAATGATTTCAATTTTTCGCTGAGTTTAATACAGAGGAGTGTGGTAGTTTAATTTTATTCACACTGATGCTTCAGGTTATATTTTGATACCTTAGAAACTGCAGCAAAAACCGGTACTCTGGAGTAGTGGCTAGCGTGCTCGCCTCTAAACCAAAGCATCGGGAGGTCCTGGGTTCGATTCCCTGTGCCGTAGTTTCGTCGAGAAATAAAAATATGGGCGTGACAAGCTCCAGATATATATATGTGGCATACACAAGTACTCGTACAGGTGTGAGTCACATGTATATAGCTGTAGTCCATGCTTACAATTTCTCGACGAAACGTGACGTAGCTCCGGCATCGAAAAGCGAACTTAGGACCGGCTATAGTGACACAGGTTTTCCGCAGTTTCCCTGTGTCTACGGAAATCAATTTCCATAGCAAATGCGCTATAGAGGGGGAAGTCGGATGCGGCCGCATACGGATCTGGTTACTGATCCGGACCAGATCCTCAGGGGGACTGGCTACTGACCCGGGCCGACCCTGTAATAGGCGAAAGCCTCTAGACGGGGGGAAACGCACAATAAAAAAAAACCGCAGCAAAATCTTTTCTTTACAATAAGAAAGGACACAAATATAAATGAAAATTTCTCCTCTGATATTGCTGACATATTAAATGTAGAAGACTATCAAAACTCGGCAGTTTATTTGCGACCGACATTGCGATCGTTTCTTTATCATCATAGTACGGATTATACAGCACAGCGTCCTTCTTAATTTATTACGACATTTAATTGGTCGAAACCCGTGCTTGGCTACAAAATGACCTTTTGAAAATTACAAAATGATGGTCAATTATATGCTTGCTCGTGTTGTTCTCCGATAAATTCGTGGAGCATTATGCGATTGCTAGAAAAGTCAAATTCTCGAGGCACATAACGCGGGGCATTTTCGATCTCAACTATTGATTGATTCGCTGGTAAGAGTAATTCGAAGACGGGGATGGGCTCCCGATCCGTTATTTCAACCGACATTCAAAGAAAGCTGCAAGTTTTTGTAATTTTCAATTATTCATACGCGTGTGACTGTTAATTTTTTTCTCACTTGAATTTGATATAATTCAATAGTGTATCGGTATGAAGAAATGAGTTTGGTTGATGCGGTGACATACGATTTCAACGTGGTAGGTAAATCTGATTCGTAACATGAGAGCGATGAACCCGATGAGACTAAAGAATTTTGGCTCGATGCGTCCTAAAAACGCCAGCGTTTCCACGATTTATTGATCAAAGATTCATGTCATCATCCACGCAATTTGGCGTTAGCAGGCCCATCATAGGCTAGCTCCCCACCACCTTGCTTAATCGGCTCATCAACAATTTCCTTCCAAAATTACAAAAGTGACAACGAGGTTGAAGTCGTTGTGTTGGAGGAGGATAAAGAACAAGAAAAAGACAACGTGGAGGAAATGGAAGAAGAGGAAGAAGGAGAAAAAGAATCCGATGTTGATTCAGGTTTGATAGTTATCTCTTTTTATATTTATATGAAAAATCATATTTACATAAAAGAGTAAATATTATTTGACACGAGGCGTGCTGGTAAAAATATTTTCCTAACATATATAGAATATTCCTCGGAAGAAGCTCCGTTAATATTAGGTGATCGAGTGTTGCATAGAGATCATCTTTTCATGATGAGAAGAGCAGCAGAGCGAGAATACGTAATGCGAAGTTGCTACCCCGATGCTGTTGATGGCTTCGAGTGGTAGAAGTATATATCGTTTATCGTTTAATTTCGATAAATCATTTATATTCTATTGCATAATAAAAATAGATTTTTCCGTTTTATTACAGATATTCAAGTCAGAGGTGGTGCTGCCGTTGACAATGGACGCGATGAGGAGGATATTTTACCTTCTGAGCAGCGATTCATCATTGTCACTGAAAATATGTGCTATTTTCGCCATTTCAAACTCGTGGACTGCGAGTCAGTTTTCACGTACGACTACCCCCTGCGAACACTGAACACTTATCGCGATACGAGATGTACTCACGCATCTCACGAACTCTTGTCAACCACACGATTATGCGGGGATGACCTTCACAGCACCAGCTTTATGCTTCGCGGGCAAATTCAGCATCTCGCGAGACAGGTGTGCCCGGAAAATCAGCGATTTGTTCAAGAGGTGTATTTCGATGCGACTGTAGCGCTTCATGGTCCGACATGGATTTCTTTTCGACCAGTGCGTGAATTTTCAGCAAATTATATACGGACGCTTATAAATAATATTGCGCAGAGTGCTCGAGAATTTAGATTGGATGAGGGTGTGTGTGAAATGACGGTGAGTGTGGTACGCGGTGTCAAGGGGGTTGCGGGTAATCGACTTATGCACGAGATTATCGCTAAACGCTCGATTCTGCAAATTCACAATCGCGATAATTTGTGTTTACCCCGTCCAATCGTTGCCTCACTGGTTTACTCTCAACGAGGCGAGGTTCGATCGGGTGAATTGCAGAAAAATTGGCAGAAAATTCGGGATGGTCGTCAAGAGTATCAACGCGTCAAGGCTCTGGAGGTATACGCGAAATTGATAAATTTCAAGAATACTTGGCACATGAAGCCATCGCTATCATGGTTTACGAATTTTTGACTTTTGGACCAATCATTAATCTTGCCGAGGCTTTAGGTATTCGAGGTTTTTGCGTGGATTGTGACACCAAATATACGCGAGTACGTGAGCATCGCTGCTCCAAACAATGTCCTCGTTGTAAATCGGTAGCATGCAGGAGCGATAGAGCCGTTCTCAAGGAATGTGCTAATTGTAATCGAATGTTTTTCAGGGACGATTGTTTTGCGCTGCATAAGCTACTGAAAAATCGTAGAGGATGAGGCTGTCGCGCTAAACGTGAATTGAGCGTACGTCAGGCTTAAAAAGTATGTCGTGTATGTAATCGACTACTTACAAATTCATCCAAGCCTGAGCACGTATGTGGAATGATTTTTTGCACTATGTGTAAATTTATGTACTCAACTTTGCACCAGTGCTATATTTCTCCTGGCAAAGGAACTGATGATTTGAACCCTGTTGGGAAAAGCAAGAAATCATTCGCTGCAATTTATTTTTTATGATTTCGAAACACAGCAACATTCTCGTTTACCAGGCAATAATTCAACACGTGTACACGAACCAAATCTTTGTGTCGCGCAGGGAGTATGTTTGACGTGTCCCGATGATCTTGATATAGAAAATCCGTGTTTCATTTGCGGTCAACGTGAATTTGTATTTTCATACAAGCCAATCGCTACCCTCGCAGAATTGGCTATCAATTCGAAATTCTCAAAAATCATATGCATTGCGCACAATGCTAGGAGCTCTGATGACCAATTTATTCTTCGCTATCTTATCGAGAATAAAAAGACTCAAATGCCAACATCAATAATAAATGGTACGAAAATTATCTCCATGCCTGTCGGAAATATTACTTTTTTCGATAGTTTAAACTATCTTCCTATGTCGCTTAGCGCATTACCAAAAGCATTTGGTTTCGCTGAAACAGTCACAAAACGTCATCGAGTTATCATACATGCTGGACGAGCGAGAGAGTATCCCCCTCCCACGGGGTTACCCCCGGTGGATGGATACTATGAGGAAAACGAAGCAAGCATTCGTCACGTGCTTCAATTTCACAAATGTTTTTGGCATGGGTGCCCTCGATGTTATCGTATAAACAGAGACAAACAATTGAAATTCGGTGATACGATGAATAAGCGATACGAACATACTGTAACTATATCGGCACGAATTAGAGTGCAAGGATATGTATTGGAAGAAATGTGGGAATGTGAATATGATGAATTGATAAAAAATAATGGCGAAATGCGCGAATACGTGGAACATCGTCCCATGGTAATTCCTCATCCGCTCGATCTGTGTCATGCTTCTGTCGGAGGGAAAACGGAAAGTTTTGTAAAATTGTACGATATAGAAGTCGGGGAAAAGATAAGATACGTGGATGTTTGCTCCCTGTATCCGTGGATGTGTAAGACGGGAAAATTTCCGGTCGGACATCCGAGCATATATGTTGGAGATGAATGTTATGAAATTATTGGTCCAAATAACGAGCTCGATCATGTTGAGGGACTCGTCAAATGCGTCGTGCTAGCTCCAAGAAATTTATACTTACTTGTATTACCATATCGCGTGCGGGTAAAATTATTATTTGCATTGTACAGAGTATGCTGCGAAAATATAAATAATAATTAAAACTATATACATAACGATCCTAACGAACGCGCATTTCCGGTACATGGGTCCTCGATCAATTGCGAAAAGCCGTTTCTCTCGGGTATACGATTACTCGGATCGAATAAATTTGGCAATACGAAATTACGCGTTATGACTTGATAACGCGAAATGTTGGTTTATTTACCGAGTACATAAATACGTTTTTAAGAATGGAGCAGGAAGCGAGTGGGCCACCGTCGAAAAGCGCTGATGATCCTAATGGGATTACTCGCTTTATCGCATCTGACGAGGAAGCCGAGGGTATACAACTCGATCCAGATGCTTTAAATCGAATCCGGGCTTTTGCTCACTCGCTAAATTCGCGTTAAATTCATTTTGGGGTAAATTTGGCCAACGCGGAAATCAGCCTACTTCAGCAATTCTTTCAACGCGAAGCCAGCTCATAGATTTGCTTACGAGCCCTGAAATTGATGTCATTAGCATATTACCGAACAACCATCATGTAATGTATGTCAATCATATAAGCATGCGTACGGCTATTTGATCATCCTTAACATCAAACGTTGTGATTGATGCTTATACGACGGTGCAAGCTCGTCTTGAATTGTACGTGAATTGTTGTATTGTCGTGTATTTATGTTAGTCACGAAGGTAGCGGGGAATACGGGTTCATATGTTTCCTCATTTATATCAAGTGGACCAATATTGTACGCAATTATCGTTCGAAAACCCGACGGCACAACGAAAGAGGTTGGCAAGGTTAAAGGTATTACGTTTAATTTTGCAAACAGCCTTCACGTGAATTATAAGGCTATTCGCTCGTTCGTGACAGGTGCGCGGAATACTCTCATTGAGTTAAAATTCAACGCAATTCATTGCCCGAAATTTCATAGTCGTTACACGGGTGAAAAAACAGAAATGTATCACTGTAAATGTAAAGCACCATCGACAGGGAAATTATGCTACGCTTCCTTAGAAGTTTTCTCAAAATGATACTCGAAAAAATATTTTAAAAATATTGGATATACTATTTTATACTATTGTTATTGTAAAAAATTGTAAAATCATAAAATGTAGATTTATATATGTATATGAGACAAAAATACATATGAAACTGTAATTGAAATTTTTGTTCCTACTCCCCTGAATGTGCGAGCTCGTGTAATACGCTACACGAAAAAAATAGAGGTTGCGCCTAAGCGGCCGCTATCTTTTCTCCCGCGGAAAGCATAGCGAGAAAATTTCGTGCGCGCGTAGTAGTTTGCCTCTCGCACCGCGCTTCCTCTAACAGCATATACCCCGCGCGGGAGCCATCATTGTTCGTGTGACGTAGCACTAGCAGCAGCAGCGGCAGCAGCAGGATGCCCCCTGCACCGCGCTGCCTGGCGCCATGCCGTCTGATTCGGATATTTGCACGTGGTAGCATACGCTGCTCGCTCTTTCTCTCTCTTTTCCACATTCGCTCTTTCTCTTTTTCTCTCAATCTCACTAGCATGAGGCTTCATCTTTTTCTTGATATGAGCACGGCCATAATCAATTTTCAACACTGAGAATGCGGCGATAATGTAATTACTTTTATTCGTCACGCCCATTGAATACGCAATAATGTGATATTCGATAATTCTTCAATGAAAATCGCGGAATTTTTGCAAATTATCAAGTTTTTATGTCCGACTTAATTATTACGGATATTGATTGCTGTAAAGTGAAACCATTCATCAAAATTAATTCATTCCACCAAAACTAATATCTGTTTCTCCTGTGGGCGTCTAATGAGCTTGCGAAGCCGCGCGCATTATAAGCTCATATTCGCGCTCATGTAAGCTTGTAAAGCCGCGCGCGTTTGAGCTTTCAAAAGCGCTCGTCATATGCGCTCGTACCGTGATCCCGCCGCCGCCGCCGCCGCCGCTGCCACCACCGCCACCATGAAAGCTTTTTCAATAGTCATTCCGTGAATGAATTGCACAGTTGCGATTATGAATACATGCTGGAAACATCCATGGACTTCAATGATATGTGGTCTCACGGGATGTGGAAAAACTTATCTTGTAAACAAAAATTTGAAATACATACGCGAAATGTCGGATGTACGATTTGAAGGCGTGCTTTTTTGTTACTCGGAATGGCAGCCTGATTATACGGAATATAGGGAAAAAATTGAATTTCGCGAAGGATTACCCCAATCAGCAGATTATTCGAATGATGAACGCCCGAAACTCATCATCATCGATGATCTCATGCGCGAAGCTTCGAATAATAGCATCGTCGATTTATTCACAAAGGATGTTCATCATAAAAATCTTAGCGTAATTTATATCACGCAAGATCTTTTTCATCAACGACATGGATAGCGTGATATCTCATTGAATGCAAATTATATCGTCGTATTTAAAAATCCACGAGATCGCACGCAAATTCAGCAGCTTGCGAGATAGGTATACCCCGAAAATCCGTGATTCGTTCAAGAGCTGTATTTCGATGCGACTGCAGGGCCTCACGGGTATCTTTTGATCGATCTCAAACAATCTACAACCGATGATTGTCGTTTTCGCGCCTGCGTATTGCCCGATGATAAGTATCATTATGTGTGCATTGAATGTTTTACGCGAAAATGTGAAGCTCAATGATCGCTAACGAAAACGCTTGCACCGTCATGCTACGCTTCTTTGTCGTTTAGCTGAAAAGAAAGAAAGTTGGGTGAGAAAACGCTGAGTCGGCTACTCAGCTGAGCAGCAACACAATGCAGACCATTTGAACACAGCTCTCGCGCGTCGATAGAGAAATGCATGAAATATTAAACTCTGATGTGTACGAGAGCGAGAGAGACAAGTGGACTGCTCTCTGCAAGTTTAACAGCGTTACTTACGAATAGACTTGGCTTCGCGTAACGACAACAATGACTCGAACAATCGACCGGTGAAGGATAAAAAAAGGGTGAAAATATCGAAAATTCGCGAAGATAATATCAACGCTTGTGATACAAAATTAATCAATGCCGTTAAATCCCAATTGAACGATACACTGATTATCGATAGTGTACCGAAAAAATTTCAAAGCCCAAATTATTATTGCGCAATGTGCATAGAAATACTTCGCTAAATAAGAAAATTAGTTGGGATAGAAATGGCACGGTTTCTATTGGTGGTACGAGAATATCGAATTCAAACATCGTTGATCTCATGAATGACGCTATGCGCGCGAAAAAAGGGCAAAACCTGAAGGTAGAGACCTTGCTGAACACCTCCGGAAGATATAGATGCTATAGGAGTTTATAGGAAATCCGGAATTGCTGCGAGAAGAGGCTGCCCATTCAGCTGTGACTTCGACACCGCGTAACCGTCGCATATAGCCAAAGATGGATGACAGCATAGGCCTCAGTAACAGCAGCAGCAGCGATAACGACGGCAAGCGAGAGACAAACGACATTGCGTTTTACACCAGACCAACTTAGGAATCGGATGAGAAACAAGTAGATAAGACGCTCGCGAATCAGCAAGGCCGTGAACATCAGCTGTCGAATAACAAGCAAAAAAGACGACGCATTGCTTGGACAACGCTTAAATTATAAAGATCCTTGGCAATATTTATCATGATCCTGCTCATCCTGCATCCTTTTCTCGCATGCAAAATCTCAAACATGCCATTATCGATAAAAGAATCAATAAAAAAAAATATCGTCATGGTTTGAGTCACAAGATTCGTATGACATGCATCGATTTGTACGGCATAAATTTCCTCGTCCGACATACAATATGAATAATATCGACGATGTATGGAAGGCAGATTTAGCCGATCTTCGATCAATCGCAGCGTGTAATGATGATTTTGTATATCTCTCGGTCGTTATTGATGTATTGAGCAAATACGCTTAGGTCAAGCCGTTGAGCGATAAAACAAGTGTCAATGTCTCCCGAGCACGAATACTCGCTCGTAGTAAAAATCAAGTACAAACTTACTGCAACAAGGAGTTCATCGGAGCACCTTTTTGAAAAATTTTGAAGGAAAAAAATATTTCTCTTCGCGCGGTGCTTAATCCCGACGTAAAAGTCACGATCGCCGAGACATTCGATAGCACATTGAAAGAAAGAATGTGGCGTTATTTCACACATACGCGACACAAACGTAACATCGATGTATTGCAAAAAATTTTAAATGCCTATAATCATGCTCGTCTCAGTGGAATGAGAATACAAGCGGCTAAGGTGACTTCAGAAAACGCCGCCAAGGCGCGGAAAATCTTGCTCGACGATACACGCATAAGCGAAAAAATGAAATGCCTAAATATAAGGTGGGTGATCTGGTGCGAATCAGTAGTACCAAACCAGCATTCACGAGAAATTACGAACGTGGATGGAGCAACGAACTATTAAACATCGATCGAATATCGAAAATCGAGAATCGAATATCCAAAAATCCTATCGTGTATATTTTACGCGATCTGGAATACGAAATTATCGATGGTATTTTGAATGTCGAGGAATTGACAAGTGTTCGCGAGAGGCAACAGTAGAACCTGATATTTAACAGCATGAATTTACGACAAAATTATTTTTTCTTTATCGTATTACCGAGTAACAGTTGCATGGAATACTTCCCGAATAATATGACGAGAAAATATACCACAAAATTACCAAGACAATTACGATTAAAAAGAGATTGGGTAGTTTCGCTAGCCGAAATTAGCTATTTAATGATCTCCATCCATATTCCCCAGTCGGAAAAAAGAGTAATCGTCGAAGACGGTGACCACGATAAATCTGGTCGTATTGAACATACAAGACGAGCAATAAAGTTCGATATCGTGCCCAGTGGGATATATTCCTCCATGGGTATTTTACTGGCTTGTATTTATGAACTCACATGTGTATACGGCCATTTTTTTCTATCTCGAGCTAGAAATATCCGATATACATCGATGCATCGAATTCACTCAATGTTTACAGTACGATGCATCGAACTGATCCGATGTTTTAAAAAGCTGTAGATTTACTCGATGTATCGATGTATTTTCAAAACCATCGAATCAATGATAACCAGCTAATGATTATGACTTGGACGCTTTGAGCGCTGTGAGCGCTACATCCTGTAACATTTTATATGTCGGTGTATATCTTGTAATGTGGCGTTTTCAAGTCACGTCACTGTAAACAACTCCCCTTCGCTAAGCGTGGCCACGCGAAGGACCAGCTGGCAAGGCAGGGACCAAGGGAAGAGATAGGGCGTAGAAAAATAGACGAAACAGCGATGGTAAAGGCGAGCGAGAGTACACGAACGAGTCGACGGGGCCGAGCGATTTTCCGTATCACGACTAATTTTTATTTTGGAAATTTACGAGGGTCGTGCCGAAGCGGAGAGAGAGAGCGAGAGCAAGCAAATCGAGATCACACGCATCTTCGCAAGGGCTTATCCGCGCGCGCGTGATCATCTCAGCAAGCCTTGCCACGTTGCGCGAGAAACCCGAATAAGGAGGACGACGTCGCCATTTATCATCTCCGGCGAGGCGTCAATCGAGAGCGAGCCGTCGGTAATTAGCCCCTGGATACGGAAGTGACGTCGAGATCTTCTATCGATACTTGGCGTCAATCACGGGAGTCCTCTCCCCACTCTTCGTCATCAGAAGGCTTCGCGCCGGCTGGCGTGCGAGTAGCTGGTACTTGTTGGCTGGACAGCGAGCGTTGCGTATCGCCCGTAAATCGTCGTCGTATATGAAAAGCTATTGCTAAAATTATTATTGAAGGACGTGTCGAGTGAAGGATAAATCGAGGCGGGTGAGATTTTCGGTACCTTTCATCGTACGACCGGATATCTCACGCGAGGTGCGACCCTGGTTTTTTTCTCGTTTTCGTTATTTGTGTTGTCGCGTACGCGTAAGGGGAGACCTTGAGTACCCCTCTGAGGAAATCGCGGTTGTTGGGGCGTCCGTGTGCTCGGGTAAAGTGGCGTGGTTCGCGAAAATCATCGGGTTCGAAATTACCTTCAGACGTAACACGTGGTTTTTTACTATCGACGAGTAATCGGGAATTGTCGTGTAAAGTAACATTACGTTCAATTGTTCGTGAGTGAGTAAAACGGGATACGAAAAACGAGGAGAATTGTCCTCGTTATATTACGTTGAAGATCTCTTTTTTTTAAATAACCATCACGAGCTGTGACCGGTATATCGTTCTCACTGGCGTATGGGTGATTGTCATTTCTCGAGGGGCGCGCTCTTTCCTTATTTCAAGTTCTTTTTCTTAATCATTTACTGATCGAGTTCATTCAATAAAGTGTCGTATCCTCGCGAGTTCAGATTGTTCATTTATTTCGTCGCCCCTGGGAAATTTATTCCCTGAACTTACGCCCTTTTTGTGCTTCGTGCCCATCGTGGTTACCAGGAATAGCTGAAACATCGAAAGAACACCCTTGTGGCCTTTTCAGGGCGAAGGAAAAGGCCTGGCGCCCTTTCGGCAATCGTTCATCGTAGAATTGGGAAGGCAGGTCAATTTTCGTGATTTCGTTCGCTCTCGTGGCTCTTCCCTGGGTCATGAGGCGTAATTCGAATGCGTCACAATCTATACATGGTTAGTTATCACCCCGACCACGGTGAGCGCTGCTTGTAACGGTGTGCATCAACACATCACCACATTGCCATTTTCTATTTCACTTTACTTGACAAGAATAAAAAATAAGAAACAAGGATCAGCCAATCGCCGCGCACTTTAGAGAAGCTACGCTAATCGGATGGCTTATTCTTATTTCTTATTTTTGTCATTGTGGCTCGGGCCTAATGTGGCGATGTGTTACTGCATTACGTTGAGCGTTACGAGCAGCCCCCGCCTTGAACCCGTGGTTGAGGTGATAACTAATAAAAGTCTGCCAAGCGCTCCCATAAGGGGCCAGGGGGGCGGGGCATAGGGCCTACGCTACGCAGCTACGCTTTCATGTACCTCCCTACGAAGGGTTGCATGAAAAAGTTTGCGATGATGTATTAACAGAAAAAATACTCGATGTTGAGAAAACATCGATGTTTCTAACCGATGCATCGGAAAATATCGATGCACAGTCTCGATGCATTGCATCGAAAAAAAACTTTGATGTATTTTCTGAGTGGACACCCCGATCTCGAGCCCAACAATCGGGTTAGAGTTTCAAGAATATGCGATGATTCGCGTTATCGTGATTTTCGCGTCTCTCGATTATAGTGCAATTGCTAGGACTGAGTGACCAGGCTCTGAAAAATCTGGCTTTAGGGCCAAAGTAATCGTTTCGAACTCCGCAACCCACATTGCTTTCTCGAGCTATCCCGGATAGTTTATTTATCTATTCAGATATATGTGAGTCGAGCATCGTTGGCGATGTACAGGCACTATTATTACGCGTCGTACACTGATGAACGTTGATGCCTGGACTGACATTTTCGATGTTTTTCAAGCCCCTTGCCTACGCATTTTATAGGTGGAGTTAGATGCATGCAGCAAACCCGATGCAGTTGACGTGGAAAAAATAAGATAGTTATATATGAATGTCGTGAATGAATTTTAAAGGAACCCACGGTCCAGACTGATTCATCCAAACTGATCATATAACGCTTGGGGAATATTTCATCATTTGAGCCGGTATTTAACTCGGTTCAAACGGGAATATGAACGATAGTTTATAACCGAAATATTGAAAAATCCAGTTTTCATACTGGGCTGGGCCTCTCCCGCAAAAGTGGTAAACGTCTTTCTGAATTAAATCACGACGAAAGAGGGAAAATCAAATGTTTCATTCTATCTCTCTGGACCGGTATCGAACCAACCTTAAGGGTATGCCAGATAGTTACTTGATTACCAAATGTTAAAAAAAATTACTTTAAAACAGAGTTCCTTGTAAATTGTTTTATTATGTATTATAGGAAAAAAAGTTGCAATCAAAATTCACGGACGATAGAATACTTTTATTATCTGTGAATTTTTATTTCAATTTTTTTTTTCGAAAATCAAAAATTTAAATTTGTCTCTCGCGGAGTGATTCAATTTCAAAAGACATTTACCACAATTATGGGAGACTTTTTTTAATCCAGCCCAGAATAAAAACGAGATTTTTCAATAATGCTTGCTCAACGTAGGCTAAATGCTGCGTAAAAAATTCGAATAAAAACGACAAACGACGGGGAGTTGAAATAAAACTAACTACAATGCTCGTCGAAGCAAGATTACATTTGAAATGTAACCCCTTGTCATTCTTATCGGGTTATTAACTCCCTTTGACGATAAAAAATGTTTTGTTGGATTCTCTTACGCCAAAACTATTGGAAGGTGGTAGCTCAACGTGGGCTAGATACTGCTGAGAGAATTCAACCAAAAACGACTCAGCTTTTAGGTGGAGTAAAATAAAATTCAATAGAAACGTCTCGTGCATTCCATCTATGTATTAATTGATTCGAACCCAAGGTAAGATTTTTTTTTTTTTGAAATATTAGGTTGTTCACCTACCAGTTCAAGCTTGCTCGGCGTGGGCTGAATACCGGAGAGAAAGTTTCAATATTAATGACACAAGGTTTTTGTCATGGCGATACTGAATGTTACTTGCACCACTTGAAACATTATTCGGCGTAGTCCCTGTATCCAACCTACTTTGAAAATTGTTTCTTCAATTTTCCATAGAACTAAATTATCAGTCAATGTTTTTTCGGCATGGGTTAAAAACTGCTCAGAGAGTTAAAATGAAACGAACAAAAATTGCTCGTCAAAGAACGATTACATTTGAAATGATACCCCTTCTCATTCTTATCTGAGTATTAACTCTGTTTAGCCCACGATAAAAAATATTTTGTTGGATTCTTTTACACCTAAACTATCGACAGGTGGTAGCTCAACGTGGGCTGGATACTGCTAAGAGAATTCAACCAAAAACGACTCAGCTTTTAGGTAGAGTATGATAACATTTAATAGGAAAGTCTCGTGCATTCCATCTATGTATTAATTGATTCGAACCCAACGTGAGATTTTTTTTTCAAATATTAGGTTGTTTACCTACCAGTTCAAGCTTGCTCGAAGTGGACTAAATACCGGGAAGAAAGTTTCAATATTAATGACACAAGGTTTTTGTCATGGCGATACTGAATGTTACTTGCACCACTTGAAACATTATTCGGCGTAGTCCCTGTATCCAACCCACTTGGAAAATTGTTTCTTCAATTTTCCATAGAACTAAATTATCGGTCAATGTTTTTTCGGCATGGGTTAAAAACTGCTCAGAGAGTTGAAATGAAACGAACAAAAATTGCTCGTCAAAGCAAGATTACATTTGAAATGATACTCCTTGTTATTCTTATCTGAGTATTAACTCTGTTTAGCCCACGATACAAAATATTTTGTTGGATTCTTTTACACTAAAACTATCGACAGGTGGTAGCTCAACGTGGGCTAGATACTGCTAAGAGAATTCATCCAAAAATCACTCAGCTTTTAGGTGGAGTAAAATAAAATTCAATAGAAACATCTCGTGAATTCCATCTATGTATTAATTGATTCAAACCCAAGGTAAGATTTTTTTTTTTTGAAATATTAGGTTGTTTACCTACCAGTTCGAGCTTGCTCGGAGTGGACTAAATACCGGGGAGAAAGACTCAATATTAATGACACAAGGTTTTAGTCATGGCGATACTGAATGTTACTTGCACCACTTAAAACATTATTCGACGTAGTCCCTGTATCCAACCCACTTTGAAAATTGTTCCTTCAATTTTCCATGGAACTAAATCATCAGTCAATGTTTTTTCGGCATGGGTTCAAATCTGCTCAGATAGAATGAAACGAACAGTAATTGCTCGTCAAAGCAAAATTACATTTAAAATGATACCCTTTGTCATTCTTATCTGAGTATTGACTCTGTTCAGCCCACGATAAAAAATATTTTGTTGGATTCTTTTACACCAAAACTATCGACAGGTGGTAGCTCAAAGTCGGCTAGATACTGCTAAGTGAATTCAACCAAAAACGACTCAGCGTTTAAGTGGAGTAAAATAAAATTCAATAGAAACGTCTCGTGCATTCCATCTATGTATTAATTGATTCGAACCCAAGGTGAGATTTTTTTTTTTTTATATTAGGTTGTTCACCTACCAGTTCAAGCTTGCTCGAAGTGGGCTAAATACCGGAGAAAAAGTTTCAATGTTCATGACACAAGGTTTTTGTCATGGCGATACTGAATGTTACTTGCACCACTTGAAACATTATTCGGCGTGGTCCCTATATGCAACCCACTTTGAAAATTGTTTCTCCAATTTTCCATAGAACTAAATTATCAGTCAATGTTTTTTCGGCATGAGTTAAAAACTGCTCAGAGAGTTGAAATGAAACGAACAAAAATTGCTCGTCAAAGCAAGATTACATTTGAAATGATACCCTTCGTCATTCTTATCTGAGTATGAACTCTGTTTAGCCCACGATAAAAAATATTTTGTTGGATTCTTTTACACCAAAACTATTGACAGGTGGTAGCTCAACGTGGGCTAGATACTGCTAAAAGAATTCAACCAAAAACGACTCAGCTTTTGAGTGGAGTATGATAACATTTAATAGGAAATTCTCCTGCATTCCATCTATGTATTAATTGATTCGAACCCAAGGTAAGATTTTTTTTTTTTGAAATATTAGGTTGTTTACCTACCAGTTCAAGCTTGCTCGAAGTGGACTAAATACAGGGGAGAAAGTTTCAATATTAATGACACAAGGTTTTTGTCCTCGCGATACTGAATGTTACCTGCACCACTTGAAACATTATTCGGCGTAGTCCCTGTATCCAACCCACTTCGAAAATTATTTCTTCAATTTTCCATAGAACTAAATTATCGGTCAATGTTTTTTCGGCATGGGTTAAAAACTGCTCAGAGAGTTAAAATGAAACGAACAAAAATTGCTCGTCAAAGCAAGATTACATTTGAAATATTACCCCTTGTCATTCTTATCTGAGTATTAACTCTGTTTAGCCCACGATAAAAAATATTTTGTTGGATTCTTTTACACCAAAACTATCGACAGGTGGTAGCTCAACGAAGGCTAGATACTGCTAAGAGAATTCAACCAAAAACGACTCAGCTTTTAGGTATAGTATGATAACATTTATTAGGAAAGTCTCGTGCATTCCATCTATGTATTAATTGATTCGAACCCAAGGTGAGATTTTTTTTTTAATATTAGGTTGTTCACCTACCAGTTCAAGCTTGCTTGGAGTGGACTAAATACCGGGGAGAAAGTTTCAATATTCATGACACAAGGTTCTTGTCATGGCGATACTGAATGTTACTTGCACCACTCGAAACATTATTCGGCGTAGTCCCTGTATCCAACCCACTTTGAAAATTGTTTCTTCAATTTTCCATAGACCTAAATTATCAGTCAATGTTTTTTTGGCATGGGTTAAAAACTGCTCAGAGAGTTAAAATGAAACAAACAAAAATTGCTCGTCAAAGCAAGATTACATTTGAAATGATACTCTTTGTCATTCTTATCTGAGTATTAACTCTGTTTAGCCCACGATGAAAAATATTTTGTTGGATCCTTTTACACTAAAACTATCGACAGGTAGTAGCTCAACGTGGGCTAGATACTGCCAAGAGAATTCAACCAAAAACGACTCAGCTTTTAGGTGGAGTAAAATAAAATTCAATAGAAACGTCTCGTGAATTCCATCTATGTATTAATTGATTCGAACCCAAGGTAAGATTTTTTTTTTTGAAATATTAGGTTGTTTACCTACAGTTCAAGCTTGCTCGAAGTGGACTCAATACCGGGGAGAAAGATTTAATATTAATGACACAAGGTTTTAGTCATGACGATACTGAATGTTACTTGCACCACTTGAAACATTATTCGGCATAGTCCCTGTATCCAACCGACTTTGAAAATTGTTTCTTCAATTTTCCATGGAACTAAATTATCAGTCAATGTTTTTTCGGCATGGGTTAAAAACTGCTCAGAGAGTTGAAATGAAACGAACAAAAATTGCTCGTCAAAGCAAGATTACATTAGAAATGTTACCCCTTGTCATTCTTATCGGAGTATTAACTCTGTTTAGCCCACGATAAAAAATTTTTTGTTGTATTCTTTTACACCAAAACTATCGACAGGTGGTAGCTCAAAGTCGGCTAGATACTGCTAAGAGAATTCAACCAAAAACGACTCAGCTTTTAGGTGGAGTAAAATAAAATTCAATAGAAACGTCTCGTGCATTCCATCTATGTATTAATTGATTCGAACTCAAGGAAAGATTTTTTTTTTTTAATATCAGGTTGTTCACCTACCAGTTCAAGCTTGCTCAAAGTGGGCTTAAAACCGGAGAAAAAGTTTCAATATTCATGCACAAGGTTTTCGTCATGGTGATACTGAATGTTACTTGTACCACTTGAAACATTATTCGGCGTAGTCCCTATATCCAACCCACTTTGAAAATTGTTTCTCCAATTTTCCATAGAAGTAAATTATCAGTCAATGTTTTTTCGGCATGAGTTAAAAACTGCTCAGAGAGTTGAAAAGAAACGAACAAAAATTGCTCGTCAAAGCAAGATTACATTTGAAATGATACCCTTTGTCATTCTTATCTGAGTATTAACTCTGTTTAGCCCACGATGAAAAATATTTTGTTGAATTTTTTTACACCAAAACTATCGACAGGTGGTAGCTTAACGTGGGCTAGATACTGCTAAGAGAATTCAACCAAAAACGACTTAGCTTTTAGGTTGAGTATGATAACATTTAATAGGAAAGTCTCGTGCATTCCATCTATGTATTGATTGATTCAAACCCAAGGTAAGATTTTTTTCTTTGAAATATTAGGTTGTTTACCTACCAGTTCAAGCTTGCTCGAAGTGGACTAAATACAGGGGGTAAGTTTCAATATTAATGACACAAGGTTTTTGTCCTGGCGATACTGAATGTTACTCGCACCACTCGAAACATTATTCGGCGTAGTCCCTGTATCCAACCCACTTTGAAAATTGTTTCTTCAATTTCCCATAGAACTAAATAATTAGTTAATGTTTTTTCGGCATGGGTTAAAAACTGCTCAGAGAGTTGAAATGAAACGAACAAAAATTGCTCTTCAAAGCAAGATTACATTTAAAATGTTACCCCTTGTCATTCTTATCAGAGTATTAACTCTGTTTAGCCCACGATAAAAAATATTTTGTGGGATTTTTTTACACCGAAACTATCGACAGGTGGTAGCTCAACGTGGGCTAGATACTGCTAAGAGAATGCAACCAAAAACGACTCAGCTTTTAGGTGGAGTAAAATAAAATTCAATAGAAACGTCTCGTGCATTCTATCTATGTATTTATTGATTCGAACCCATGGTAATATGTTTTTGTTTGTAATATTAGGTTGTTCACCTACGAGTTCAAGCTTGCTCGAAGTGGGCTAAATACCGAAGAAAAAGTTTCAGTATCAATAACACTGAGGTTTTTGTCATAGCGATACTGAAATTTACTTGCACCACTTCAAACATCTTTCGGCGTATTTCCTGTATCTAACCAACTTTGAAAATTGTTTCTTCAATACCTTTAATGTCTTCAGAGCAAGATGACATTTGAAATGTAACCCCTTGTCATTCTCATCGGAGTATTAACTGCCTTTAGCTCACGATAAAAAATTTTTCAAGTGTTCATTCAGGTTTGCGGCCGTACCGACCTTCACTAAAAGATGTTTCGTTCGATTCTCTTACACCAAAACTATCGGCAGGTGCTTGCTCAACGTGGGCTAGATACTGATTAGAAAAATCTAATAAAAACGAGTTTGCTTTTAGGTGGAGTATGATTTAATAGGAACGTCTCGAGCATTCTGTCCATGTATTAATTGATTCTAACCCATAGTAAGATTAATTTTTCTTAGCTGTTAGGTGGAGTAATTGCATAAAAAACATAAAATGGTATTTTTACCGTGCACACGGCTACACAGCTCTTTATAAGGTGAGTGATGTTTTCTTCCTACTGCTGTGAATATAAGCGTTATCATTGATTATTATTATTATTATCATTATTATTATTTACAATAATTTTACACAATAATATTCACAATAGTTTAAAAAAACAATAATTGAACGGCGAAGAGCAGATCTTATATCTCGAGAAATCTACAAGTTTTTGTTAGCATTATTTGAGGCGGTATTTAAGCCGGTTTGAGCGGAAACATAGTGGATAGTTGATGACCGAAATATTTAAAAATCTAGTTTCCATTCTGGGCTAGATTAAAAAAAGTCTCCTGCAATGGTGGTAAATGTCTTTCAAAATGGAATCAAACTACGAGAAAAAAATTTAAATGTTTGATTCCATCTTTATGGATTCCGTCGTCTATCAACGTTGTGCCCGTTGTTTATATGATAACCAAATGTTAAATAAAATCGGTCTGGAACGTGGGTTTATAAAACTTTTTATTTTAACGCGAAAAGGGAGTAAAATTAAAACTTACAGACGACAAATAGTATCTTATTGTCTCTGAATTTCGATTATAATTTTTTTTTGCTCTGATAGAAAATTTTCGAATAACCCACGCTCCAAACTGATTTTATAAAACATTTGGTTATCATGATATCAACGCACATACTGCTTAGGTGGGCTTAATACCGGTCAAAAGAGATGGAATAAAATATTCGAATTTTTCTCTTACAGTATGATTTAAATTTAAAAGACGTTTACCACTATTCTGGGAGAGTTTTTTTCTATCCAACCCCGAATGAAAACTCAATTTTGCAATACTTGGGTTATCAACTATCGACTAGGTTCGCGCTTAAACCGCGTTAACTGCCGGCTAAAACGATGCTATCAAAAACTAGTTGATTCCTCGAGAGATCAGATCTGCCCTTCGCCGTCCAAATATTTTTTTATTTGACCCTCGTAGATACTACAGTGTCTAGAATTATATATAATTAATAAACCGACTAGTGGCCGTATAAGGTAAGTTAAATACGCGTTTAATTACTATGCTTAAAACAATGGGATTTTTGTAAATTCAATTCTCAATTCAATTCAATTTATTGTTATCCGTGTGCCTATGACCTTTATCTTCAATAATACTTTTCCTAAGCTCGCGTTGGCGACTTATTTCTTCGATGTCTGGCTAATCATTTTACGTACGTCAAGGCTTGTTTGTTAGTAAGTTGATTAGCCAGACATTGAAGAGACAAGTCGTCAATGTAAGCTTAGGAAAAGTATTATAAAAGACAAAGGTCGTCAACGTGGGCTTAAAATGAGTATTATCAAAGATAAAGACACTAAGCACACCGACAGGTTCGAATTTCATTAAAATGACATTAAAATTTCATTCTTTCTAGCATAGTATTTAAACGCGTATTTAACCCGTATTATATGGCTAGTACTCAGTTCATTAGTTCTATATAATTGTAGAAACTGTAGTATCGACGAGGGTTAAATAAAGAAAATATTCGGACGGTGAAGGGCAGATCTGATCTCTCGAGGAATCCACAAGTTTTTGATAGCATCATTTTAGCCGCTATTGGACCCATTCGAAGCGAGAAATGAGTGGATAATTGATGACCGCAATATTGAAAAATCTAGTTTCAATTCTGGGTTGCATTCAAAAGAGTCTCTCGCAATGATGGTAAACGTCTTTTAAATTTAAATCACACCACGAGAAAAAATTCAAATATTTGATTCTGTCTCTATGGACTGGTATGGAAGCTACCTTAAGAGTATGCCTGTTGGTTACATAATAATCAAATGTTTAATATAATGAGTGAATGGCGGGTTCCTGTTAAATTCTTTAGCGAAGCAGAAAAGGTCTAAAATCGTAATTTAAACAAGTTAACAAGTATTTTATCGTCTGTGAATTTTGATTACATCTTTTTTTGCTTTAATACAAGATTTTCAATAAGCCCGTATTCCAAACTTATTTCAATAAACATTTGGTTAATATGTTATCAACAGGCAAACCCTTTGGGTGAATGCAATACGAGTCCAGAGAGATATAATAAAACATTTGAATTACAAACTAACGACAGAAGAGTCTCGTTGCTGTCGATAAGGAAAAAATAATGACATGTGATCAATGCTAAGACGTTAATCACAAAATATAAGAAAACGATCCCGTAAAAACCGGAAATTTTACAAATGGACGAACTCGAAGGCAATGAGCCTGAATCCGATGTGCCAGTTACTGATAATGAGTCAGAAGCGGATGAAGTCGTTCTTCCTCCCGCCCCTGTGGAACGGAATATATATTCCAATTACAACCCCCAAATCCGTGGGCGTATCGTTGGATTTTGGCAAGCAGGATATTCTGTGCGTCGAATACAACAAGAAATCGGGTGCTACATCAAAACTGTACGGTTGTGGATCCGAAAATTTGAAGAAGCCGGCGATGCGGCGCTAGCTGATCACCGGAAAAAAATAAAGGTGTGAGGAAATGTACCCCAGAACAAGACCAGGAGATTTGCGCTATAGTCAACAGGACGCCATTCACCACAGCGAATAAGATTATAGCTGAAACGGGTTTTAACATCTCGAGGAACATCATCCGCCGGCAACTCAAGGAAAATAACGTCACAGCTCACCCCCCCCCCCAGAAGAAAACGCCGCTGTCAGCGGAGCACCGGGAAGAACGAATGACATTTGCTCGAGCTCATCGTCATTGGCGACCCGAAGATTGGGCAGCTGTGATCTGGTCTGATGAGAACGTAAGTGCTTATACTTTTGTCAAAGCGTATTCACATCCCTCTACACCGTCAATCATAAATAGACTTAACACTCCTTTTTGCTTTTTCACTAGGAAGCTTTGTTTTCGCGAATTTTTTTTTCCGAGATTTTTATGTCAGTATATTTAAAATGTCCGGTCGGATGCGGGTGTGTGTACGCTTTGCGCTTTCATTAAAATGGATATATCTGGAGAACTGTGTGGCCGATGGATGAGAAATTTAGTATGCAAGTAGACCATGTATGTGTCTGTATTCGGTGCAAATTTTTCCAAAATTGCAAAATTATTATTAATTGGGCGAGACTTTGACTTTTATGTAAAATGCTTGTGGGTCATCCAACTTTCGTAATTTGCAGTTATCACCCTGAAATTTTAAGTACAGATACACTCAATAATAAGGATGGTTGGGATTGAATTTGGCAAAAATCGCTTAAGAGGTTTGGTTTTAAAAATATTTTAATTCTTCGCAAAAAATGTGTGAGTTCCCAAACTTTCGTAATTTTGCATCTATTGAGCTGAATTTTTTCGTGTCAATACATTTAATGATAAGAAAACATAATACCAAATTTCAGAAAAATCGCTTGACTGCTTCGGTTGAAAAAAGTTTTTGAAATTTTCAAAAAAAAATGTGTTAGCGCTGCAACATTCGCATTTTCAGAAGTATAAAGCTAAAATTTTTTCAACAAATACACTATATGACAAGAATGGTTTGTGTTAAATTTGGTAGAAAATGCTCGAGAGGTTTGCCGTCAAAAAATTTTTGAATTTTGGGAAAAATACTCGTGAATACTTAGTTTCCTAATTTAGCAGCTATCGAGCGCACTTTTTTAGCACCAATACACTAGATTGCAATAAAATTAATGATGTAATTGAACGAAACTGCAAAAAAAACATGCAAATCGGTAATTTGCATATCGCTTCTTCATTTGTTTTTCCGTCGTTCATAGGGCTATCTTTATGAGGAAGCCATGATAACAAATATACGTGCCATGAAGATGGTGAAAGAGATCCTCATCCAGGAGGCTTGACAAACGACGGCAAAAAAATAAGAAAGCCATGTGGACATTTTTAATTTGCATGATTTTTTTAATTTTAAATAAAAATCGAATTTAATAGAACTTAATATTTATTAATAGGTTTTCAAGTCATCTGATGATTCCCGGCAAGTAGTATACCGGCCGAGAAGACGACAACACTCATTAGATCCTCGATATGTGGTGGAAAAACAATGGAGTGGGCGAATAAGCTGTGGATTTTGGGGTTGCATGTCCTCATCAGGTCTAATAAGCATCCACGAGATTTCCCCGCACATGAATTCTTTGGAGTACATCGATATGCTCGAGAATGTCATGCTTCCCAGTGCCCGCGCCCGCTTCCCTGTAGAGGAATATCCCCGTATCACCTTCATGCAGGACAACGCATCAGTCCATACTTCGGCGACAACGATGGCCTGGTTTAGGGAGCATCCAGACATCAACCTTTTGAACTGGCCGAGCAAGTCCCCTGACATAAATCCCATCGAAAATATATTGAGTGAGTCCCTTTATTATAGTCTTCGATTCCACTCAAGCAGAATTTATTATAATACCTTAGCAATTCCTGCAACCCTCCCGAGGAACCATAAAGGAACATAGGTTCCTTTACGCATTTTTGCGACTTCCACGAGGAACCATGAGGAACCAATTGGGAAGAAACAGTAGAGGAACTACGAGAAAAACTGAAGGAACATCGAAAGGCACTCGGTTTCAAAGAGCACAGAAATGAACCCAACCCCATTTTAGTTGTACTAATTTAATTATACGAAAAAAACAAATTCAATTATATGAAAAAACAGGCTGAATAAGTTCCTCAAGGTTTTTCGGGACGGTTGAAAAAATGCGTAAAGGAACTGTGTTCCTTTTTTGGTTCCTTTACGGTTAATGTCCACTTAAAGGAACGGTTGCAGAACTTGTTGGGGTTGTCACAAAGTAAGTATGCGTATGTCGAAGTCTGAAGCAATTGATCAATCTACAAAAATACTAAAAGACAGACATGAAAAATCCGACAATAAGTCCCACTTTCCGCATTTGTTAATAAATTTGTTTAAAAAAATGTAGTCATTTAGTTTACAACTTATCATATGTTGCCCTCAATATTTCATTGTAATCTGCAGATATAGAAAAAAGTACTACCATAATACTATGCCTAGATGTATAAAAAATATATTGTGTATAGCCACATTACAATTATAAATAATATTAGTTTATTATTGTGGCCTTTGAAAGGTGTGATGGTGAAGGAGTGGCGTTCAGGTGCTGATCGAACTCGAGATGCGCTTGTTCAGCACGTCCTCCAAGTTTGGAATGAAGTTACGATGAGAACCGATTTAACAATGAAGCTCGTAGAATCAATGCCAAATCGAATGGAGTGCGTTATCAATAATAGTGGATATTGGATAGACTATTGAACTGCGGAACATTATCGGATCTCAATATAATCGAAAGATCGACCTGATTGTCGTCGTCGTCGCTGTCGATCGTCCTGTTAGTCGTCGTCGTTGTAGTCGACCGGCCTGATCATCGTCGTCGACCGGACTGATCGTCGTCGTCGCCCTAGTCGTCGTCGTCGTCGTCGTCATCGTCGACCGTCCTAGTCAGCATGGTCGTCGTCGTCGTCGTCCTCGTCATCGTCGACCGTCCTAGTCAGCGTGGTCGTCGTCGATCGTCCTGGTTGTCATCGTCGTCATCGTCAATACAGCATCCACGTTTGAAATGTGCAGTAACCCCGATTTTAAGTTGATTTTGCGCCAATACAAAAATGCCGGATGTAACGTTAAAGTTTTTCGGGATTTTTCTCTTTCGACACTTTTCTCTTTTCCGATCTGTTGCCTATCCCCTTTCGAGCTCCTCTCATCTTGTCGGCGGAGATCGGCAGTAATGTGATTTTCAAGCGCAATTTCGCAAAATATTATCAATTTTTTTAAAATTAATAATTATTAAATCTAAATTTTCAATGACCCGACAATGCTTAGTAGAAAAAAAAATATTCCATTTTTCCAAATAATCGGTAATTGGTCGAAAAATAATATCAATTATCCGCCAATGATTAATGGGAAAAGATAAATTCGCAATTCCCATTAATCATTGGCGGGTAATTGACACTATTTTTCGACCAATTACCGATTTTTTGGATAATTGAAAATACAATTTCGTGTAATTCCAATTTTCTCATCAATTGGTATTTCATCTTCTCAAATTATTGATTTTTCATCAATTAAAAAATGGAAAATCGTAATTTTTTTTGCCGATCCCTGCCTGTCGGTATGGTAGGAATAATACTTATCTACTGTCGCCACTCCGATCGAGTCTTGATTTCCGACCACCATCGTAAATTAAAAAAAGGCTGATTACAATAAATAAAGATAATAAGGAAAGAATGCATTCATTAACCAAAAGATTATTCCTCGGAAAATTTTCTATCGCAATAAAAAACGCCATAAAGCTGAAATAAAAATAATAAAAATGGATTGACGCATTATTATAAATATATAATATAATATATTATAATTAATAATACAAATAAAAATATAAATCAAAAAACGAGATAATAATGAATATAAAAGAACTCGTTTTTCGGTATAAGCAATTGCTAACGATGATCCAATCAAAAACCTTTAAGAATCGATTTTCTACCTGCGAACATGAAAATCGTGAAAATTGAATGGTTTTGCGAGGAAATTGGACACAAAACGTTGAGCGATGACTTCAACGTTACATCCTGACGAAACTTTTCTTCGCAAAGACACTTCTAAACTGGCCTTGAAGCACCTAGTTTAGCTAATTCTTCGAAATTCATCAGAGAAAACGAATTTTCATTTTTCATCTGCGATCCAAATTTTGTTATCTTTTCAGTCGATGATATGATCCAGGTGGCATTCCAGTCAGCTTGACGCTACAAGATTGCCTTTTTTTTCAAGTGCATCCAGGAGTGTTTTTCGGTATAAACTAGTACAAACGATGATCCAATCAAAGTCCTTGGAGAATCGATTTTCTACCTAAGAACATGAAAATCGTGCAAATTTCATGGTTTTGCAAGGAAATTGGATACAAAACGATGAGCGTCGACCTCAACGCTACATTCAGATGGAATTTTTCTTTGTAAGGACATTTCAAAACATGCCTCGAAGTACATAATTCAGCCAATTCTGTGAAATTCATCGAGAAACAGAATTTCAATTTTTAGCCTGCGATTCAAATTTTTTAATCTTTTCAGCCAGCGAGATATATAAGTGGCACTCCAGTTAGCTCGACGCAACAATATTACCTATTTTTTTCAAGTATATATAAGAGTATTTTTCGATATAAACCACCGCCAACGATGATCCATTCGAAGTCCTTGAAGATTTGATTTTCTACATGCGAACGTGAAAATCGTGAAAATTTCATGGTTTTGCGAGGAATTATAACACAAATCGTTGAGCGTTCACTTCAATGCTACATCATAATTAAATTTTCTTTCGAAACGACATTTCAAAACATGCCTCAAAGCACGTAATTCAGCTTATTTCGGAAAATTCATCGAAGGAAGAAATTTCCATTTTTAGCCTGCGATTCAAATTTTGTCATCTTTTCAGCCAACGGGATACTCCACGTGGCATTCCATTAAGCTCGTCGCTACAAGATTACTTTTTTTTCCAAGTAGATCTGAGAGTGTTTTTTTATATAAACCATTACCAACGATGATTCCCAGATAGACAAACGTGCTGTCGAATATCGCATGACGGCATAGGAACGCAATTCTGACGGCATAGCATGTCGGAATAGAGTAGCTTTCTACTACCGAATCGAGCAGCATAATGACGCCACGTCCGTCAGATTTGCGTTATAACTATGCTAAGATCTAGCGTTAGAATGCAGCAAAATTGCAGCGAAATAATAGCTGCGTCTTAATGCTTAATGCATGTCGTGCTGCGTATTTGCGTCTTAATCGCATCATGTCGTGCTGTTTACGTTGTAGTTCAGCTAGCCCGCGCGAGGTGTCTCACACCACTCGCTATTGTTCTCATATGCGATGAAGTCACGCCAAGGGCACTTAAGTAAAGTCCGACTGATATCAACATTTTTCATAGCTTGATGCAATACAATGCGATATGACGGCATATTTGCGCCACGACGTGCTGCAAAAAAGATGCAAATACGCAGCACAACGTGACGCAAATCTAACGTCAAAATAAGGCTTGAAGCACAGCGAACTGCGAATATGCTGCAAACGTGTAGCACGCTAATCTGTAAATACGCTGTGAATACGCTGGAAATGTGCAGCATGCCGTGTTGCAAATATGCTGTAAATGTGCAGCACGTCGGGTTGCAAATATGCTGCAAATGTGCAACACGTCGTGTTGTAAATATGCTGTAAATATGCAGCACGCTGAGTTGCAAATATGCTGCATTATTGCAACGTTATTACGCCATGTCGTGTCGTTAGAATGTAGCTCAATTCGAAAGTAGAAAGGTGCTTACTGACGCCACGGCTTGCTCTCGCGTGCCGTGCTGTTGCCGCCAATATCTGGGTCCATTCAAAGTCCTTGAAGATTTGATTTTCTACCTATGAACGTAAAAATCGTGCAAATTTCATAGTTTTGTGAGGAAATTGGACACAAAACGTTGAGGGTTGACTTCAACGTTGTATCCTGATGAATTTTTGCTTCCCAAGGACATTTCAAAACGTGCTTCGAAGCACCTAATCCAGGTAATTCCGTGAAATTCATTGAAGAGAGAATTTTTCATTTTTAGCCTGCGATGCAAATTTTTTCATCTTTTCAACCAACGATATAAGTCAAATGGCATTCGAGTCAGGTTCATGCTATGATCTACTTTTTTTTTCAAGTAGAACTGATTTTGTTGTTCGATATGAACCATTGCCAACGATGGTTCACTGACAGACGTGAAAATCGTGCAAATTTCATTTTTTTGCAATGAAAGTGGACACAGAACGTTGAACGTCGACTTCAATGCTGCATCCTGATGGGATTTTCATGTGCGAGGACATTTTAAAACATACCTTGAATTACCTAATTAAAAAAGATTATATATAATTATATACAACTACAGTAGAACCTCGATTATCCGAATCAATTGGGACTGAGACTAGTTCGGATAATTAAAAGTTTGGATAATCAAAACGTGGATTTTTTGGGACGAGATAATAATCAACACCTTTTTACATAAAAACAGTACATACATATGGGGCATTCCATGCCGATTCGATCTGGGTCTGACCCGTCACCTCTTCGATTTGACCCGCGATTTTTTATGTTATTGTCTGTTTTATGTAGGTCTCTGAGACCCACTCCAGAATTCTTCCAGATTTTTTTAGAACGATTTGACTTCACTATATTTTTTATTAAAAAAAAATTAATCACTAAATTTACAAATCTGAAAAAAATCATTCTTGTGTCATATATCAAACACTGTGAGTATACAGAAAAAGTGGGCGCGCGTTTTGTTTGGCCTATAATGCGCTTTTTTCGAAAAAAAAAAAAATTGTAAAAAATCGAATCAATAGCCCACCCAGTCGTTAAAGAGAAAAAAAAATTACATGCCATCATGTAGAATTGACCAGAATTTTTTCAGATTTTTTTTCTTCTTCAACGACTGGGTGAGCTATTTTAAAAACAATTTGTTTCGAAAAAGCGCATTGTGGGCCAAACGAAACGCGCGCCCACTTTTTCTGCATGTTCACAGTGTTTCATGTGACACAGGATTCTTGTGATTTTTTCAGACTTTCAAATTAGAGCATTAATTTCTTTTTAATAATAGATATAGTGAAGTCAAATCGTTCAAAAAAAATCTGAAAAAATTCTTGAGTGCTTTTAAGAGATAGTACAATAACATAAAGAATCTCGGATCAAATCGGAGACGTGATGGATCAGACCCAGGTCGAATCAGCATGGAATGCCCCATATATATTGAAATTTGTGTGTGTGTGTGTGTGTGTGTGTGTATCCTGAGTTTCATATTTAAATAATTAATAACTTGAGAACGCTTCGAGATAACGAGCTAAAATTTGGCACACTTATCGAGAACGAATTGCTCTTCATTTTGAAAAAAAAAATTTTAAATTCTAACCGGTGTTCAGATTTTATTGACTTTTTTCGTTTTTGCAAGAATGGCGTAAACGCTCTAACTTCCGCAATTTTTAAGATATTGCACTCAAATTTTGTACACAATTAGAACTGCTATTAAGGTTGTTTGGTTTTGAATTCGGCGAAAATCTATCGAAGGATTAAAATTTTATGAAATTTTGAATTTTTAGAAAAATAGCATAAACACTCTAACTTTTGCAATTTTTCAAATATTGTACTGAAAGTTTGCACCGAGCTAATATAGATATCGAGGTTGTTCGCTATTGAATTTGGCGTAAATCTATCAAGGGATTGAGATTTTATGCAATTTGTATTTTTTCGAAAAATAACGTAAACGCTATAACTTTTGCAATTTCTTAGATATTTGTGCAGAGCTAATATGGCTATTGAGGATGTTTGCTATTAAATTTGGCGATAATCCATTAAGGGGTTAACATTTGATGAAATTTTGAATTTTTGAAAAATGGCGCAAGCGCTTCAATTTGTACTAATAGAAGTTGAAAATGTTGCACATTGATTACTCATGATTTTCGATAGTTAACAAAGCTTTCTTTATGAGGAAGCCAAATTTAATCACAATACTTTGTGATCAAGAAAGCCATGTGAACTATGGATAAAAATGAGGAAGCAATGTGCAAATTTCAATTTGCAGGGTTTTTAATTGACAAACGGCTGTAACGTTTGGATAATTGAGTGTTCAGATAAACTAAGTCATCGTTCGGATAATTAAGGGTTCGGATGATCGAGGTTCGGATAATCGAGGTTCTACTGTATATGTAATTATATATGATTACATATAATTATATACAACTATTTGTAATTATATAGTTGTATATTTTAATTATTAATTTATTCTTTATTCCATACATTTATGAGTAGTTACAATAAAAATCGGTTTTTCATTCATCGTTGGTAGTTTCTGAAGATCAAGTAAAATTGAAAAATAAAATTGAAAGAAAAAAAAATTCTTCGCCACTTGGATTTGAACCCCCGCCCCTCCATTTCAACCCTATTGTAGTGTCCTAAAACTTACACGCTTACCACTAAACCATCGACCACTTATAATATTCCAAACCATTTATCATATTGTTTTCTCTTCTGTAATTAGAACGCGTTAGTGAGCTCCAACTGGTCGGTGAAAGAGTGAATATTTCAGAAAAATTAATCTTCATGTGGATTATAATCAATTAACACGTTGAGCGCGGCGCTGATTTCGCTATACGTTCCACTACGTCTACTGTCAGTCCCCACGGACTGACGTAGCGCTCAACGTGTTAACGCATAGATGGAAGGCAATGGACATCTCGATCAACAGTTGTGTCATTTTTATTTGAATTTCCTAAACGGTATCTAGCACATGTTGAGCAAGCAGCTACTGATAGTTTGGGTGTTTGGGATTCTCAAAAAAACATTTATGATCGTGCGCTAAAGGGATTTAATAATCTTGCTCTGCCGAGCAGCTCTGTTCGTTTCATTTTAACTTTGTGAGCGGTCTCCAACCCGCGTTGAACAAGCATCGATTGATAATTTAGGTGAAAGAAACATTGAAAAAAACAATATAGTAATTTTTCCAAACTGCTTAAAATTATTTCAGTTTCTGGAATAACAAGAGATTTATTTATTTATTTTTTACATGCAATTCAACGAAATGAAATGAAGAATAATTAAGATACTAGTATACTTTATAAGGCCAAAAGATGCAAATTTTCAGGTTTTTTTATTAGCTTCTTTATCAAATATGACTGTGATTACAACATTGTTTTACCTTCGAAAGACAAAACAATTTTTTTTTTATTATTTCAATTTATTATTTAAATAATTTATAGAAGGCGCCAAAGTCGAACATGTCTTGTTCACGGCTGACGATTAATCTCAGGACTGGCAAGTCAAAACAAAAAAATTACAAAGCATTTTAAAGAGGAAGGTTTCTTACACAACAATCAACAAAATTAATGAAAAATCGATTACAAAGAAATGTGCTAACGTTTAAAATCAAAATAAAAATGTATGTTTTCATAATTCATTTCAAACATCAGCCATTTCTTTCTTAAATCGATTTTTCATTAACGGTGGTAGATTCTTGTGAAAGATACCTTCCTCTTTAAAATGCTTTTTTACTTTTTTTGTCTCAGACTTGCCAATTCTGAGATTAACTGTTGGCCATGGAACAAGACATGTCCGAATTTGGCACCTTCTTTAAATTAATCAAAACAATCAAAATAAAAACAACATTTTGTTTTGTACTTTCGAAGGATAAAACAGTATTGTAATACAAGTTTTTAATCTGATGGAGGAGCAAAAAAATCCGAAAAATTTGTTTTTTCACCTTCTAAGGTGGACTATGTTACGTCCTGACGTAACGGCCATTAAAATTCATTTCTTCAACGTAATTGCTACCAAAAACAAAGATAAAAACTTGAAAGTCTGTAAAAAGAAGGTTCATCGTTTCCAGGGTTATTCTGTTCAATTCCATGATAAAACAGAAATTCACGTTACCGACCAAAAATCTCTGAAAAGATGGCCATCGGTAAAATCGGGCAGTATGGAAGGAAAATCAGGGACAGAGACCCCTACGAAAAGCCACAAGCTCGTAAATACCATCTTGAGAGCGAGGCATCCGACGCCGCCTTCCTAACTGACATACCCTCCACCGGTCTATCGATTCAAGGGATAGATCGCTGGATCTACCCTTTACCATTGGAAAAGAAAGAATAAAGCATAGAGTATTTCGCTCTGCCGTCAAAACGACGCGAGGCACTGGTTTCACCCTCTCGGAAAAACAAGCTCACAACAGGGGAACGGTCCTCCTTTCTCTTTTCTCAAACAGATATATACGTGTTACCTACAATAGACTCAGTACAAAACGAACGGAATGGCTCTAAATAACGATGAATTTTCCAACCGCATGCCAATACGGAATTTGGAAATAAATAATTAACTTAATTGGATAATCAACTTTCAGGATAAATTCGCAATAAAACAGAGTAGTAAAATGAACAACGAAGTTAAGCAATAATTAAATAAACAATGAAATAGAACAAAATTTAAATAAACAGTGAAACAGACCAAGAATTAATTAAACAACGAAACAGAATAATAATCAAATAAACAAAAGATGATTGAATAAATAAATAGAATCGAAAGAAACGGTTGGAAATATATTTATATGTCTTTTAATAACATAGATAATACTAATAGAATTAAAATACAATAAGCATTTTCAAGAGAGAGACCCATGATAAAACGGAAACAAAACCACTAATCGTCCCTGAAAGGGCAGTAGGCCTCACAAGAATATAAAGGGCAGTAGGCCCCACAAGAATGCAAAGGGCAATAGAAAAATATTTTAAAGGGACTAAAGCGTTTGCGTGAAGCCACCGTTTCATGACTCTCTCTCTCTCTCTCTCTCTCTCTCTCTTTCTCTTTCTCTCTCACTCTCGCGTCGCGTGGGCCAACAATCCCAGGCCCTCTCTTTGAAAATTCCATTGTACAGTTTACGAGGAAACAGGTACAGGATTACGCACACATTTATAGGGATATATATGTATATATATATATATATATATATGTGTGCATTCATCTGTGTGCGTATAAGTACAGAAATATGTGCAAAAAAGGTTTCAGGGTAAAAACTACTCATCCAATAAGTACTTTTCCTAAATCAAGAAAAGTCAAACAAAAATAAGTCATATGTCGAGCAACTAATCAATAAAAATATAATTGCAAAATGAAACTTTGCACTGTACTCTGAATTACGAACTCATCCGATAGATAATTTAATGTTAAATCCAATAATCAAACCCAAAGAGAAACAAATAAAAACTTATATCGTTAAATGGAAATAATTCAAAATACGAAATAATATTTCCCTGTGTTAAAATCTAAAGGAAAGAAAGAAGCCAAACGCTCAGAGGCAAGACCCAGTTACATAGGGCCCCCACCCCTCTTTCGACGTTCCACGGGTTTGCGCGGCGGAACGGGAGACTTGGCTCTAGTCGCTACCCGGAGATCGCTCGAATCTCTCCCCACTCCAACCCCTCATTCTAGCCACCCTCCCTTTTCACCCACCCTGATATTTCACCTATCTCTTTCTTGGAGGAAAAGAAGGCACGAAGGGGACTTAAGATTTCTTCAGTCATGCGCCGTAGTCATCCACCCTCCCCTCTTTTCTAGTCGACTCATACGAGGAGGCTTATGCGACCACACCCTAAAAAGAATGCAATATGAGAAACCAAGGAAAAAACGATTCAGGTTCAATTTTACCAAAAATGTTTAAACATTGTCACTTTAGAAATGATTAAATCGTCTAACCATTTATTTATAATAATATAAATTTAAGTTTAACACGTAAAAATATCGCATAAAAACACTTATAAATAATTTAAGATCGCTACTTTATATATTTTATTTTTAAATAAAAATGGCATAATTAAAAATAGTTAACAAACAATAGAACGAAAAAAAAGAACAACCAATTTAACAAAACGCATAAAATATTAACTACAAAGAATAAGACTTTTTAAATGATAGAATAAGCGCGTAAAAATATTTATAATGTTAAAATTATTGTTACTATAAGGAATTAACATTGTCTACGAACTAAGAATGTAAAAAGCGTGGGGCACATGCATATGCCTGTATATGTGTTCAGGGATACCGACACACGCATAGGACCCACTCAGCGATCTACGCTAGCGCCCTCACCGCGCCCCAATCTCTAAGGCAGGGGGGTGACATCAGACCGCTGGAATAGGCACATAAATCCCAGTACTTTTTTAACACCAAATTTCGTCCCTCGTGGCGCTAGTAGGCACCCGCTGCAGCTGTCAGTGGCAGAGTGGGGGGTCAGTGCCTCTCCTCGTTCTCCTCCGCGCGCTCGAAATGCATTGAAAGGATTGAAAGCAATTGAAAGCATTTAAATATTATATATAACCTATATAACCTATGAGGTCAACGAAAAAAAATAAAAATATGCAGAGAAATATTTGTTTTTATCGTTTTTATTCAAGTTTCACAAAATTTAGAGACTTTTTTTTTTCCTGATTTTCTTTTTTTTTCGGCATTTATACGTGCACAATATCGTTGCATACGCAGTGTCAAAAAACATTGGAGGATTTCACAAAAAATATCGTGAGCATGAGTTTCACAAGGAAATGACAATCCTTTATAATCGTAGACGTCTTCCAAAACGTTCTCGAATATATTGGAAGACTCACAATGTTTTTGAAAACAGGTTTCCAGAAAAATAACGAATATATACAATTTTGTATTCGGATGGATCAAGCCACCACGTTGTTGCCAGTTATATAATAAAGCTTCTGGAAGAATGACACCGCTTGCCTCAGATTGCGTTAAAGCTTCCTTGCATTGCAAACATTTGATTGTACTGGAAATTCGTTTTGTTAAATGTGCAGTGAAACAATACATGACACAATCAGCTATCGCAGGCATGCTGTAATCGTGATCTGTTACGTTTATGATATTATCAACATTCCAGTCGTCATGCTTATTGATAATTTCTTGCAATTTTTGTTTAACGGTGTTCGAGAGATCGGTAGAAGTATGAGAATTCCCATAAATCGTTTTAAGGTCAGCAAGTGATACCAAAGGCTCTGTGTTAAAATCTTGCGTAGTGAAGACTTCAGCCTCCGGAACAATGTTTATCCCAGTAATCGATACTAGAGGCGGTGAAGCCTCGCATTCTTCAGAAACGGGTAACAAAGCTATTTGAACCAGAGAGCCAAAGTTCGACTCCTCGATCACAGCGGATCGTGAAGATTGAAGTGCATATTGCGGTGTTGTCCATGGAAACTGTGATGGCACAGATCCTTTTTTCAGCCGAGGTATTTTATATTGTCCCTATAATTGAGGAATCGGAGCCGGAATAAAAAAAAAAAAATAACATTTCACATTTCAAGCAATTTATTCAACGAAATTAACTCACCACGCCAATTACATTTCCATTAGGACAGAAATATTTCCGCTCCCAAAGAATCTCGTCCTTTCGAAAATGTTTTTCGCACACCGCACTCCCTGCTTTCAAACCACTATCCGATCGCTTTACTGCATCTTTCCATAATTTAACGGCTTGAGGATCTCGGGGTATGCTAAAAGAATGCCACTTTTCGGGGTTTCCACGATATCCCGAATTGCAGCCAGGTACGATGCACGATGGCATAATCGCATGAGCACGAGGCGTAGAAACACAAAAAATTTTCGTAAACCTCCGTAACCTCAAAGCTGCCAATTGTCAACAAACGCTCCCCTCCTAGAGCTCCGTGGGCTCCCGGATCTCCCTCTCTGTGCTCCCGCGTGACAACTAGCGCCACGTAGAGGAGCGAGAGGAACTAAGAACCCATTGCCAAAAGTGGACCACTTTTGCAGTACAGGGATAGATAGCGATGTCCCCCCCCTGCTCTAAGGGAAGCTCGCGAAAGCGGGGAATAGATTTCATAGGGAAAAATGCATCTTCTATCTTGCTCACACCATCCCCACCAAAATCGATCGCGGTGGCGTGGATCGCTGGGTATATAAAGCGCGGAAAAAGCGCTCTCGAGAGATTTCTTCGATTTTTTCCGACTTGGAAACTTCTAAATTCATCGTCCACTCCGAAACCATTCTTGAGTTGAACTTGTGAAATTTTCGACAAAGACGTTCTTGGTTCGGGATTTTTCCGAAACAATTCGCTTTTGGACTTAGAATTTTTCACTCGATTTTTCGAGGGAAGTTGGTTTTTTTTTCGGTTTGGAATTTCAAGTCTTGAATTTCTGAATCGAAATGGAATCAACTTTTCATTTTATTCTCGAATTTTGAATCGACTCTTTGAATGTCGGAAAAGACTTTGGATCTCGTTTCATTCTATTTCATTTTACTTTGCTTAGTTATTATCTTCTGTTTAATAATTTTCATTTATTTCACTCTAACGACTGCAATCCACGAATTGTTGGAAAAAGTACAAATCGCGCTCATTGTTAAATAAATCGCGAAATTTTGAGACTGATCTTATTGTGCAAACCATTCTTTTATTCTTTTAATAACTTAAAAATAAAAATTGGATCTCAAAAAAATAAAATCTGTGCATCAACATTTTCTTCGATTTCGTCATCTACCTGCCACGCCCTTGAGCACTCGCCGATCTCCTCATCGTCTCACGTCCGGATCATCACCTGTTACCAATGGTATCACCCTTCCCATCAGGAGAGCATCCGACCTTGTAAGTGAAGCTCTATTTATTTTTATAAAATCATTTTCGTGATTGTGCAACGTTTTATCTCCGGAAAATTATAATTCAGTGAACCCCATCTATTCGGACGGAAATTGATCAATTTCAATGAACCTTTGTCGTTTATTGGAGAAAGGCCCAATTTTACTCAAGTGAATCTTTACCTTCGCTTATTCTCATAGCGTTGGCGACATAACTCTTTAAACAAGAAATTCGATTTTTAACTAATTTATTAAATGACGTGGATCAAGGAAATTTATTTGGGAATATTTACAAAAAAATTATACTGCTCGTTTCTCCCCTATTTATTTTATTAATGTGAACGCCGGTATCTATTCGTTCTTACATTCGATTCAGTGCAAAGGTTCGCGAAAGTAATAAACCAGTGACGCGTCATAAAACCACGGAACGAGGTTTATCGGAGTTTTCTTTTCTTCCGGAATTTTATCAAGAATTTAAACAATTAAATAAGTTGAATCCAAGGAATTTTCCTTGCCCCAACGATTAAATTCAAAAAAGTAAGAACCCTCTCTCTCTCTCTCTTTTCCCCTATTATATGTTTAATTCATTTGATCGCAAGATTCAGTGCGGTTGTGTAAATCTGTACTTCATCCGAGAATTCGTGTTCTTTGCTTTATTTTCCCCCCGTGCGGAAACTTGGTTGGGACTAGAGTTGCGTCAGGTTGCACGCCCACCAAGTATTCGTTTACCTATCCTTGTGCGAAATTTGGTTGGGACTAGAGTTGCGTCAGGTTGCACGCTCACCAAATATTCGTATTCCTCCTTTTTTCTTCGGCGGAGATCTGGTTGGGACTAGAGTTGCGTCAGGTTGCACGCCCACCAAGTATTCGTTTACCTATCCTTGTGCGAAATTTGGTTGGGACTAGAGTTGCGTCAGGTTGCACGCTCACCAAATATTCGTATTCCTTCTTTTTCCTCGGCGGAGATCTGGTTGTGACTAGAGTTGCGTCAGGTTGCACGCTCATCCGGAAATTCACCCTGGATACTCTTCCTTTCAATTCCATGAGAGTCAACCCTCCAGTACCGCGCAAAAAGAAAAGAACACGCAGAGCCGGACGAAGGTATCAATTACGTAAACTCGACGCGATATATTCGAATCCGTGGCCAAAAAGGCTAAACCCTGTTCAAAGATTGAGATCAAAATATCACGGAGTACGGGCATTGCCTACAGAAACAGAAATAACTAGAGAGACCCCAAAACCCAAAATTATTTCCACTGAAATCCTTAAACATGCGGTAATTATTTACAAATTAAAGCCGATCGATCTTCCCCCAATCACCCCGTCATTCGATAAAAGTAACGATCAGGATCCCCGTGGCAAAGTTAATAGTAAATTGGATCGTAGCGAAAGATCTGAAAATTCAATAGACCTCGACGCGATGAAAAGTTAAACAGTGATTCCAAGCCCATTTCCCGAGTGACTTTCCGAGAGGTTAGACTCAAAAACAGGGGCAGACGTGTTTGAGATTGTTTCCAGGAGTAGTACTGAAGTTTATTTTCCACGACTAGAGAGTCTCAATCAAATTCAGCACGTCATACGTCGAAAATCATTAATAGTTCGTGAAAACTCCCATTTTTGACGTAACAACTAGTACATTGAAGAAATAAATAGAAAAAAGAAAAAATAATTAATTATTTTAATAGACATACACAGTAGTGTATATTTATTAAATATATTAATTATTTGTTTTTTTTTCTTCTTAATGCTACAGCTATATATCTTGGGGTACAATAGCATTCATATTCTGCGGCAGCGATTTCGTCTGCATTTCTCCTCTTTCTCTTCTTTCGGGGTTGTTCCATATCTTCGTTTTCTTTTTTACCGTCTTCGGATTTATTCTTTTTATCATCACTTTCTGTCTTCTCGATCTCGTTTTTTTTCATCTATTTTGTTCTTCTTCTCAGCCTCGTTTCCTTTCATTTCCTCATCTTAATTTTCCTTTACCTCGCCCTCTTTTTCTTTCGTGTCCTCGTTCTTTTCCTGAGTAATCCCGGTTTTCTTCACCTGGGTTTCTGTATCCTCGTCCTTACCTCCCCGACCCACGTCGTTGTTATCATTATTATTATTTTGCTGTAGCTTGTCCTTGCTTCCTTTCCCTCCACTCGCATTTCTCTTTTCTTCAACAATACTGTAATTCTCCTTTTCATCGTTTACCTTTTCTCTTTTTTGCATTTTCTCACTTCCTTTATCTTCATCGTTTTCTTCCTCCCCCGCGCTTTTCTTCCTTTTGTCCTCGCTATTGTTCTTTGCAATGTAATTCTCCTTCTCTCTGCTTGCATTTGTTTCTTTCTCCTTGCTTCCTTTCTCTTTATGATCACTTTCCCTCATCTCACTCTCGTTCTCATGTTTTTTATTCTTATCGACAGCCTTTTTCCCCTCATCGTCAATTACCTTTTCCTTGTTTTTTTTCTCCTCGTACTCTTTTTTCTCGTCGTCGTCTTCTTGCCGTTTGTCCTCGTTTTTGTTTTTATCATCGGTAATTTCTTTCTCTTCACTCCCTTTATCCTCATTATTATTTCCCGTTTCTTCATTTCCTTTATCTTCATTATCAGTATCTCTCGCGCACTTGCTGTTTCTCTTTTCGGGCATGCTCTTCTCCTTCCCACCCTTGTTTTCATTTTCCATATTATTATTTTCATGCTTATTTTCGATGTTTGCTTTTTCTACGTCTTTGTTTTCCCGACTATAGTACTCGCTTCTCTCCTAGCCATCAATATCTTCTTTGCCTTCATCTTCGTTTCTATTAAATTCGTCGTCCTCGTATTCTAACGGCCTTTCATCCACTTCCTCGTTTGGGCTTCGAAATCTAAGAACCAAAAAAAATGACAATTGCAGTTGTAGCTAAAGCGTTTGTATGCAAAGCAGGAATCTTTTCGAACAATAAACAGTTTCGCTTTAAACTTACTGTGTCTTTGATCTTCCAATTGAAGTCTAATACTCGACGTGTTCAACGAAGGCTTTTCCAACATTCCTGTAGTCCTTTCTGGAAGATAAAATTTTTCTAAATTTCGACAAAAAATTCTGAAAAATTTCATTAAATCCAGAATGATCGTATGCAAGTTGTTACTCTCTTGTTAATTTCTTGAAAACCCAATAACTTTAGAGTTATGCTAAATTTCATAAATATTATCGTTTTTGCGAACAATTGAATACTTTTGCGAAAAAAAATGGTACGAAACTTTAAAAAAAAAACGAAATTGAAGCTTACACTCCCACCTGTAAGTTTTTCATATGAAAAACAGTTCAACAAAATTTTGCATGGGTCATGCGCTAAAATTTTTGCATTAAAAAAAATCCAAAAAATGACCATGTTTCAAAGAGCGTAGGGGGTTATAAAAAATCCGAAAATTGTTTTGTAAAAAACAAAATAAAGCTGAATATGTCCCCTTTGAAACACCGCTTGTTGAATTAAAATATTTTTATTTATGAAAGAGCCGTAAAACTTTTTATTCCGCGCGGAATCGGAGCGAGTGTTTCCAAACTTTTGGCCAGCAGTGTATGTCATGAAAATTACTACCAAAATAGCATTTTATGCGCACATTATTTAAACAATACTTACTTCTCCGATATATCTTCTTCATCAAGGAAATCAACGATTATGGCACGATTGTTCCTGATAAAACTTCGGTGGTACTCGTAGCGTCTTGCCGTCAAAGTCCGATTGTAAACAACGTTACAAATTTCCCGAATCGTTTGACGTGGCAAGACTTCTTTGCATTCCACAATTGGACGATATCGCGCGTTAGCAAGGCATATGAGAAATATGCCAAGATGCTCATGGTTTTGTGGGAGATTTGTGAAAAAACGTTGTGGTGTGCGTTGAAATGCCATCTAGACTGTTTTTACTTGGGTATTGTATGAAGTTAACCTCGAGAACCTTTCAATAATTTTTTGTTTTAAATTCACGCAATACGAAAAACAGTGGACGCTCCCATAATTTGACTCGTCAGGTCTCAACTTGATATCAAATATGATGCCATGTTCATATTAAATTCGAAGCATTTAAATCCGAAATTTTTAATAAAGACCCCAAGTGCTTCAAAAAGACCTCGACATACATTTTAATTTTTTTTTGCAATCAATCAATTTTTCCAGAACAATAAATTTTTCAGGATTCAGGACTAGGATGACTAGGGGAACTTGAAGAAACTTCATATCGAATTCAATATCATCTCGATATTATGTTAGAATGTGACGTCCTAAATCACCAAAGAACCTTTATCGACAATTCATTATTTCAAAAAAATTTTTAATTAAAAAAGGATTAAAATTGAACAATTTAGTTCTATGGAACATCGAAGAAACAATTTTCAAAGTGGGTTGGATACAGGGAATACGCCGAATAATGATTGAAGTGGTGCAAGTAAATTTCAGTATCGCTATGACAAAGACCTCAGTGTCATTTATACTGAAACTTTCTCCGCGGTATTTAGCCCAAGCTTTAGAGCGCAAACTTTACAGCAAGCTCGAACTGGTAGGTGAACAACCTAATATTGCAAAATATGCATCTTGCCATGGGTTGAAATCAATGAACACATAGATAGAATGCACGAGACGGTCCTATTAAATTTTATCACACTCCACCTAACAGCCAAGTCGTTTTGACTTGAATTTTATAAGCAGTACCTAGCCCACGTTGAGCAAGCATCTGCCGATAGTTTTGGTGTAAGAGAAACCAACGAAACATTTTTATCATGGGCTGAAGGAAGTTAATACTCCGAAAAGAATGACAAGAGGTTACATTTCAAATGTAATCTGGCTCTGACGAGCAGTTCTGTTAGTTTCATTTCAACTTTATAAGCAGTTTTTAACCCGCGTCGAAAAAATATTGACCGATAATTTAGTTCTATAGAACATTGAAGAACCAATTTTCAAAGTGAGTTAGATACAGGGAATACGCCGAATAATGTTTTGAGTGGTGCAAGTTACATTCAGTATCACTATGTTGAAAACCTTGTGTCATTAATATTGAAACTTTCTCTCCGGTATTAAGCCTACTTCGAGCAAGCTCGAACTGGTAGGTGAACAACCTAATATTTCAAACAAATTAATCTTACTATGGGTTGGAATCAATTAATACATAGATGGAATGCACGAGACTTTCCTATTAAGTGTTATCATACTCCACCTAACAGCTAAGTTGTTTTTGGTTGAAGTCTCTTAGCAGTATCTAGCCCACGTTGAGCTACCACCTGTCGATAGTTTTGGTGTAAAAGAATCCAACAACATATTTTTTATCGTGGGCTAAACAGAGTTAATACTCAGATAAGAATGGCAAGGGGTATCATTTCAAATGTAATCTTGCTTTGACGAGCAATTTTTGTTCGTTTCATTTCAACTCTCTGAGCAGTTTTGAACCCATGCCGAAAAAACATTGACTGATAATTAAGTCCTATGGAAAATTAAAGAAACAATTTTCAAAGTGGGTTGGATACAGGGACTACGCCGAATAATGTTTCAAGTGGTGCAAGTAACATTCAGTATCGCTATGACGAAACCCTTGTGTCCTTAATATTGAAACTTTCTCTCCGGTATTTAGCCCACTTGGAGCAAGCTTGAACTAGTAGGTGAACAACCTAATATTTGAAAAAAAAATCTTACCTTGGGTTCGAATCAATTAATACATAGATGGAATGCACGAGACGTTCCTATTAAATTTAATCATACTCGACCTAACAGCTGAGTAGTTTTTGGTTGAATTCTCTGAGCAGAATCTAGCCCAAGTTGAGCTAGCACCTATCGATAGTTTTGGTGTAAGAGAATCCAACAAAATAATTTGTATCATGGGCTCAAGGGAGTTAATACCCCGATAAGAATGACAAGGGGTAACATTTCAAATGTAATCTTGCTTTGACAAGCAATTTTGTTCGTTTCATTTCAACTCTCTGAGCAGTTTTTAATCCACGTCGAAAAAACATTGACTGATAATTGAGTTTTATGGAACATAAAAGAAACAATTTTCAAAGTGGGTTGGATACAGGGACTACGCCGAATAATGTTTCGAGTGGTGCAAGTAACATTCAGTATCGCCATGACAGAAACCTTGTGTCATTAATATTGAATCTTTCTCCCCATTAATTAGTCCACTTCGAGCAAGCTTAAACTGGTAGGTAAACAACCTGATATTTCAAAAAAAAAAATCTTACCTTGGGTTCGAATCAATTAATACATAGATGGAATGCACGAGACGTTTCTATTGAATTTTATTATACTCCACCTTAAAGCTGAGTCGTTTTTGGTCGAATACTCTTGGCAGTATCTAGCCGACTTTGAGCTACCACCTGTCGATAGTTTTGGTGTAAAAGAATCCAACAAAATATTTTTTATCGAGGGCTAAACAGAGTTAATACTCAGATAAGAATGACAAGGGGTATCATTTCAAATGTAATCTTGCTTTGACGAGCAATTTTTGTTCGTTTCATTTCAACTCTCTGAGCAGTTTTTAACTCATGCCGAAAAAACATTGACTGATAATTTAGTCCTATGGAAAATTAAAGAAACAATTTTCAAAGTGGGTTGGATACAGGGACTACGCCGAATAATGTTTCAAGTGGTGCAAGTAACATTCAGTATCGCCATGACAAAAACCTTGTGTCCTTAATATTGAAACTTTCTCTCCGGTATTTAGCTCACTTCGAGCAAGCTTGAACTAGTGGGTGAACAACCTAATATTTCCAAAAAAAATAATCTTACCTTGGGTTTGAATCAATTAATACATAGATAGAATGCACGAGACGTTCCTATTAAATTTTATCATACTCTACCTAACAGATGAGTCGTTTTTGGTTGAATTCTCTAAGCAGAATCTAGCCCAAGTTGAGCTACCACCTGTCGATAGTTTTGGTGTAAGAGAATCCAACAAAATAATTTTTATCATGGGCTAAAGGGAGTTAATACCCCGATAAGAATGACAAGGGGTAACATTTCAAATGTAATCTTGCTTTGACGAGCAATTTTGTTCGTTTCATTTCATCTCTCTGAGCAGTTTTTAATCCACGTCGAAAAAACATTGACTGATAATTGAGTTCTATGGAACATTGGAGAAACAATTTTCAAAGTGGGTTGGATACAGGGACTACGCCGAATAATGTTTCAAGTGGTGCGAGTAACATTCAGTATCGCCATGACAGAAACCTTGTGTCATTAATATTGAATCTTTCTACCCAGTATTTAGTTCACTTTGAGCAAGCTTGAACTGGTAGGTAAACAACCTGATATTTCAAAAAAAAATAATCTTACCTTGGGTTCGAATCAATTAATACATAGATGGAATGCACGAGACGTTTCTATTGAATTTTATTATACTCCACCTTTAAGCTGAGTCGTTTTTGGTTGAATTCTCTTAGCAGTATCTAGCCGACTTTGAGCTACCACCTGTCGATAGTTTCGGTGTAAGAGAATCCAACAAAATATTTTTTATCATGGGCTAAAGGGAGTTAATACTCAGATAAGAATGACAAGGGGTAGCATTTCAAATGTAATCTTGCTTTGACGAGCAATTTTTGTTCGTTTCATTTCAACTCTCTGAGCAGTTTTTAACCCATGCTGAAAAAACATTGACTGATAATTTAGTCCTATGGAAAATTAAAGAAACACTTTTCAAAGTGGGTTGGATACAGGGACTACGCCGAATAATGTTCCAAGTGGTGCAAGTAACATTCAGTATCGCCATGACAGAAACCTTGTGTCATTAATATTGAAACTTTCTCTCCGGTATTCAGTCCACTTCGAGCAAGCTCGAACTGTTAGGTGAACAACCTAATATTTCAAAAAAAAAAAAAATCTTACCTTGGGTTGGAATCAATTAATACATAGATGGAATGCACGAGACGTTTATATTGAATTTTATCATACTCCTCCTAAAAGCTGAGTCGTTTTCGGTTGAATTCTCTTAGCAGTATCTAGCCCACGTTGAGCTACCACCTGTCGATAGTTTTGGCGTAAGCGAATCCAACAAAACATTTTTTGTCGTGGGCTAAAGGGAGTTAATACTCAGATAAGAATGACAAGGGGTATCATTTCAAATATAATCTTGCTTTGACGAGCAATTTTTGTTCGTTTCATTTCAACTCTCTTTGCAGTTTTTAACCCTGGCCGAAAAAACATTGACTGATAATTTAGTCCTATGGAAAATTGAACAAACAATTTTCAAAGTGGGTTGGATACAGGGACTACGCCGAATAATGTTTCAAGTGGTGCAAGTAACATTCAGTATCGCCATGACGAAAACCTTGTGTCCTTAATATTTAAACTTTCTCTCCGGTATTTAGCCCACTTCGAGCAAGCTTGAACTAGTAGGTGAACAACCTAATATTTCAAAAAAAAATAATCTTACCTTGGGTTCGAATCAATTAATACATAGATGGAATGCACGAGACGTTTCTATCGAATTTTATTTTACTCCACCTAAAAGCTGAGTCGTTTCTGGTTGAATTCTCTTAGCAGTATCTAGACCACGTTGAGCTACCACCTTTCGATAGTTTTGGCGTAAGAGAATCCAACAAAACATTTTTTATCGTTAAAGGGATTTAATAACCTGATAAGAATGACAAGGGGTTACATTCCAAATGTAATCCTGCTCCGACGAGCATTGTAGTTACTTTTATTTTAACTTCCCGTCGTTCGTCGTTTTTATTTGAATTTTCTACGCAGCATTTAGCCTACGTTGAGCAAGCATTATTGAAAAATCTCTTTTTTGTTCTGGGCTGGATTAAAAAAAGTCTCCCACAATGGTGGTAAACGTCTTTTGAAATTGAATCACTCCGCGAGAGACAAATTCAAATTTTAGATTTTCGAAAAAAAAATTGTAATAAAAATTCACAGATAATAAAAGTATTCTATCGTCCGTGAATTTTGATTGCGACTTTTTTTTCCCGTAATACATAATAAAACAATTTACAAGGAACTCTGTTTTAAATTTATTTTTTTCTAACATTTGGTAATTAAGTAACTTCCTGGCATACCCTTAAGGTTGGTTCGATACCGGTTCAGAGAGATAGAATAAAACATTTGATTTTCCCTCTTTCGTCGTGATTTAATTCAGAAAGACGTTTACCACCTTTGCGGGAGAGGTCCAGCCCAGAATGAAAACTGGATTTTTCAATATTTTGGTTATAAACTATCGTTTATATTCCCGTTTGAACCGAGTTAAATACCGGCTCAAATGATGAAATATTCTTCAAGCGTTATATGATCAGTTTGGATGAATCAGTCTGGACCGTGGGTTCCTTAAAAATTCACTCACCACATTCATTTATAACTAATTTATTTTTTCTACGTCAACCGCATCGGGTTTTGCTGCATGCATCTAACTCCACCTATAAAATGCCCGTAGCTGATAACATGTCAAATTGCATATGCACGGAGCACTCAAACTACACTAGTGCCCCGAGCGGCGAGTTCTATAACTGCTTGAAATCCCTAGTCACAAGTGTGAACGTCGGCACATGACAGAAGCGTAGGCAAGGGACCCGAAAAACATCGAAAATGTCAGTCCAGGCATCAACGTTCATCAGTGTACCAGTGGACGGAGTAGTCGAATATGGAATAGCGAGAATAAAATCTTTTCCTGCACAAGGTTATATCCCTCTTATTCGCAATAATTTGCGAACGATCAAGATCAATATAAGAGACGAGTTTAGCAAACCTGTACCATTCGAGTACGGAACGTCGACGGTGACGTTGCAGTTTAGACGGCTGCGCTAACAAGTCTGTATGGGGCAATATTATTACGCCGGCGGTGAGATTCATAGCATTGATCTACAGATCGACTTGGGGTGACGAGGATATGGCGGAAAAAGCCACGCTCACATTGGCACACCCAATCAGCGTGGTCACGGGATCGGAGGCTTTCTCAGAGGGCTTTTTCGTCGTGACTTACCACTCCTACGCAAAGGTGCTACAGCTATGAGTAAAGAGGCGATGCGTGCCAGAGCGAATATCGCTGGGGATATGCTACAGAGAGATATGACGCTTGAAGATGCTTTTCGTTCAAGAGTGCGTGAATTGGGAAATAATTTAAAACGGAAGGCCAAGGAAAAAATTGACCGATGGATGCAGAGATCGGGATATAAGAAGCGGAAAATTTCGCGCAGCCAACATTCGACGAGTAGACGTGTTAAGCGACAGGTCTCTATGAAAAAGAAGAGGAAAATCAACAGCACGAAAAAGAAGAAGACGACGTTGAAAAAAAATAAAGAAATAAAGAGAAAAATTCGACGGACTGTAGCTGATATCGTTGCGTGAGCAAAAAAAAATGGCTTTCCTACATGCACGGTCGTGCGAGTGCATGAAATCCGAACTCGAGCTGTTTACTCTTCCTCCAAGCCAAACTATGATTGAGGGATCAAACTGGGTTTATTACAAACCAATCGCATCACTCACGGATGATCCCCCCATAGAATTTTTCATGCCTGGTCAAGGTGACGAATACATAAATCTTGTCCACACTATGCTCAGTCTTCCCATACAAATAAAAAAACGTAGTATCGCGGGCACGAGTTAAAAAACAGCTCTTACAGAGAAAATACCTGAATTTGGTCGCTTGAATAATTTCTTGCATTCATTGTTTAATCAAGTTGATGTCTACGTATATCAAAAATTGGTCTCTCAGCCTTATAATACATACGCTTATCGCGCCTATATAGAAACATTATTTAATTATGGACCGAGCACTGAAAATTCGCATCTCACCTCAGTGTTGTTGTAAAATCATACGCTCGGAGCTATAGATGATACGGGTAGGGAAAATAATTCTGGCCTAAGGGAACGAAAGGAGCTGTTGTCAGCGGGGAAAACGATCGATTTGCTCGGACATTCACATTGCGATATATTCAATCACAAGCGTTCTCTCTTGAATTGAGTGAAAATGCGACTATAACTTGTACGTGCCAGATATTCATTTTGGTTCATGGCCGCAACCCTGAATAACGATGTTGGATTTGAAATTCTCGAAGCATCGCTTCTCGTACGGTGAACCAAAATCGCACCAGGGAATTTGCCCCCTCACGCTCGAGCCTAAGCAAAATCCACAGCTAAATATCCGCTGACTCGTGTCAAGGTAAAGGCTGTTTCAATACACGTCGGAGTACACGGATCAACAATTGACAATGTGGCACTCGGTCAGTTACCGGAACGATTAATTATCGTTGCACTTCTGTACGCTTTTTCTGAATTATCCAAGGCTGCGCGAAAGCAAAGTCGCTTTTCAACGCTCGACTGCTCGACTGCTGCGTAACGTATTATCTCGCGATGTGATCGATCTCGAGACAGAACACCGCGACTTGGTTTTAAAAAAATGCCCCTCACACATTGCGAATGTTTCCGACATTGCATGGGGATGATACAACACCGGCAAAAATTCGTATTATCACAAGAAAATATGCTCAAGGCGTGGTATAAAAAAAAGTACGACCCGTCGAAGATAATTGGCATATGGGAGAAATCCCTGTGGTAATCAAAGAAGAAAAAAAGGAAGGCATGAATTTATTAGACGCGTTCGATGGATGTGTTTAGTGCGAGGATTAGCAATTCATCGAGTATGAGTATGTGTGAGGCTCATAATTTTTTTACCACGCTCGCTTTCACGCTGGATATATGGACGAATCAGTCTGTCAGCAGTTGTTAACCCGAACAGTCGCAAGATGAATATTGTCGTGGATATTCGAGGCATGGTAGATGACTTGTTCAGTATAATTTCCAAAGAAGTGGCTGTTGTAGCTCTTGATAAACAAGTCACCATTCATTGGGTTGTGCAACCACCATACCCATACGGAAAATTGGAAGTTATGACTAGACTCCTAAATAATTCCCGCATGATGTTCTGGCATGGCCTTGAGTAGGACGCCAGAGAAATAACAAGTCTCAAAATGTCTGATTATTTCTGAACGATTCGAGGCACATATATGAGGTATTCCCTCTCATGACGACTCCCTTTTAGGTCGACCTCTTTCGAATTGTTTGAAACTTGAGTGTGTTTTGATGTTATTCGAAAGTATATTGTACACCAATTACCAAATCTTAACTATTTGGAATACACCAAAAGTAATATTTCGAACTTTTTGCGTATTCAGCCCTTCGGAGCTTAGGCACAGCGTGAAGTGAAATCGAAAAAATTCCTTCCCAATAGCTGAGGATCGGAAATTTCCTGCACTTTTCGAAAAAAATATCAGCGATTTCGAAAAAAAATGAATTCACTCAAATTTCGGCCGAAGATCGAAAAAATTGATTTAAAAAAAAGAGCATAATTTAATTCAGCGGGATAATTTTCTTCATGTTTTGTATATATCTAAAATGTCACGATATAAATTCTAAGTTGAAATTCGCATTCGTTTACCGAAGCCAAGTCTTTTGGTAGGATAAAAATTCTTAAATATTATGTTTTTCGTATTCAACAATTCTTTGATATATTATATAGTTTTTTTTTAACGAATTTTAAATTTTATAAATTTATCAAATTCAAAATTTAATAAAATTAATTAAATAAATGTACTCAATTTGGAATTCATTTAAAAAACGTTGTATAATCTATCAGAGAACTGTTGAATACGTAAAACACGATATTCGAGAATTTTCATCCTACTAAAAGACTTCGCATTTGTAAAGGATGCAAGTTCCAACTTGAAATTTATATCGTGACTTTTCAGATATATAAAAAACATCAAAAAAATGGTTCCGATAAATTAAATTATGCTATTTTTTTGTAAATCAATTTTTTCAGTTTCTACCGAAACTTTAATGAATTTGTTTTTTATCGAAATCGCTGATATTTTTTTCGAAAAGCGCAGAAAATTTCCGGTCGAAAGCTAATAAAAAAGAATTTTTTCGATTTTATTTCACGCCATGCCCAAGCTCCGGAGACCTGAATACGCAAAATAGTTCGAAATATTACTTTTGTTGTATTCCAAAGATTGTTATAGTTAGAGATCTGAAATGGGTGTACAATATACTTTCAGGCAACACTAAAACATCCTCGAGTTTCGAGCAATTCGAGAGAGGTCAGCCTAAAAGGGGGTCCTGATGAGGATGAATACCTCATATACATGGGAATTGGTAACTGCAGTATTTCTCCAGGAGATCACCGGAAACAAAAATATTATATGCCTCAAAAATAAAAAAATTTCGCAAGAGTTTGAGAACTTGGTAAAAAAAACGCCTGAAAGATGTCGAGTTCACGCATTGAAACACACACCGGATGCGTTCGAATGTGCGTTGACATACGCGTCGGCGATGAAAAAATGGATTAAGCGTAACAGCCTGAAAAAGAGATAGGCAATAAAATAATATTAATACGCGCGTTTGAAGACAGCATTATCATTTGGAGATCATTTCGCTGCTGAGTATATGGACTCAGCTGAAATACGGGAAGCTCTACGAGTTTTACCCGTCGCAACTACAGGAGAATTTCCGGCTGACGAGATTCCACGTGTATGGACTAGACCAGCGGGAATCATAGTCAATACAGGTGAGCACACCAAAGCGGGGGAGCACTGGGTCACCATGTACGTCGATCGAGATGGCAGAGGCTCGCACTTTGACAACTATGGATTACCACCAATCATACCGCAGCACATCGCAGGACTCCGGAGAAATTGCAAGTTCTTTCGCTGCAACAACAAGCAGCTTCAGAGTGATATATCGGATGGGTGTGAACAGTTTTGTATTATTTGTTTGCATCTCCTGCCGTCTGGTATTAGTATGGCTCGATTTAACAATCTCTTTAGCGATAATACACGAGAAAATGACAAATTAATGGGCGAATATTACAACGCTTTTTCAACGACGAAATGAACTGATAAAAAAAATGATAATAAATGGTGGTTTTATCGAGCAAGGATTCTCTTGTACGCAGGGATGTTGTATGCGTCGATAAAAATGGGTTGCATTATATAGCTTTTATGGGAAATTGGATAAATAAAATATTATCATTATACTGAAAAATGTGTGTAGTTATTTCAGACTATTCCGATATTCCTTGTAATGATAATTTTTGCATTTTCAGCCGAAAAAAGCATTGGTATCCGTCTGGCGTCCCCACCCGCCCCCAATTCTCCCTTTACTATCGTTCTCAATATCGTGATAATATTCCTCTACCGGTGGTGGGGGAAAATTATTGTGGTGGGGGAATCCGCATGGTGGGGATAGGAGTGGAGATGGAAGTGGGGGCTGCCATACGGGTACCAATACCACTACTTTTGCGTCTAGCCACGAAAACATATCCCTGCTGATTTCATTTTATCCATGCAGATGAAAAATCAATAATTACCATATAAATCATTCTTCAGGGCAGGATTTTGATGCTGTTGAGTAGCGTATTGAAAAGGTCGGCAGTTCTCCTCCTCCAGCTGCACGAGATACTCATTGCATAAACCCATTCGGTATTTCAGTCAATAATAAATAGGTTCTTCGAGGGCGTATGGCATGTTTATGACCTCACAACCATCGCTTTCTTGAAGCGGGTATAGATGTTAACAGCCTCACTACCGCGGTTTTCATGCGATAGAATTAGTCTCTCATCATCATCATCATCACCATTATCATCATTAGAATTTAACGATATGACAGGGGATTGCCCTTGGTTTTGTATCCCCGAAGGACCAGCGACTGTCGGGTCTAAAGACTCTGACACACTGTTAGCATTACCCTGATTATTTTTTGCATCGCACTGCGTTATCGCTGTTTGAAAAAAAAACCCATTTATTGTTTGACATCATAGCGACTTCTAGATATATTGTATGCCAATACGTTGTTACTCACGTGACCCGGCTGTAGGCTCGTTTAAAACAGCCTCTATATGATACGGCCCTTGAATCATTCGCGCATTTTTTACAATGAGGGCTGCTCTTATCAGCTGATCTTTCTCGTTGGCCGCGGCAGCGAAGAACTCCCGATAATCTGGTTTAATAAATCAGTTGATATCAATTACCAGCAATAATGTCGTAAAAATGATTCATCTAATAATGTAAATTACCAGCAATAAGGATGAAGGAATTAGCAACAATAATGTGCGTATAAATTATTAATAATTATATGGATACTTACTGCGTATTTTGGTAGTTATAGTGCGCACGCATTGAACATCATGAAGTTCTTATCGTCATAACTCTTCAACAACTTGTACACGCTCTAACGATGATACGGAGAGGTGCCCACTAGAGCAAATATCTTAGGCGCTTTATAAGAGCATTATCAGGTTTATTTCGTAATTGCGCGCACCACTGGTCATTACACCGTCTGCGTAGGTAAGCGGTGTGGTATTTTACCATACACAAAATATTCAAAATACTTCCGAAAAGAAAAATATTATTATCGGCCATGGTGAAACACGAGAATAGAACAATGTCTCGTAGTGCGTTCGAAAAAGAACCAAAGAGCTCTTGCATTTTTCAAAACGAATATAATATTCTCATAGTGCAGAACTGTGCGGATGTGTATGTATTAGGGTGATTCGTTTGAGGGCAACTTTTTTTTTGATCCATCGTAAACAGAAAAAAGGGGAACATCTCGAGGAGAAATTGCTCATATATCCTTCTGGACATAACACCGTGCGCCATATATGAATAGTGACTATGATCCAGTTATAGTATAAGAGTTTAAAATTTTTCTGAAATAAAAAGAGCGTATCGTTCGTGTAAAACGTATGTTCACTTACGTCCTTTTTACGAATAAAATAAAAAATGGCGATATCTCGAGAACGGTTGGAGATACGCGAAAATGTTTGAAACTTTGGGGGAGAATTTGTAGGGAGAAAGGACTTCGATAAGCCCGAATGACTCACGCCCTTGGATTTTCGAAAATCGAAGATGTTTCAAAATCGTTTGAACTTATAAATGCTCCTTTATAAGACGGATTGCCCCATATAACGTCATCGCTGTATAACAATGTACAGCGAGCTCTTTTTACTTTCATATATAGAAGGGCTGGTCGAATATGAAAACGCGTGTTACTGCCCTTTTTTTACGAGAAGATGGAAAAATGTATATATTTCGAGAATAGTTGGCCATACGCCAAAATGGATGAAATATATACCTTCGCGCAACCATTACGCCCTTCTGTATCTCACTCACTGCCACGTGCCGCTGATCGGTGCTGTTTACTTGTTGAACATTATGCGAATTTATGATTGCACATTCCAAGCTCCTATTAGTTCCACCCAGACCTTACGCAAGGCATATTTATTTCATCCAGAATATCGGTTTCAACGCGTGCGTATCTCCAGGTTTGAGTTCACGATCATAAGGCGTTTATGAAATACGATATGTTAGTCAGGGGTGTAAGAATGTGTAATTCGCCGAGATGAAGCATCTCCTTATTGGCATCATATTTCTCCTTAGGCTTTCGGTAGCCGTTATACGCAAATGAGTTTACGTTTTTCCCTGTGGTTTTTTTTTAATATTCCCGCGCTACGGCATGCTTTCGTTAGAAGCGGCGTTTTGGTGACGTATAGTAAATCTCGTGACTGCTAGAGTAATACAAATACGCACGCTAGCAATGGAAATTGCTTTCAAGCAATAGTTCAGTCTGTTGGATCAATTTTATATTGAAGAACGACTTGGCGCGCATTTGGACATTGAAAACGGAGTGCGTGGTGCGCCATGTAATGTCGCGGGATCTTACGCGGTGTTTCGCGGCGAGATAGTATATACCCACGATACGGGATACACCGAAGCTTATCTCGTCAAGTATCAGGATATGTAATCGAACTTTTCACTGCATTTCCAGGTTTATTCTTTGAAGAAATTGGCAGCTTATCGGTTTTTCCAAGCACATGGAAATTGGTAATACGATTAGACTTGAAACCAATTTTGAATAGAGAAGTTAATATAAAAACAAGTTTGAAAAAACTCTTACGAATATGCGAACCAGCTCGTCTTAACCCATTAACGACCAAGAATGTTAATTTTTTCTATAATTTTCAAGTCAAATTCTCAACATTAAACAATAAGAATTTCCAAATCAAAAATAGAGTCTCTAGTACTTTCGAGTGTGCTCTTACAGAATCCGTAGTTAAAATGAAGTTTTGTCCAATAGAGATACGGAGCTTTCATGAAAAAAGACATTTTTCTGTTTGACCATTGATATCTCAGCAACCAATGATCGCATAGAAATCAGTAGGGGCGTTTCACAAACTTGAATAAATGTTCTACAAGGATTATCGATGGTCTTTTGAAAAAAACAAATTTCTCTATCCTTGCCCTGAATTTGAAAAAACAGGAGAAAAAGGGCTATTTATGGTTTTTCAGAAAATCAACAGCCAAATTGAAAATATTGATAAAACGACTAATGTTGAGCGTGACTTTTACAGCTCAATATACCCACAAAATCCCTGTAAAGATTCAATTTGATCCATCAAACGGTTTTTTTGTTTCAAGCAATCAAATTTTTGAAAAAAAATCAAGGATTATGTTTATTGCCCCTAAACACTTTATAATCATTATTTAAAAAAAAAATTGAGCTTTTTTCACATTTTTATCGCAAACAGCGACCATAAATAGCCCTTTTTCTCCTGTTATTTCAAATTCATGGCAAGGATGGAAAAAAATTATTTTCTCAAAAAACCATCAAGAATCCTTGTAGAGCGTTGATTTAAGTTTATGAAACGCCCCTTCTGATTTCTGTGCGATCATTGGTTGCTGAGATATCATCGGTCAAACAGAAAAGTGTTTTTTTTCGTAAAAGCTCGATATCTCAGCGAAAAATGGTCGCAGCGACGTCTCAAGAAAGCAAATTGAAGCTAAATGAACAAGCTATCCGATCCTTGTAGTGTTTCAGCTGGAAGAATTTTTTCCCAAAAATTACAGCCAAAACAAAAGCGATGCAAATTTGCCAAAAAAAAATTTCTTGGTATTTCTCATAATTGCATAAAACCTGTAGCTTCGGAATTTGTTTTGCTAAAAGATCTGAAAACTAGAAACTTCAAGCTCCAAAATGCTTTTTTTAGACCTCGATACGACCATTTTTCACTGAGATACAGCATTGTTAAAAACCACTCAAAATTTGGGAAAATTTTTTTTTCCTTTAATTTTTTCCACTAGTGTATATCAAATCTCGACTTTTTGTTATATTCACCTACGCAATGTCACGAAAATAACCGAGACCTGCTGTTTCTCGTGATTCTGGTGATGGAACATATACTTCAAAAGATGATGAAACTGTTCTAATACCGAATCAAGGTGATCCTGATCCTGACCGTGATGGACAATTACCGAGTGTTACTTTTAGGAGAGTTTCAAAAAGTTACCAAGCAGATTGAGCTAAGCTGGAAAACGATTATGAATTGAACGATCATATTGAAAATGAAATACTATTGTCTATGTCTAAAAAGCGTAAAATTCAAAAAAGTGAGCCAGTGGAACTATTTGATTTTTTTTTTCCAATTGAAATAGAAAAATACATTATCGATGCATGTAAAGAAAATGGTTTTGATTCACCATTCGTTGATTTGTATACACTTATTGGAATCATCATAAGGAGTTCATTCAATAAAAGAAAGGGTTAGTGAGATTATTGGTCAACCGATCCCTTTTTATCTTGCGAAGTAGTTGCTTCAGCAATGACTCGTTCTAAGTTTGAGCAAATCAAACCCAAATTGAAATGCTCAGAGTCCAAAGACAATGATAATAATGATAACGGGTGGTGGGTTCGAGCATTGATGAAACTATCCCAACAAATATATTTTGAAGTTTGGCATCTGGGGAACTGCTCAGTCAGTAGATGAAATGATGGCTAAATCGTATGCTAGAACTTCATTGAAACAGTTCATACGGTGGGAAAGCTAGACGTTTTAGAATTTAATTTTGGGGCCTCTGCACTGCTGATGGGTACTTGCTGAATCTCGACATATATTGTGGAAAACATTCCGTAGTTGGACACGAACCGAGTAACGCATTAGGTTCTCGCGTGGTAATGAATTTGTTAAAACCATTTTTTGAACTGACAGCTGCTGGAAAAGTTCCTCAGTATCATCTTTATTTTAATAACTATTTTACAAATTTAGATCTTGTTGTTCATTTAAAGAGATTGCAATTGAAATGCACCGGAACTATTAGAGAGAATCGAGTACGTGAAAAAAATGTCATCGATAAGAAGTCTCCACGAGGAACATATGCAGTGAAGCATGACCAAAACAGTGGAATCAATTACATCACTGTAATGAATTCAAAATTAGTGTCGATCTCATCTACAGCTACAGGGGTTACTCCATTATTGCCATCGAAGAGGTACGATTCTAAAGAAAAAACCAAAATCGAGATATCGTTTCCTTAAGCGTTTCACCTTTACAATCGGTTCAAGGTTGGGGTTGATGCTCACGACGCACGCTGTAACAACGTGCTGCCAAGTATTCGATCGGAAAAATAGACATGGGTAGTTTTTATGAACCTCATTCAGGCTGCTATAGTAAATTCTGTGGTAATATTGAACGCAGCTGAGGAAGATAAGAAAAAAGTTGGAACTAAAGAATTTGCACTGTCGATAACCAAAAGTTATATTCATCGTTGTAAGAAAATCGGGGAAAACATCAAACGATTTCACAAAATCAACAGAAACACTCGTCCAATTGTCCAATAAGAACAAATCTTTTCTGTGAAAGGAGATGGCTTCTCGGGTCACCTTTAACTGATCCGCCAGTTGTTGTTGTGTTTGAGCGTCGTCTTCGTCCAACAAGGCTTGCAGGTCAGCGTCTTCAAACTTTTTCGGTGGTCTTCCACGTTCTTCGTTCTTCACGTCAAAATCGCCCCTTTTGAACCGTTCAAACCACTCGGAACACTGTGTTTTACCGAGAGCATGCTCACCAAACGCCTCCAGAAGCATTCGATGTGATTCGGCTGCGGTTTTCTACAGATGAAAACAGAAAAGTAGGGCTGTCCGCAAATCGTAATTTGTTGGCACAAAACTCGACATTTTTATCTCTAATATAATATAAAACGCCCCCTCCCATCCTAGAAACGCGAAACGGTCGTAATAGCAAGAAGATCGCGAACCGTATTTTATATTCGCGGAACCAATCGGGATCTCAACGAAGGATAGGTGCTACGCATGTCTACAGGTGAGGGCATTCTCATAGGCGAAGCCGTAGTGTCCATAAAAGATGGCATAGCGTGTTCAGAAACGGCATCTGCGACAAACCAGGTGAAGCACCAATAGTACATGACCTAGGGGAAGATCGACAGAACCGTTCAGACGTCCACCGCATGCTCTCAGAGTCCTACCGGTGAAGCGAATTGACCCAAGTAACCAGGACATCGTGTCCGAAACCCGTGATCGGTTGAGACTCGATCATATCAACGACGAGGAATGGGAAGACATCATCAAACAAATCCACAAAACGCCGGTTTGTTTCACATTCCCGGCAAATTTTGGATTCGACAAACTCAATTGTATAGTGGACAATCATTGACAAGCAAGATCATCGACTCGGAAGATCGTCGACAAGGAAGATCACCAACCAAGAACGTAGTAATCGAAAAACAAGAAAACCGCATCGGCAACTATTCTAAATGAACGAATTAACTTTAGGACTCGCAACCAGGACCATTGGTCGAGATCATTGTTCAATAAAAGTGTTGTTTTTATTATTATTCAACAATAACCTGTATTTGATCATCATTATTATTTCAAGATCAACCAATCCCGCTCGGGCTCCAATCCCTGACAACCACATTCCCGTCTAAAAGGAGCAAAATAACCATTCTGCATACGTCCACGGTAAGTGCCAGTGAATGGCGAAGAACTAGTGACGATTTCAAAACCCGGGACGTAACATTGAGTTTTTTTTTTGTTCAAACGCGGCCATTTTTTTTTCTACTGGACAAAACTCAATTTTAACCACGGATTCTTAAAGAGCACACTTGAAAGTACTAGAGACTATATTTTTTATTTGAACATTCTCATTGTTTAACCCCTTGACTGTGAGTGACACGCATAAAAGCAAAAAAAAGTCGTGCCGTTTTTGTGTCATGACACGTGAAAGGGCAATTGAAAAACAACCTATTTCCTCTGTATCGATTCGATTGTAATCCGATACATCATAGTTTTTGGGGTCGCTGAATTTGAATTTGACATCAGATTTCCAAAATTCAAAATGGCAGATCCAATATAACGAACGGAAATTCGAAAAATGGTTTCATTTTGATAAAAGGGAGTACTTCATCGTTTTTGGCGTCGCTGAGTTCAAATTTGAAATCAGATTGTCAAATCCAAAATAGCGGATCCAATATGGTGGACGCAAATTCGAAAAGTAGTCGGATTTTGACAAAAAATTGTATCTCTCGATGTTAAAAATACGCGTATGAAACCGAATGAAGGGGTTTATTTTGAGTATGAGTGTTGTGTTCTTATTTCCGCGACCGGGGAGCTTATACGACAAAAAAAATCTCGCTAGATATTTACATTGTTTGTAATACTTTTTATTATATGTTCAATTGTTCCTCGCATTTAGGCGCTTGAGTTTAAATCAACTCAATTAAATCAGAACTGGAAACCTCTCGTGTCAGAGTGGATCTGCCGTTTGAAATTATGAGAATCGGATTTCAGCTTCAAATTCAGTGACCTCAAAAATTGTAAGATACTTGGTTTCGTCGGAAACAAACCATTTTTCGTATTTGCGTTTGCCATATTGAATCCGCCATTTTGAATTTTCAAAAACCGATTGCAGGTCCGGATTCAGCGACCCCAAAAACCATAAATTACTCACTTTCGTCGAAATGGAACCATTTTTCGTATTTCCGTCCACCATATTGAATCCATCATTTTGAATTTTCAAAAACCGATTTCAGATTCGGATTGAGCGACCCCAAAAACCATATGGTACTCACATTCGTCGAAATGAAACCATTTTTCAAATTTGCGTCTAAGGAGGAAAATTTGAATAAGGAAAAATAATATTCAAGAATAAAAACAAAAAAATAGAATTATTCCATTTGTTATGAAACTTAAACAGTTTCTAATACATCAAACCAAGATACACTTCTTCCAAAAACTCAAAACTTCAAATTCAAAATTCAAAATTCGAATTTCAAAATTCAAATTTTCTTTCAAATAACAAACAAATTCAATCTCAGGAAAACCATTTTGAAAAGTGAGATAAATTAATTATCAAGTACATTCCGAAAAGAATGTTGAAATCGAAAAGCTTGGTAATTGAATTATTCTCAAGTGAACAATCATACAATATTGAAGTAATTAATTTACCAAATAATTTCAGAGATTTTCATTCATATTGTTTAAACGAATTAACATCGCAAATTATAAAACGTTAAATATTTATAAGATCAATTTTATTAAGACATTTTAATCAATAGAAATTATTTAAAATCAATTTAACCAATGCGCAAATTAAGATTATGAAATTATGAAAGCTGTCAAATTCTTCGAAATTGATCAGAATAAATTATTTAAGAAATCTAGTAAAATCATCGATAGAGCAATACCGGGAATTCACTTAAATAATTTGCAATTAATGAATTATCAATTCAAAGACTCTTTCTTGTGAGAAGGCGTTGGGAGAAGATTGAAAGAGCAGGGAAAATACAGTGCAGTAGAGCAGAGAAGGAGTAGAAAGTATGAAAATTTTCATAGGAAAGAAAGAGAGCCAGCCATAGTGAAAAATCAAACCAATCGGAAGTACTATAGAGCGAGAAAGTATGAGAGAGCGTGCAAGAGCGAAAGAGAACGAGAGGGATGATCGAAGCCGCCCGTGGTGGAGCCTGAGCGCAGCGAGAGCCCAAGCGAGGGCGGGAGTAAGAGAGAAGGAAGATGATAGGAAGAGACCTCTCCTCTCTACACATAGAAAATTTGCGTAAAACTGCAGTATCTAAATCGCGAATTGTTTCAAAAGGTACAGATTGTAAAAGTATGGAAGTATGAGTGAAATTTAAGTCAAATTTGAGTTTGATTATCGATTAATTATTAGAAAATTAGAATGACCAGCGAGGTGGAGGGGAGCTCTAAGACGTGCATCGCCTTAGGAGTCAAGGGACAATTTCCCCTTTCCCAAAACTAAGCTGGACCATGAGTATAAAAGCGCGAGGCGCAACGACTAATTAGTTCATTGATTTTCAAAGAGTTCACTGCGTAACATCGTCCACGACACTCGTCGTCAACTTCATTGATTTTCGAAAAATTCACGGTCTAACATCGTCCACGACACTCGTCGTCAAAGTTCATTCATTATTAAAAAGTTCACTGACTAACATCGTCTACGACACTCGTCGTCAAAGTTCATTCATTATCAAAAAGTTCACTGCCTAACATCGTCCACGACACTCGTCGTGAAAGTTCATTCGTTATAAAAAAATTCACGGTCCCACATCGTCCACGACACTCGTCGTCAAAGTTCATTCATTATAAAAAAGTTCACTGCCTAACATCGTCCACGACACTCGTCGTCAGAGTTCCTTCGTTATAAAAAAATTCACGGTCTAACATCGTCCACGACACTCGTCGTCAAAGTTTCGTTGATTTTCGAAAAGTTCACTGAGTAACATCGTCCACGACACTCTTTTTCAAAATTTATTAAATTCAATCTTTGATAGATTCCAATCAACTCTTAACAGTGCGAATTTTTCCGAAAATCAAAATTTAACTTTTACGCGTATTTTTAATTCTTAAATTCTTTCAATATTATAGTTACATCGTTTTAATCATTAATGGCTTCAAATAGACATTGTGCGTGATTTATCAACATCGTTGATACTATTATTCCGCCTACGTTATTCTACATATTACTTATTAGCGATAAAACGATTTTTGTGAATTGTGTGTAATTCTTGGTGATAACAAAGCAAAACTCTCCAACGAAATACGTATACACACGCATTCAAATCTACTTGGAAAACTCAAGAGCTAAGTAGCGACTCTTTCAATTTTTTTGGTATAACGTTTCGATCCTAATTCGGATCCTCTTTAGATTTATTATTTCTGAATTTGTACGGGTAATTTTTTTGGTCATTTAATGAATCTTGGATAATATTCATTATAAATTTATTGTATAAAGACGGGTCATTTTTTTGTGATCCTTGGTGTCTGTGAGAGGGAGGATTTTGATATTTTATTGCTTAGTTTATGTTTTTTGTGAGACTTTTGTGTATGTGTTATTCACCTATGAATTTCATGTTTGATAATTTCCAAGATTCATTTTTGATCAAAATTAACAGTTTTCATTACATGGAAAACTTTATTGTGGTGTGTCTTGACACCCTTCTTTCTGCTTTTATTTCTCATTATAATTTAAGCTGCGAAATGTTTTGCCAACATTTATAAATCGGTCATGCGCGAAATCATTCATGGTTGAGGTAATAACTTTTAACTGGTAAATTTCAAAATATCAAAATATCATGTGGCTTTTTCCAGAAATCGTTCTACTTTTCAACCATCATTAGAAATTATATTACCTCACCGAGCCGATCATTTAAAATACACTCTCACGGCCGTTCTGAGCAAATTTCCGTGAGGTTAGGCCCGAAAAGGCTACCTGTCCAGCATAACGCAGTTCTTCCGAAAACGTGTAAAGGGAGGGTTCGCTCCTTCTTGACCAAGATGAAAAACTCGCCGGTTGGGACGTAACAATAGAATTGAAATAGAATAAACACTCTACTATCGATACTCCAATTTTTACGGTCATGAGACAGAATGAATCTTTGGCGCGTATAAGTCGTTATCGCATTGCCACTTCATTTGACAGAAAACGGTCTTGATTGAATATATCGCAATGCCAATTGCAAGGCCCGAGTTATTTTCCCCACCTGTATCATCCATAGCTCCAGGCGTATCATTGTACCACAATACCGAAGTGAGATGGGATTTTTTAGCGCTCGATTCATAATTCAATAATATCTCTATGTAGGCGGGATAAGCGTATACATCATTAGGCCGAGAGACCAATTTTTGATTCAAGTAGAAATCAACTTGATTAAATAATGAATGCAAAAAATTGTTGACTGGACCAATTTCGGGTATTTTTTCTGTAAGAGTTGTTTTTTCACTCGTACTCGCGATATCAGGTGTTTTTCTGCACGCGCAGACTGAGCATAGTTTGGGTGAGATCTATGTCCTCGACACCTTGACCAGGCACGGAAATTTCTATGGGAGAATCATCCGTGAGTCATGAGATTGGTCTGTAATATACCTAGTTTGATCCCTCGATCGTGGTTTGTGTTGGAGGAAGAGAAAACAGCTCGAGTTCAGATTTCATGCACTCGCACGAATGCGCATGTAGGAAAGTCTTTTTTCGTTTACGCAAAAATATCAGCTACAGTCCGTTGAATTTTTCTCTTAATTTTTTTATTTTTTCAAACAGCGTTTTCTTCTTTTTCGTGTTGTTGATTTGCTTCTTCTTTTTCGAAGAGACACGTCGCATAACACGTCTACTGCTCGACTGTCGAGAGCACGAATTTTACCCCTTTCTAGATCCCGATCCTTGCATCAATCTGTCAATTTTTCCCCGGCCTTTCATTTCAAATTACTTTCCGATTCACGCACTCTCGCGTGAAGAGCATTTTTTGGCATCATATCTCTCTGTAGCATATCCTCAGCGATATTCGCACCAGCACACACCGCCTCTTTACCCACAGCTGTAGCACCTTTGCGCAAGAGTGGTAATATGCGTCAAAAAAGCCCACCGAGAAAGCTTCCGATCCCGTGACCTCGCTGATTTGGTATTCCGATGTAAACGTGGCTCATTTCGCCGTATTCTTGACGCCCCAAGCTGATCTGTAGATCCCCGCTGTCAATCTCGTCGCCGCTCCGCCGTAATAATATTGCTCCATACAGACTTGTAGTGTAGCCGTTCAAACTGCAACGTCACCCTCAACGTTCCATACTCGAATGGTACAGGTTTGCTAAAGTCGGCTCTTATATCGATCTCGATCGTGTGCAAATTATTGCGAATAAGAGGAATATAGCGTTTTGCGGAAAAGTATTTTATCCTGGCTGTGCCATATTCTCTTACAATGTCCACTGGTACGATACCTAATAACGGTGCCTGTACATCGCAAATGATGCCCGACTCGCATATATCCGAATAGATAAATAAACTTTCCGGGATATATATATATATAACTATGGCAGTCCTCTGTATTAAAAACAAAGGAAAATTATTATTTTTGAACAAATATTACCGCCAAATTTTTGTGAAACCAAATAATCAGTTTCATTTTTGCGCGATTAATATTCGTAACAAATTGCAAATTTTACATCGACTTCATAATTACCATAAATTGTCTGGTTATATTATATTTTCATTCATGAATATCGATATGCGTGTGTTTGCGCATTTATCGGGCGTGACAAATAACATTCATTTCATGATGGCTGCAAATTAGTCTTATAATTAGACTATATTCGATAAAGGCAATCAGTTTCATGATGGCTGCTGGCTAATTCACGGTGATGATTGTCGTAGTGTCTCATATCATATGTATATGAGAGAGTATAGAGTGATGACTGTGATCACCTTACCATGATGGGCGTGCGAGCACGTGCGAGTGGGAATAAGAAAGAGTATGTGCTCGAGTGTGATAAAGAAAGAGAGCGCGAGAATGCAGCACAGAGCGAATAAGACCCCCTCACTCCTACTCCACATCCACGATGATCAGGATTCGCGACAGATCCCGTTCATAGCCTCGAAGTTACACCATTATCAATATAGAAGAATTTTTGTTGTTGCATATCAAATATAAATTTCCAAGAAGCAGGGACAATAGCAAAGTTCGATTGATTTTGCTACGGTTTTGCGATGGAAATATAAATGCTGAGGCAGGCATTTTTTTAATGTATTGTCATTGAAAAATACATGCACGTTTGCCTGGAGACTTATGCACTTGCGGGTAGCATCAGCGGCGGTATTCAACGACATCGAAGAGATTTTTGCTCGCTATCTCTTTTCTCGTTACGCTTTTTACGCCTCTTTTTACACTCTATCAAAATTTCTTTCGCTTCAACACGCGACCGCTAGCGCTTGTAATCTCAGAATGATTTCTGTTGTGAATAGATGGTTTCATGTCTACATATTATGTTATTTTTATACTTTGGCACCAGCGGCCATCTTTTTTTGCTTTTGGATTCGATATGGATCGATCCATGTATATTGATATTTTTGTTACTTTTCGATTCAAGTTTTTATTTTGCACTAGAGACTGTTTTTCACCGCAAACACGAGCACCTGTAATGTTTGTTTTTTCATTTTCGTATCGCAATAAATCTTTTCCATCGTTAGCCTGTGTGTTTTTTCGAAAACAAAATCAACAGCGTATTGGCCCGGGCTACGTGTGGCAGAAAAGGGTTTTTCGATAAAGAAGATTTTATTCGGTAGAAAGATCGTGTTTCCTTACTCTTTTTTGCAGGTTAGCCCTGGCCAAGTGCAAAAGTGGAAAGGCCTCACTATGGAATCCGAAACAACGAAAATTACAAAATTGAAGGATGCGGAAAACTGGGCTCTGTGGAAATTCCAGTTGTCAGTTTTGTTGAGAGAAAAGGTTGCTCTCGAGATAGCAAACGGCGGCCTCGAAAACCCTGTGCTGCCACAAGCACCGTCAGCAGAGCTAAAGAAAGAACTGAGTGTCTGGTTGGAAGCGGATAATACCGCTCAAAGACTAATTGCTACGAGTGTGGCTGATTCTCAGCTGGTGCATATAGTGAATTGTGGTTATGCTCAAGACATATGGGAAGTGTTACATAATCTTTATGAACAGAAATCTGAAACAAGTGTTCATATGCTACAGCAACGATGGTACCAGACAATCAAGAAACCGAAGGATTCCATGTCGTCTCATATTGCAAAATTAATCGTAACCAAAATTCTTCTGACACTGCCAGGTACGTAGAACAATTTTGTCACCGCATTGGAATCGACTCCGCAAGCTCAGCGCACACTAGAAATTCTCATCGAGCGACTTTTCATTGAAGAGACGAGGTATTCAGGTCAAGATTAAAATTTAAATGAAGCTTCCGCAGCCATGAAGATTGTGAAAAAGAAGAGCGAGAGGCAAGCAGCAAGGCTGCAATTCATCGAGGGAAACAAACGCAACAGAAAAAGGCAGCTCAGGTGATGTGTGCTATAAGTGCAAAAAGCCTGGACATTGGGCACATAGCTATCAAGCACCAAAAGACCAAAATCAGAGCAGTGACAAGCAGCTGAAGGGGCAAGCTTTGGTTGCGCAAGCATTGCTATGCCTCGAGAAGTCTGTGCACCGTACGAAAATTTCGTACGTAGACTCTGGTGCTAGGGACCACACGTCAAACCAAAAAAATGGTTTGTTAATCTAAAATTTTTTTAAAAGTCTCACCCTGTCCATGCTGGAAAAAAGGGGGAGACAGTAGAAGCTTTAGGCAGTGGAGACTTAACATCTTAGCCTACGATGGGAGCCGATGGATAGAACAGCATCTATCTCAAGTTTTATTTGTACCTGACCCCAGATGCAACCTTTTTTCGACCGGATCGGCTTCAGATAAAGGATTCGTCCAAATATCGAACGCCGAGGGATGTTATTTCAAGAAAGATGAAACTATAGTCGCAGTGGGCGTTCGCAAAAATAAACTGTGCGTTCCAAGTACTTCATGAGGAAGATGGTCAAATTAGAGCCAACATTGCCATCGATTGCAGTCTTAAATCTCAGCACGAGAAGCTTGGACATCAGAATATTCATGACGTACAGCAGTATCTGAAAACTCAAAAAATCGAAGTAAATGAAAAAAAAAGATTTTTTTTGCAAAGGATGTGTATTGGGTAAGAGGATTACAAGTTACAAGTTCCAGGGGAACTTGTACATTCTAATTTATGTGGCCCTTTTCATGAAGATTCAATAAATGGCTCGAACTATTTTCTATTGTTAAAAAACGACTTTTCTCGCTATAGGACCGTTTATTTCCTTAAGCACAGAAATTAGAGTGCAGAGCGAATCAGAGATGTTATCATCGAGACTAAAAATCACGTCAGGATAAATATAAGGACCCTACGCACAGACAACGGTCTAGAATTAGTCAATTTGGAGGTCGAGGAAATGCTGAGGAAGCAAGGTATACAGCATCAAAAGTACGTCGCCTTTACTCCTGAACAGAATGGTTCTGCTGAGTGGGAAAACTGCACGATCGTCGAAGCTATGAGGGCCATGTTATACGAAAAGAAATTACCGCTGAGGCTCTGGGCTGAAGCCGCAAACGCAGCGATTCATGTACTCAATCGTACAGGCTCGAATTCACAAGGTAAAAAAAAACTCCGTACGAATTGTGGTTTGGACGAATTTCCAAGCTAGGAAAACTTGTCATTTTTGGAGCGACTGCCTACGTGCGTGTGGCCAAAGGAAAAAGGAAGAAGCCTGACAGCAAGGCCGTCAAAGGTTCTTTCGTGGGATACAAAGAGGACATCAAGGGATTTAGAATTCGGTATGCTGATACTGATAGAGTGGGTATTAAAAAGGATCTAATTTTCAGAGAAAACGACCCTGATAAAGAGGTTTCACCTGAAACAGAACGAGACGATCGATCACAGGTCACAGATCGATCACAGGTCAACCACAGGGTCAAGAAGAGCCTGACGCCTCATCAACGGAGGACGGGTCAGGTAAAAGCAGCGTTTTGGATTCCGCGGACGAATCTTATGAACCCGAACTTTGTGAACGAGAGATACAAGAGCCCGCGATAGAACTTCGACAAACAAGAACTCTACGAGATAGAAACAGCATAAGAAGACCAAGCAGGTACGAGGATGGAATTGATTCCGATTCCACTTTGTTAGCAGAAAGTGAGGAACCCCAAAGTTATCAAGAAGCGGTTACCGGTCAACACGCAACTGAGTGGAAGCAAGCAATGGATGAGGAGATCGAGTCACTGAATGAAAATAATACATGGAGTATTATAAACTATCGAGAAGGAAGAAAGCGAATTCGAAACCGTTGGGTATATAAACTAAAAAGTAAAGCAGGCGGTCAGGTTGAGAGATTTAAAGCCAGGCTTGTAGCAAAATACTACTCGCAAAAACAAGGAGTTGATTATCACAAGACTTTCAGTCCCGTTGTCAAATTTGACTCTTTACGTATGATCCTGGCTTTGGCAGCATCGAAAAATATGGTATTACGCCAATTCGATATAAAAACAGCTTTCCTTAACGGAAAACTGCAAGTGACTATATACATAGAGCAAGCAGAAGGCTACAAAAAGGGAACGAGTGACATTTGCAAGCTGGAGAGAAGCATGTACGGCTTGAAGCAAGCCTCAAGATGCTGGCATGAACGTTTCACCGCTTTTCTAAAAAAATTCAATTTAACGCCTACGCAATCGGACTCGTGCGTCTTCCCAAACGTTCAACAAGAAAATATGTTGATACTCGCCATTTATATAGATGATGGGCTCATAGCGGCAATAAATCGTGCAACAGCAGAGTCGTTGCTAAAAAATTTAAAAAACGAATTTGAAATAACTACTGGAGACCTGAGTTTATTTCTAGGTTTTCAGATAGAACGAGACACTAATGGTTCCATTTTTCTACATCAATCCGGGTACGCAAAAAAGGTGCTAGAGATATTCAGCGTAGCCCATGCAAACCCAGTGGTCGTTCCCATGAATGAGCATCAGGAGCTAAGCGTGCTGGTGCATGGCAAACAACAGTCCAAAGGAACGCAAGCACCATACAGAGAAGCCGTCGGATCACTAATGTATTTAGGAATAGGCACACGACCAGATGTCACTTTTGCGCTTAGTACCGTGAGTCAAAACCTCGAAATAGCAGATAAAATCCATTGGAATGCTTTAAAAAGAATACTGAAGTATTTAAAAGCAACTGTGAACTATGGTTTGGTCTTTAAAGCCAGCACAAAGCTTAACCTGTTAGTCTTCAGTGACGCCGACTATGCAGGTGATATCGAAATCCTAAGGTCGACATCAGGTTATGTTTTCAAGCTAAATGAAAGCACCATTTCTTGGTCTTCACAGAAGCAAAAGGTAATAGCCCAGTCTACTACAGAATCGGAATTCATCGCTGCGGCACAAGCCATCAAGGAGTTAATCGGGTTGAGCCGCCTGATGCGCGAAATTACAAAAGAAGAGATAGAAAAACCAAAATTGCTCCTCGATAGTCAGAGCGCCATCAAACTTCTAAAGAATGCCGAGTTCCACAATCGGACGAAGCGTATCGATGTTTGATACCACTTCGATACCACGAGAGAAAATACAAGAAGGGTTATTCAACCTCGAATATGATCCTACGAAGGAACAACGAGTTGACATATTTACAAAACCGTTATTAAGAGAACAATTTTGTTATATGTGTTACGTCGAAAATGGGAGTTTTTGCGAACTCTTAATAATTTTCGACGTATGACGTGCTGAATTTGATTGAGACTCTCTAGTCGTGGAAAAAAATTTCTAGTAAGGTAAACGGCCCAGTTACTGACCCTGTCCCAGATAGTGACCCTAACGGCACCATTTTGATTGCCATAAATACAGTTTTTGTCGATTAATAATCCAATTACCGGCTAATTGAAGAGAATTTTTCACTTTTCATTATTGGAGAGAGGGACCTTTCTAAAGGAGATATTAAAAATAGAAATAGATCAGTGAATCGAAATCGGTACACGTAGGGTTCACAAACGAAGATGGGGCTTATGTACAGGGTCAGTAACCCGGACAGCAGAGAAGCATTATTAAAACAATGATTTCATTAAGAATTCTTGATTATTTCACTTTCATAACCGGTGAATCTCCTTTGGGGGGCTTTAATGGACACGTTGAAACCATTAGTTTCCGGTTTGGCTATATCACACATGAATAAATAGTCGAAATCCGACGCTGCCGCGCTAGAAGGGTCAGTAACTGGGCCGTTTACCTTACTACTCCTGGAATCAGTGTCGAACACGTCTGCCTCTGTTTTCGAGTCAAACCTATCGGAAAATTACTCCGGAAATGGGCTTGGAATCACTGTTCAATTTTTAGTCGCGTTTGATGTCCATTTAATTTTCGGGTCTTTCGCTACGATATATTTACCACGGGGATCTTGATCGTTACTTTTATTGAATACAGGGTTGAGTGGGGGGAAATCGATCGGCTTTAATTTGTAAATAATGACAGGATGTTCAATGATTTCAGTGGAAACAATTTAAGGTTTTGGAGTCTCTCTAACTATCTCTGTTTCTGCTGGCAATGTATATACACCGTGATAATTTGATTTAGATATTTGAGCAGGATTTAACCTTTTTGGGCACGGGTTCGCATATATCGTATTGGGTTCACGTAATTGATACCTTCGTCCGGCTCTGCATGTTCTTTTCTTTTTGTGCGGTACTGGGGGGTTGACTCTCATGGAATTTAAGGGAAGAGTATCCAGGGTGATTTTCTGGTGAGCGTGCAGCCTGAAACAACCCTTGTCGCAACCGGATCTGCGCCGAGGAAGGAGTACGAATATTTGGTGAGCGTGCAACCTGACGCAACCGTTATCTCAACCAAATTTTCCACAAAGAGAGGTATACGAATACTTGGTGAGCGTGCAGCCTGACGCAACTCTAGTCCCAACCAAGTTTCCGCACGGAAGAAAATAAAGTAAAGAACACGAATCCTCGGATGAAGACGCAGATTCACACAACGGTACTGAATCTTGAGATCGAATGAGTTAAACGAATAGTAGAGAGAGTTTGGAAGTTCTTACTTTGAATTCAATCGTTGGGCAAGAAAAATTCCTTGGATTCAACTTGTTTAATTGTTTTTTTTTAATGAAACTTTGAAAGGAAAAAACCTCAAACTTCGTTCCATGGTTTTTGATGAGTCACTGATTCGCGAAAGGAACACACTTCCTTCGAAAAATCGAGCGGAAATTCTAAGTCCAAAAGCGAATTGATTTGGAAAAATCCAGAATCAAGAATGCCTTTGTCGAAGAATTTCACAAGTTCAGCCCACGAATAGACTCGGAGAGGGCGATGAGTCTTGAAGTTTCCATGGCGGAAAAAAATCGAAAAGTCTCGCGAGAGCGCTTTTTCCGCGCTTTATATATCCAGCGATCCACGCCACCCCGATCGATTGTTAGTGGGGATGGTGTGACAAAGATAGAACATGCATTTTTCCCTATGAAATGTATTTCCCGCTTCCGCGAGGTTCCCTTAGAGATTGGGGCGCGGTGAGGGCGCTAGCGTAGATCACTGAGTGGGCCCTATGCGTGTGTCGGTATCCCTGAACACATACACAAACATATGCATGTGCCGCAAGCTTTTTACATTACTAGTTTGTAGACATGGTTAATTCCTTATAAGTAACAATAGTTTTAACATTATAAATATTTTTACGTGCTTATTTTATGACCGTTTAAGTCCTTTTCTTTTATAGTTGATAATTTGTGTTTTGTGAAAATTAATTGTTTTTTTCTTACATTCTATTCTTTGTTAACTATTTTTGATTATGTCATTATTTATTTCGGAATGAAAATGTACGAAATTATCAGTTTTAGATTAATAAGAAGTCTTTTCATGCGACAATTTCGACTGTTAAAATTACAATTTATAAACAATGATAGTAACAATATAATAGAATACTAGCGCAGTAAGCAGTATTGTATCCGCACTATTTCTCGATATCTACAGCACCTCAGATTATATTTAATAAATAACGGTCCGATGCCGGAGAGATCCTACTCTGGAAAAAGAGTTTTTTCATGTAATAAAACCTCAGAAATCCGAAAAATATGAAAAAACAGATTGGAGCGTAAGCTCATCGATGAAACGCCTTTTTGAGGAAAATACTTATTTTTCTATGCTTATACAAATTGATACGTATTTGGAAATATTTTTTTTGAAAAGCTGAGATCTTTTTCGATAAAAACATATGTCGAATTTTTTTTTTCAATTACAGGGGTCCAGAGAAATTGATTAATACATGACGTTCAAGAAATTTCAAAAAAATGACGTTATCGGTACACTGAAACGAGTCGATTTGAAAATCCAAAAAAAAAATTCCAGAGTGTACTCTTATACTGTACTATGTATCCCTAAAGTTACAAAATAATCTCCGACTATGAAGCCCAAACGCATGCTGCCTTCTGGAATATTGACCCATATATATTTTCAACTATTTTATTTGTTTATTAAACTATTATTCAATTTCGTTTGCTTATTTAATTATTATTTCATTCCATTTGTTTATTTCGTTCTGTTCTTTTAATTTAATTGCGAATTTGTCCTGAAAGTTCGTTATCTAATACAGTTTAGTTATTTATTTTCAAATTCCGTATTGGCATGAGTTTGGAAAATTCATCGTTATTTAAAGCCATTCCGTTCGTTCTTGTTTTGGGTCTACTGTGGATTCATATATATATACATGTATATATCTGAGGAAAAGGAAAGGAGGACCGTTCCATTGTACGAACTTGTTCGTTGAGAGGGTGAAACCATTGCCTCTCGTCGTTTCCACGGCAGAGCAAAATACTTTGTGCCCTATCTCTTTTTTTTCTAATGGTAAGAACATTTTTGAATCCAAGAATCTATCTCTTGAATCGATAAGCCGGTGGAGGGTATTTCAGTTAGGAAAGCGACGTTAGAGTGTTTGACTTTATGGCTTTTTTTGTAGGAATCTTTGTCCCTGGTTTTTCTTTCCATACTACCCGATTCTACCGATGGACATTTTCTTGAGATTTTCGGTCGGTAATATGAATTTCTATTTTCTATCATCAAATTGAACGGAATACCATCGGAATCGACGAACCTTCTTCTCGCAAATCTTCAACTTTTTAGGCACTCACTCTATATATAAGGAGTGACTATTATTATTGCCTTCCAAAAACCTATCTCTTATAGAAAATAACCATACGAACTTTTTGCCAACATATGTTGGCATATTATACCAAAACAATTCAGTTTTGGATTTTTCGTCCCCTGAGTCGTCCGTCCTCACTCATAACTCAGCAACCCGTGAACGGATCCAGTTCAAATTCATAGCACAGTTTTGTTTTACTATAATCTTAAAACCATTTTTGACTCGATCCATTCAGTGAATGTTGAATATGAAATTCCCCAGAAAAACAGCCATTTTTGAGCCAAAAAGCCGAAAGAAAGAAAGAACAAAATTTCTGTCGAATATTCGTATGTATCTGCATGTATGATGTATATGGGGCATTCCAGGTCAATTCACGGGGTCATCGGCCTGACCCCCTCAGATTCAGTTGATAAATTTTTTTTTGGCATATTTTGGTCCAAAAAAATTAGTTAATTTTGTTCAGATTTTTATTACTTGTTTTACCCTATAAAATAATTTTTTTTCCCATAAATTTCGAGAAAAAATGAATTACGCCCAGGTTTAAAATTCTGATTTTTTTTTCATGAAATCTATAAATAAAAAAAAGTTTTTTCATCATAGTTTGAGAGTGGGCCGAGATCAATTTATATATTTTTTTTTTATTAAAGAAATAAAAATACTTACAAATTTTAAAAATCAGATACTGCAACGGCGGTTCCCTGTTGGAAAAAAAACAATAAATAAATCATATCTTGGTGAGAAAAAAAATTTCTCATATTTTGGGAGTAGAATGCCGAAAAATTGCCCAATAATTAAAACAACCTTAAAAAAAGCTCTTTAGTTGAAACAAATTATATTCTTATTAGATAAAGACATAACAAAATTGAAATAGTTCAAGTATCAGGAGAATTTTTTTGTATTGTTATAAAAAAAACTTTTTATTTCATGGGAGAATCCGACATTTTTGATGAGATGTTGAAGTGGAGTAATCTTTCACAATTACCGAACCATCTGCATCGGGGATGAGGCAGTGGACTTTTTGCAAATTTTTCACTTTGCCGACATTTTCAAAAGATTTTTCGATAGCTGGTTTTTCTTTTTCATAAAATTCTGCACTTGAATACTGAACAGTTATGTTTGGAAGTCGTCCACCTTCGTTTGCCCACTCGTATAGTTCTGTTGCAGTTGTTATTTGCTTATCAGTGCGGCGTTGAAGACTAGCTCTTGCAGCCACTCTTTTGAGAGTTCCGCCAATTCCATCGCATGGACCTTTGCCATGAGCAGTAGCGAAGAAATGCCACTCCGCTTTGATACCGTAATTTTTTTCATGGCGACACAAGTTAGCGATATTTTTATAGTTTTTGTATTGCTGTGGTGCTCCGTCCGAAAAGTAATGAATTTTTTTAACACCACAATTAATCGATTTTATGAAATCGATTATCATTTTGGTGTAAATGTGTACAGCAATCGCATCGTGATGTGTATTATCTGACACGATTGCTAAACTTTTATAGAAATCTTTAAAATAAATAACAACAGTGTATACAGTTGCCTGATTATTATTCCAATGAAATCCGGGAGCGGCATCCTGAATAACGAAGGCATAATTTTCTGCGAAATTGCAAATTACTAACACTTCGTCTTCCACTAGTGATTCTCTCGGATTTTTCATAAAATTGCCTTGATTTTTAGCAATAAATGCATGCCTCAAGAGATTCTCAGTCTTTATGCAAAACTCATTGATGAAATCGGAAGAGTCTTGAACAACGGTTTCGAGAGTTGTCCGTGTCTTCATCACCCACTGCTTAAAAGTGACTTGAGAAATTTCATTGTCCCAGAATAATTTATCTAAATGATCTTTAAAATCATCCTTTCTGGGGCAATTTAAACAGTTTCCGGGGTGACAATCATCAGTTGCTTTAGAGCAAACCATCATCCTAATGCAATCTTGATAATTGACTATTAGCAACGGACTGTTTTCTGTTAACTCTAAGACCGCAACCTGAAATTCAATTGAATATCGTTTATTTTTAGTAAAAACGAAGAAAAGTTTTTCAATATGATTTCAATTAATTTAAAATGAATCAATTCATTACCTGATATCATCAACTTTATATTCTGATGGAACGAGCAAACACACACAGTGTGAGTACCAGAAGCTCCTGCCAAGATACAAAATGCTGGTCTCATAGCTGCGAAGGTTGAAAAACTTATTTTGATATCAGGATGTTCAGCTTGGAAACTCCTGAATAGTTCCTTCAAATTAGGGAGAATCAATTTTTTTTGAACATGAGTTCGTTTTCCATTAATATCTCGGACTGACACATAGTCCTTCTTCCCAAGCATCGTCGTACTGTTTCTTTCATTATTGAAAAAGTCTGTCACCATTTTTTTCGTTTGTTCAGAAATTATCTTCCCTGCAAAAAAAAACGTTGCTGCAATATAAAAAATCTACGAAACAATAGTGTCTCGTCACTGTCAACACTTTATGAATTCAAGTAGATAATTATTATTAATAAAACATTGAATCCATGTGACAATGTACAAAGGCGAACCTCGTTTGGGGTCTGGAACAGAGAGGATTCCTTTCCGTTCGACGAGATTTTTCGAAGCCATTGCCATATACTCTGTGGTATTCATTTCTTGGGAAATTTTGTTTGCGCTCCACTCTTGGGGAAGAAGCGTCAAGATTTGTAGCTTGTGCGCTCGGTCAGTTTCGTGTGAGTGGAATTTTTCTTTTAATTTAGAGAGTAGTTCTCGAAAATGACGAGCGTTATCTTTCTCAGTAGAGTTAAGTTCAGTCTGAAGATGACAAGCTCCAAGAGATTGGATGAAATTTGACGATTCTTGATTGGCTTTTTCTTGAACATAATTGTTATATCTAGCTCTTTTTTTGCACACTGGTGAGCAGTTCAACAGTTCCAACGCTTCATTTATTACGGGCAGTTTGGTATGCAAGCTGAGTCCAGATGAACTGCTTTGTTTTGAAACGAGTTGAGATGATCCACTCAAATCTCCAGAACTTGTATCTAAAAGTTTATATTCAATTATTATTATAATCAGCTTTTCGAATAATGAACAAGCGTGCGAGAAAGAATAAATGCTACTATAAATTTCATATTCAGTAAGTTTATGAAATCACATATTTGTATGATTACATTTTTTATCTGACACAATTCAATTGATTTATAACTATTTTTATTGCACTCCGTGCGTAAAGTGACCACTTCTCGCACGCTTCGCTTCGCTGCGCGTGCGAGAAGCGGGCACTTTACGCACTCGTACGATAACATTTTGTACGATGCTCGTGCGAGAAACTTTTTCTCAACTCGTGTGATTGCAGCATTCGCCTTCGGCTCATGCTGCAAACTCACACTCGTCGGGAAAAAGTTTCATCGCACTCGTATCGTAATGTACTATTAACTCACCTGGTCTGACATCAACGTTAGGACGAATGTTATCGATTTGATCAATGTCCATCGAAGGATTGCAAATGGTTTTAGAACTAAAATCACTATCGCAATCACAAGAATCTGATGAGTCTTCATTATCTGCATTTGTTTTTTCAATTTTTTCTTCGTCGTTTATACCACTTTCACCACTTTTCCCATCATGGTATTGCAAAATAAACGTTGGTTGGACGTTTAACAATTTTTTCCGACACGATGAACATACAAACAATAAGCCATTGATATTCCACTTGGCTTCAATATTTTTAGACACCGCTCGTAGACCCGTAATCTTCCGATTATTTTTTTGCCCAGATGGATTAAAACAACGATCATGGGATCCAAAAGAAGCCATCATGTTGCGCGTAAAATCGGATCGCGTCGAAATGCCAGGTGATGCTAGTTGATGCTCTGCAATCGTCTGTGTTAGTTCCCCAGAACGCTACTGCGTCACTCGTGGCGGCGCCTCATAACGCTGGCAACAGTTTGAATCAATGCGCGGGAAATGCAACCACCGTATACTCAAGTCTTCTTTATAGCAGAAGAAATTGATTATATCTACGTATTGAATCATTCTATTTTATTCATTTTGTCAACTAAAATAGCTTTTTACAATGTTATTCTAATTATTAGGAGAATTTTCAGTGTTTTACTCTTAAAATATGAGAAATATTTTTTTTTACCAAGATATGATTCATTTTTATTTTTTTTTCCAACAGGGAACCACCGTTGCAATATTTAATTTTCCAAATTTGTAAGTATTTTTTTTTCTTCAATTAAAAAAAATGTATATAAATTGTTCTCAACTAAAGAGCTTTTTTCAATGTTGTTTTGATTATTGGGCAATTTTTCGGCATTCTACTCCCAAAATATGGGAAATTTTTTTTTTTACCAAGATATGATTTATTTATTTTTTTTCCAACAGGGAACCACCGTTGCAATATCTAATTTTCAAAATTTGTAAGTACTTTTTTTTCTTTAATTGAAAAAAAATATATACATTGATCTCGGCCCACTCTCAAACTATAATGAAAAAACTTTTTTTTATTTATAGATTTTATGAAAAAAAATTCAGAATTTTAAACCTGGACGTAATTCATTTGTTCTCAAAATTTATGGAAACAAAAAATTTTTTATAGGGTAAGACAAGTAATAAAAATCTGAAAAAAATTAAATAATTTTTTTGGACCAAAATATGTTCAAAAAAAATTCATCAACTGAATCTGAGGGGGTCAGGCCGATGACCCCGTGAATTGACCTGGAATGCCCCATATATATATATATATGCAGCTTTGTATAACATTTTCTAGAAAAATGTATCTCGTGCGTTCCAACAAACGGATAAATGCATTTTCTGTTCAATTCTTTTCATCTAGAGTTATTAACATAAAATTCTTATCAAACTTCAAAAAATTTGCAAAATATATCGCTGTCAGATTTTGAAATGTATATATGGCTATAACACGTGGGTACGAATTTCAGGTTGAATTTCGCGCGCTTGTTCTATGCATGCTTCAATAAACAAAAAGCAGTACGGATGCGCTAAAACACAAGATGGGAGAATTAGGAGAACATTAAGTTATGGGAGCGTTTCTGGTCCCGAAGCGTTAAGTTTGGAGCGTCCACGGTAGTCGAATATTCGTATGTATTGGACTGATTCAAAAGAAAAATTTTTTTTTCTGGATTCTTGTGCTATTGTTGGGCACTAATAAAAGAAAATTCCCCTAAAAAACTGGGCCCGGTCACTAAATTTTTAGAGGTGGCTATCTCAACTTTTTGTTATTTTTTCATGATTTTACTCAATAAATATGATCATGGTATTAGATTATACTGGAAATAGAATAAATAGAAGAAATCGTATGTTTCACAGCCCTTTTGCGCCGACGAGAAGTACACCACTCACAAAAATTACGGAAGCAAGAAAAGTTTCCAAATTTTTCGGTTATTTTCAATAGGCTATATTTCAGTGAAAAATAGTCGTATCGAGGTCTTAAAAAAACGGTTTTAAGCTCCAAGATTCTAGTTTTCAGATCTTTTAGTCAAAAATTTTTACGAGCTACGGCTCTCAGGAAATTTTACGAAATGGCGTGAAAGAAATTTTTTAAAATTTGTTCACGTTTTTACTTTTAGTGCACGGGCTTGGGAATTTTTTTTTAGGCAATACATGCGTGAAACGCATGAGAAAAATTATGCACACATGTGTTGCATAAAAAAAAATTCTCAAGCGGATGCACTAAAAGTAAAAAGGTAGAAAAATTTAAAAAGAATTCTTTCACGCCATTTCTCAAAATTTCCTGAGAACCGCAGCTCCTAAAAGTTTTTTACCAAAAGATCTGAAAACTATAATCTTGGAGCTTCAAACTTTTTTTGTTTTAAGACCTCGATACAACCATTTTTCATTGAAATACAGCCTATTGAGAATGACTGAAAAATTTGGAAATTTTTCTTGCTCCCTTAATTTTTGCGAGTGGTGTACTTCTCGTTGGCGCGAAACGGCTGTGGAACATACGATTGCCTTTATTTATTCTTTTTCTGGTATAATCTAATACCATGATCATATTTATTGAGTAAAATCATGAAAAAATAACAAATAGTCGAGATAGCCACCTCTAAAAATTAAGTGACCAGGCCCAATTTTTTAGGGAAATTTCCATTTATTAGTGCCCAAAAATAGGACAAGGATGCAAGGACGTAAATGCAAATGAGGATAGCAAGGACGTAAATGTTACGTCTTGACGTAACATTTACGCGAGTTATTGAATATTAAGCCAAAGTTATAATCTAAGTCAAGTGTACACCAAAAAAAGGGAGCCCATGAAAAGTGAAAGTGTTGAGAATAGATGGTTTCATGTCTACACATTATGTTTTTTTTCTACTTCGGTGCCAGTGGCTATCATTTTTCGTGTTTGGATTCAATATGGATCGATCCATGTATATCGATATTTTTGTTACTTTTCGATTCAAGGTTTTTTTTTGCATTAGAGACTGATTCTCACCGCAAACACGAGCACCTGTAATATTTTTTTCATTTTTGTATCGCAATAAATCTTTTCCAACGTTAGCCTGTGTGTTATTTCGAAAACAAAATTAACAATTTCAAAATGGCGAAAAATCTCGATCGAAGCAAATTTGCGGTAGACGAGGGAGATGGGGAGAGGGGAAATTTTTCTTCTTTCTTAGGATCGCAATGTCGGGGGAAGGGGGAGGAGACGATGTCTCATCTTCCTTCGTATTATGCTGAATTCAGGGGGGGGGTTCTCGCACAAGTAGCTGTCTAGTTTTGCCGCCTTCGATCTCTATGGGGAAAATTCGACATTGGCCGGTGGTCATTGCGTATCTCTCTCTCCCTTGCGTGAGTCCCTCCGTGCTGTTGAAAGATAATTAGCTGTCAAAGTGCATGCGCAATTTTCATTGACCTGGAATTTATCTTCAGCTCAGTCTCCATTGTTATCGGAACGTCACCTCGGAAGGTTCAAATTCGGTGTTCCAGTGTCTAAAAAAAAAGTGCGGATTTTCTCAATATTCTGTGTTCGGTATGTTTGATCGTTGGCTTTCTCGTGTGACCTTGGTCTAGTGTTGTCCGGGCTTGGCCTCGTTCCAGTGCTGCTGATTGTACTCTTGACTATTTCCTTCGCGTAACAGATTGCTCGATGGTGAGGATTTCTGTGTAGCGGAGATCTTGACGGAAATATACGACGCTTACTAAGGCGACGTTGGGATAAGTTAAGGAAGAATGAGGAAGTTATGTCCAGTGGATAACGCAGTGAAAAAAGGTCAGGGTTTCTTGAGGTCTGTTTAGAGTTCTGATCGGATCCCTCGAGGGCTGCATGGATTTCCAGTTTCGCATTTTAAAATTAACATTTTTTAAAAACCTTTATAGGTGTCATGGTGGCTTCCGAGATACGGCGAAGCGCAATTGTGGCGCAACGTCACCATTTTTATAAATAACAAAAATCAGACACCTCAATACGGACGGTCGTTTTTCAGTACGTTAGAAAATAAATATTCTCCGCTGCACAGAGATTGGAAAGATATCTATACTGAGACCCATGATTTCTATGCTTGAACTGCACAAAGTATATTTCAAATGATGTTCAGGAATTAGCCCAGTCAGCCGGCAATAGAGAGAATCTAAGACCGCAAGTGATGATCACAACCGGTGTTTTGGGGCAGCTGCCATATTACTTCCAGTTTTCAAGACTTTTTCATCGAAATATATGTATAAGATACTCGAAACATATACTAATCGATACTCTGTGCTATATTTGAAAAAAAAATTAATGACATGGCTCAGAAAATCGTGAAAATTCCCATTTTCTCAAGTAAAATTGAGTTTTCTTACGTTTGTAGTAGTTCATTCATAAACTACACGGAATAGTGGGTTGAGTATCTGGACGATGATTGTGTGCGTGCAATCATCGGGTAGGTGGGTTTAGGGATGTGGAGAATACTGCATAAGTAAGTTTCGAATCACTGAGATAAAAAGAATAGACTTATTCTCAATAAGTTGCATTATTTTGAACATCACTAAAATATAGACGTAATTAGTCCAGAGGTTCAATAAAACTATTCAGAAATGTTACCTTCAATTGCTCGGTCCGTTCAGCAGGCGTACCATGGGTGATATTCTTTATAAATATGCCAGAAATACTTTCATATACTCCAGTGACACTGTTGTAGACATCTACCTGTAATCAAAACATCAGACCTTCAAGTTACTATGCAGTGCTTTGAACTACTCAGACTGTGATCAAAAACTTTCGTTTTGGCTCAGTTGTGACGTTCGGAATATGTTTTCTTGAAGTTATGGGATATTTTAAGCATATTTGGCCATTTTGAAAGAGAGTATTTCCAACAAGAAGAAGTTTCACCCATTGAATACCAGAAAACAGAAACGCTAGGATTAGGGGCTCGGCATTTTCGTTGTATGCCAGTTCTCTTCTGCGACAATATTGCTGGTCACAAGTTAATAGGACGTATTAACTTGCGACTTATGTTAATGTAACAAGGGTACTGCAAAAAGTGCTCCACGTACAGTTTGGCCTTCTTTTACCAAGGATAATGGAGTCAATCGGCTTTTTCTTTGAGGGTTCCGGTAAGCTATGTGAACTTGGCACCCGACTTGCTCGGATCTTAAGTTTTTTTTTCTATAGTATTTTGTATGTAGTTGATTGTAGTACAAGTAATTTCGTTTGTAGTTGCACAAAAAAAAACTAAGGGGACTTTGAAAAATGTCGGCACCCAACTTTTGAAAGACTGAATTTAAACGGTTGATTCTCGTTCAAAATCGTTTGTAGTTGATTGTAGTGCACTTATTTCCGTTTGTAGTAAAAAAGGAAGCAAAAAAAAATATTCAAATTTTTTTTTCAAATTTTTTTTTTCTGGATTTGAACTACTCAATGTAAAATCGTTTGTAGTAGCTTTATTGTCATTTGTAGTTCCTTGGAAAGTGACTACAAAGGACCTCCGAGGTTCAAAATCGTTTGGTAACTTCAATTTCGTCTGCAGTTACTCGAAAAATTACTTAAATTGACCTACTCACTTTAAAATCGTTTGCAGTAGATCGATTTTCGTTTGTAGTTCCTAGGAAAAATACTCAAATCAACCTACAAACGCGAAAATCGTATGTATTATCGTATCATATTGATTATCGTTTGTAGTTCCTCGGAAATGTATTGAAATCAATTTATTCACCTTGAAATCGTTTGTAGTAACTTTATTTTCGTTTGTAGTTCCTCAGAAAATTACTGAAATCGACCCACTCACTTTAAAATCGTTTGTAGCAGCTCGATCTTCGTTTGTAGTTTCTCGAAAAATTACTCAAATCAACTTGAAAGCTCCAAAATCGTTTGTAGTAATTTTATTTTCGTTTGGAGTTCCTAGGAAATGTACTAAAATGAATGTATTCACTTTGAAATTGTTTGTAGTATCTTTATTTTCGTTTGTAGTTCCTCGAAAAAATACTCCAATCAACCTACAAGTTCTAAAATCGTTTGTAGAGACTTTATTTTCGTTAATAGTTCCTCGAAAATGTACTAAAATCAATCTATTCAATTTGACATCGTTCGTTGTAACTTTATTTTCATTTGTAATTCCTCGGAACGATACTCCGATCGCTTTGAAATTGTTTGTAGTAGCTTGAATTTCGTTTGTAGTTCCTCGGAAAAATAATCAAATCAACCTACAAGCTCTGAAATCGTTTGTAGTGAAGTTATTTTCGTTTGTAGTTCCTCGGCAATGTACTAAAATCAATTTATTCACTTTAAAATCGTTTGTAGTAACTTTTTTTTTCGTTTGTAGTTCCTCGGGCTGGAGCTTACTCCGGTTGAATATATAATATTTATGATCTTCCGGCCTACCGTTATATTGCACCCCCGAGACCTATTATCGGGGAAAATACAAGGCTACTGGCGGACGTTACTGGCGGAAATCGTTTGTAGTAACTTTATTTTCGATTGTAGTTCCTCGGAAAAATACTCAAATCAACCTACAAGCTCCAAAATCGTTTGTAGTGACTTCATTTTTGTTTGTAGTTCCTCCGAAATGTTCTAAAATCAATCTGTTCACTTTGAAATCGTTTGTAGTAACTTTATTTTTATTTGTAGTTCCTCGAAAAGTTCCTCAAATTGACCAACTCAGTCAAAAATCGTTTGTAGTGACTTTATTTTCGTTTGTAGTTCCTCGTAAATAGACTAAAATCAATCTATACACTTTAAAATCGTTTGTAGTAACTTAATTTTCGTTTGTAGATCCTCGGAAAGATACTCCAATCGACCTACCAACTTCAAAATTGTTTGTAGTAGCTTGAATTTCGTTTATAGTTCCTCGGAAAAATACTCAAATCAACCTACGATCTCCGAAATGGTTTGTAGTGACTTTATTTTCGTTTGTAGTTCCTCGGAGATGTACTAAATCAATCAATTCACTTGAAAGTCGTTTGTAGTAACTTTATTTTCGTTTGTAGTTCCTCGGGAAAATAATAAAATCAACCTACAAGCTCCAAAATCGGTTGTAGTGACGTTATTTTCGTTTGTAGTTCCTCGGAGATGTACTAAATCAATCAATTCACTTAAAAGTCGTTTGTGGTAACTTTATTTTCTTTCGTAGTTCCTCGGGAAATAATAAAATCAACCTACAAGCTCCAAAATCGTTTGTAGTGACGTTATTTTCGTTTGTAGTTCCTCAGAAATGTACTAAAATCAATATTTACACTTTGAAATCGTTTGTAGTAACTTTATTTTCGATTGCAGTTCCTCGGAAAAATAATCAAATCAACCTACAATCTCCGAAATGGTTTGTAGTGACTTTTTTGTCGTTTGTAGTTCCTCGGAGAGGTACTAAATCAATCAATTCACTTGAAAGTCGTTTGTAGTAACTTTATTTTCGATTGTAGTTCCTTGGAAAAATACTCAAATCAACCTACAAGCTCCAAAATCGTTTGTAGTGACTTCATTTTTGTTTGTAGTTCCTCCGAAATGTTCTAAAATCAATCTGTTCACTTCGAAATCGTTTGTAGTAACTTTATTTTTACTTGTAGTTCCTCGAAAAGTTCCTCAAATTGACCGACTTAATCAAAAATCGTTTGTAGTGACTTTATTTCCGTTTGTAGTTCCTCGTAAATATACTAAAATCAATCTATAAACTTTAAAATCGTTTGTAGTAACTTTTTTTTCGCTTGTAGTTCCTCGAAAAATTACTCAAATCAACCTTTACACTTTGAAATTGTTTGTAGTAACTTGAATGTCGTTTGTAGTTCCTCGGAGAAATAATCAAATTGACTCCAAGCTTTGAAATCGTTTGTAGTAACTTTATTTTCGTTTGTAGTTCCTCGGAAAGATACTCCAATCGACCTACAATCTCCGAAATGGTTTGTAGTGACTTTATTTTCGTTTGTAGTTCCTCGGAGATGTACTAAATCAATCAATTCACTTGAAAGTCGTTTGTAGTAACTTTATTTTCGTTTGTAGTTCCTCGGGAAAATAATAACATCAACCTACAAGCTCCAAAATCGTTTGTAGTGACGTTATTTTCGTTTGTAGTTCCTCGGAGATGTACTAAATCAATCAATTCACTTGAAAGTCGTTTGTAGTAACTTTATTATCGTTTGTAGTTCCTCGGAAAATAATAAAATCAACCTACAAGCTCCAAAATCGTTTGTAGTGACGTTATTTTCGTTTGTAGTTCCTCAGAAATGTACTAAAATCAATCTATACACTTTGAAATCGTTTGTAGTAACTTTATTTTCATTTGTAGTTCAGCGAAAAGATTCTCCAATCGACCTACTCACTCTAAAATCATGTGTTGTAGCTTGAATTTCGTTTGTAGTTCCTCGGAAAAATAATCAAATCAACCTATAAGCTCCGAAATCGTTTGTAGTGACTTTATTTTCGTTTGTAGTTCCTCGGAGATGTACTAAATCAATCAACTCACTTGAAAATCGTTTGTAGTAACTTTATTTTCGTTTGTAGTTCCTCGGAAAAATAATAAAATCAACTTACGAGCTCCAAAATCGTTTGTAGTGCTACTATTTTCGTTAGTAGTTCCTCAGAAATGTACTAAAAGCAATCTATACACTTTGAAATCGTTTTTAGTAACTTTATTTTCGATTGTAGTTTCTCGGAAAAATAATCAAATCAACCTACAATCTCCGAAATGGTTTGTAGTGACTTGATCTTCGTTTGTAGTTCCTCGGAGAGGTACTAAATCAATCAATTCACTCAAAAGTCGTTTGTAGTAACTTTATTTTCGATTGTAGTTCCTCGGAAAAATACTCAAATCAACCTACAAGCTCCAAAATCGTTTGTAGTGACTTCATTTTTGTTTGAAATTCCTCCGAAATGTTCTACAATCAATCTGTTCACTTTGAAATCGTTTGTAGTGACTTTATTTTCATTTATAGTTCCTCGGAAAGATACTCCAATCGACCTACTCACTTTAAAATCGTTTGTAGTAGCTTAAATTTCGTTTGTAGTTCCTCGGAAAAATAATGAAATCAACCTACAAGCTCTGAAATCGTTTGTAGTGACTTTATTTTCATTTGTAGTTCCTCGGAGATGTACTAAATCAATCAATTCACTTAAAAATCATTTGTAGTAACTTTATTTTCGTTTGTAGTTCCTCGGAAAAATAATAAAATTAACCTACGAGCTCCAGAATCGTTTGTAGTGACGTTATTTTCGTTTGTAGTTCCTCAGAAATGTACTAAAATCAATGTACACACTTTGAAATTGTTTGTCGTAACTTTATTTTCGATTGTAGTTCTTCGGAAAAATACTCAAATCAACCTACAAGCTCCAAAATCGTTTGTAGTGACTTCATTTTTATTTGTTGTTCCTCGGAGATGTACTGAATCAATCAATTCACTTAGAAGTCGTTTGTAGTAACTTTTTTTTCGTTTGTAGTTCCTCAAAAAATTACTCAAATCAACCTACACACTTCAAAATCGTTTGTAGTAACTTGAATGTCGTTTGTAGTTCCTCGGAGAAATAATCAAATTGACCTCCAAGCCTTGGAACCGTTTGTAGTAACTTCATTTTCGTTTGTAGTTCCTCGGAAAATTACTCAAATCAACCTATTCACTTTAAAATCGTTTGTAGTAGCTTAAATTTTGTTTGTAGTTCCTCGAAAATGTACTAAAATCCATTTATTCAATTTGAAATCGTTTGTAGTCACTTTATTTTCATTTTTAGTTCCTCGGAAAGATACTCCAATCGACCTACTCACTCTAAAATCGTTTGTTGTAGCTTGAATTTCGTTACGTGATTTTCATTTGTTGTTCCTCGAAAAATAATAAAATCAACCTACAAGCTCCAAAATCGTTTGTAGTGACGTTATTTTCGTTTGTAGTTCCTCCGAAATGTTCTAAAATCAATCTATACACTTTAAAATCGTTTGTAGTAACTTTTTTTTCGCTTGTAGTTCCTCGAAAAATTACTCAAATCAACCTACACACTTTAAAATCGTTTGTAGTAATTTGAATGTCGTTTGTAGTTCCTCGGAGAAATAATCAAATTAACTTCCAAGCTTTGGAACCGTTTGTAGTAACTTCATTTTCGTTTGTAGTTCCTCGGAAAATTACTCAAATCAACCTTTTCACTTCAAAATCGTTTGTAGTAGCTTAAATTTTGTTTGTAGTTCCTCGAAAATGTACTAAAATCCATCTATTCAATTTGAAATCGTTCGTAGTCACTTTATTTTCATTTTTAGTTCCTCGGAAAGATACTCCAATCGACCTACTCACTCTAAAATCGTTTGTTGTAGCTTGAATTTCGTTAGTAGTTCCTCGGAAAAATAATCAAATCAACCTAAAAGTTCCAAAATCGTTTGTACTGACTTTATTTTCGTTTGTAGTTTCTCGCAGATGTACTAAATCAATCAATTCACTTCAAATCCGTTTGTAGTAACTTAATTTTTGTCTGTAGTTCGTCGGTGACCGAAGTCGACCAACTCACTCCAAAATCGTTTGTAGTGACTTTATTTTGGTTTGTAGTTCCTCGGGAAAGTACTGAATTCAACCTACTCACTTTGAAATCGTTTGTAGTAGCTATATTTTCGTTTGTAGTTCCCCGGAAAATTACTCAAACGTATTTTCGTTCGTAGTTCGTCGGAGAATAACTACAAACGACCTACTCGGTTCAAAATCGCTTGTTGTTCTTTATCGATACAAAGTAATTTTCCGACGAACGACAAACAAAAATGAAGTTACTACAAACGGTTTTTAATCTCGGAGGTTGTTTGTAGTCACTTTCCAAGGAACTATAAACAAAAATAAAAGTACTTCAAACAATTTAAAAGTGAGTAGGTTAATTTCAGTACATTACCGATGAACTACGAACTAAAAAAAAGTCACTACAAACGATTTTGAAGCGAATAGGTCACTTTCCGCCGAACTACAAACGAAAATAAAGTTACTACAAACGATTTTGAACATTGCAGGTCGTTCGTAGTCTCTTTTCAAAGACTACAAACGAAAATAAAGTTACTACCCACGATTTTGGAGCTAGTAGGTTGATTTTATTAATATCCTGAGGAATTAAAAACGAAAATAAAACTACTTCAATCGACTTTAAAGTAGGTAGTTTGATTTGAGTAACTTCCCAAAGAACTACAAACGAAAAAAAAACCACGACGACCGATTTTGGCGCGAGTAGGTCTACTTCGGTCACTTTTGATGAACTACAAACGAAAATAAAGTTACTACTCACGATTCTGAAGTTTGGAGCTTATAACTAGTCTCTTCCTAAGAACTACAAACGAAAATGAAGTTACTTCAAACGATTTTCAAGCCAGTAGGTCGATTCTAGCAATTTTCCGAGGAACTAAAATCGAAAATAAACCTACTACAAACGATGTTACAGTTAGCAGTCCGGTTTAAGTAATTTCCGGAGGAACGACAAACGAAAATAAAGTTACCACAAATGATTTTGAAGCAAGGAGGGCATTTGTAGTCATTCGCTAGGGAACTGCAAACGAGTTTCAGCCGATATGAATGTTTTCCGATATGTCTTGATAAATTAGAAAAACACTTTGAAGTGGGACAGGTCATGAAATTAATTATTATGAATTAATAATATTTTAGCTGTAACAAAGCTGTAGTTCTTGGGAAAACTACTCAGATCAACCTACAAGCTTGAAAATCGTTTGTTGTGACAATTTTCCTTTAAAGCTCGTCAAAAAGTGATCGAAGTCGACGTACTCGCTCCAAACCGTATGTAGTAGCTTTAATTTCGTTTGTAGTTCCTTGAAGAGTTACTCAAATCGACCTACTCACTTAAAAATCGTTTGTAGTAACTTTATTTTCGTTTGTTATCGACGAAAAGTAATCGAAGTCAACATAGTCGCTCCAAAATCTTTTCTCCTGACTTTATTTTCGTTTGTAGTCCCTCGGGAATGTTCTAAAATCAACCTACAAACTTCGAAATTGTTTATGAAACCTTTATTTTTGTTTGAGTTCCTCGGTAAATTACTCAAATCGACCTACTCACTTTGAAAATGTTTGTAGTAGCTTTATTTTCGATTGGTTTCGGTTTTAGTTTACCTTTAGTTTCGGTTTTAGTTCTTCGAGAACTCACTAAAATCGACCTACTCACTGTAAAATCGTTTGTAGTAGCTTGATTTTCGTAGGAAGTTCCTAGGCAAGGTACTCAAATAAACCTGGAAGCGCCAAAATCGTTTGAAGAGACATTTTTTTCGTTTGTTGTTCCTAGGCAATGTACTAAAATTAATCCATTCACTTTGAAATCGTTAGTGGTAACTTTTTTTCTCGTTTGTAGTTCCCAGGAAAATTATTCAAACCGACCTATTAATTTAAAAATTGTTTCTGGTAATTTTATTTTTGTTTGTAGTTCGTCGAGAAGTGATCGAAGTAGACGTACTCACTCCAAAATTAAATTAAAGTAAATTAAAATTGTATTTAAAAATAAAATGTAGTCACTACAAACGAATTTGAAGTGACTAGGTGGGCTTCAGTCAGTTTTCGACGAACTACAAACGAGAAGAAAGTTACCACCAACGATTTTCGAGTGAGTAGGTCGATTTGAGTAATTTTTCGAGGAACTACAAACGACAATATAGTTACTACAAACGATTTCAAAGTGTATCGAATGATTTTAGTACATTTCCGAACAACTACAAACGATAATGGAGTCACTATAAACGATTTCACAGCTTGCAGGTTAATTTGATTATTTTTCCGGGGAACTACAAACGAAATTCAAGCCACTACAAACGATTTTAAAGTACGAAGGTCGACTTGATTATTTTCCGAGGAACAACAAACCAAAATGAAGTTGATACAAGCGATTTCAAAGTGTATAGATTCATTTTAGTACATTTCCGAGAAACTACAAACGAAAATAAAGTCACTACAAACGATTTTAATGTAAATGGGTTGATTTGATTCTTTTTTCGAGTAACTACAAACGAATTCCAAGCTACTACAAATGATTTTAAAGTAAATAGGTCGATTTGAGTAATTTTTCAAGGGACTACAAATAAAAATAAAGTTACTACAAACGATTTCAATGTGTATAGATTGATTTGAGTACATTTCTGAGGAACAACAAACTAAAATCAAGTCACTAGAAACGATTATGGAGCTGTAGGTTGATTTAAGTAATTTTCCGAGCAACTACAAACGAAAATAAAGTTACTACAAACGATATCAAAGTGTATAGATTGATTTTAGTACATTTCCAAGGAACTACGAACGAGAATAAAGTCACTACAAACGATTTTGGAGCTTGGAGGTTGAGTTGATTATTTTTCCGAGAAATTACAAACGAAATTCAAGCTACTAAAAACGATTTTAGAGTCTGTAGGTTAATTTGAATAATTTTCCGAGGAACTACAAACGAAAAAAAGTTACTACAAACGATTTCAAAGTGAATAGATTCATTTGACTACATTTACGAGGAACTACAAACGAAAATAAAGTCACTACGAACGATTTTTAATTGAGAAGGTCAATTAGAGAAACTTTTCGAGGAACTACAAATACAAATAAAGTTACTACAAATGATTTCAAAGTGAATAGATTGATGTTCGGCCATTTCGGAGGAACTACAAACGAAAATGAAGTCACTACAAACGATTTTGGAGCTTGTAGGTTGATTTAAGTATTTTTCCGAGGAACTACAATCGAAAACAATGTTACTACAAACGATTTCAAAGTGTATAGATTGATTTTAGTACATTTCTGAAGAACTAGAAATGAAAATAAAGTCACTACAAATGATTGTGGAGCTTGTAGCTTGATTTTTTTATTTTTCCAATGAACTACAAACGCAATTAAAGCTACTAGAAATGATTTTAAAGTGAGTAGGTTAGATTGAGTAATTTTCCGAGGAACTACAAACGAAGACGAAGTTACTACAAACGATTTTGAAGTGTAGAGATTGATTTTAGTACATTTCCGAGGAACTACAAACGAAAATAAAGTCACTACAAACGATTTTCGAGCTTGTAGGTTGAGTTGATTATTTTTCCGAGAAACTACAAACGAATGTAAAGCAACTACAAACGAAAAAAAAGTTACTACAAACGATTTCAAAGTATATAGATTGATTTTAGTACATAAACGAGGAACTACAAACAAAAATAAAGTCATTATAAACGATTTTTAATTGTGTAGGTTGAGGAACTTTCCGAGGAACTACAAATATAAATAAAGTTACTACAAACGATTTTAAAGTGTATAGATTGATTTTAGTGCATTTCTAAGGAACTACACACGAAAATAAAGTCACTACAAACGATTTCAAAGTGTACAGATCGATTTTAGTATATTTTCGAGGAAGTACAAACGAAAATAAAGTCACTACAAACGATTTTGGAGCTTGTAGGTTGATTTGATTATTTTTTCGAGGAACTACAAACGAAAATCAAGCTATTACAAACGATTTCAAAGTGAATGGGTCAATTTGAGGAACTTTCCGAGGAACTACGAACGAAAATAAAGTTACTACAAATGATTTCAAAGTGTATAGATTGAGTTTAGTATATTTGCGAGCAGCTACAAACGAAAATAAAGTCACTACAAACGATTTTTAATTGACCCGGTCAATTTGAGAAACTTTCCAAGAAACAACAAATAAAAATAAAGTTACTACAAACGATTTTAAAGTGAATGGATTGATTTTAGGACATTTTGGAGGAACTTTAAACAAAAATGAAGTCACTACAAACGATTTTGGAGCTTGTAGGTTGATTTAAGTATTTTTCCGAGGAACTACAATCGAAAATAAAGTTACTACAAACGATTCCAAAATGTATAGATTGATTTTGGTACATTTCTAAGGAACTACAAACGAAAATGACGTCACTCCAAACGATTTTGGAGCTCGTGGGTTGATTTGATTATTGTTCCGAGGAACTACAAACGAAATTCAAGCTACTACAAACGATTTTGAAGTGTGTAGATTGATGACAGTACATTTCTGAGGAACTACAAACGAAAATAACGTCACTACAAACGATTCTGGAGCTTGTAGGTTGATTTTATTATTTTTCCGAGGAACTCCAAACGAAAATAAAGTTACTACAAATGATTTTTGAGTCAATTGATTGATTTAGTACATCTCCGTGGAACTACAAACGAAAATAAAGTCACTACAAACGATTTCGGAGCTTGTAGGTTGATTTGATTATTTTTCCGAGGAACTACAAACGAAATTCAAGCTACTACAAACGATTTTAAAGTGAGTAGGTCGATTGGAGTATCTTTCCGAGGAACTACAACCGAAATTAAAGTTACTACAAACGATTTCGAAGTGTATAGATTGATTTTAGCACATTTTTGAGGAACAACAGACGAAAATAACGTAACTAAAAACGATTTCGGAGCATGTAGGTTCATTTTATCATTTTCCCGAGGAACTTCAAACGAAAATAAAGTTACTACAAACGACTTTTAAGTGAATTGATTGATTTAGTGCCTCCCCGAGGAACTACAAACGAAAATAAAGTCACTACAAACCATTTCGGAGATTGTAGGTTGATTTGATTATTTTTCCGAGGAACTACAATCGAAAATAAAGTTACTACAAACGATTTTAAAGTGTATAGATTGATTTGAGTACATTTCTGAGGAACTACCAACGAAAATAGCGGCACTACAAACCATTTCGGAGATTGTAGGTTGATTTGATTATTTTTCCGAGGAACTACAATCGAAAATAAAGTTACTACAAACGATTTCAAAGTGTATAGATTGATTTTAGTACATTTCTGAGGAACTACCAACGAAAATAGCGGCACTACAAACGATTTTGGAGCTTGTAGGTTGATTTTATTATTTCCCGAGGAACTACGAAAGAAAATAAAGTTACTACAAACGACTTTCAAGTGAATTGATTAATTTAGTACATCTCCGAGGAACTACAAACGAAAATAACGTCACTACAACCAATTTTGGAGCTTGTAGGTTGATTTTATTATTTTCCCGAGGAACAACAAACGAAAATAAAGTTACTACAAACGACTTTCAAGTAAATTGATTGATTTAGTCCATCTCCGAGGAACTACAAACGAAATTCAAGCTACTACAAACAATTTTAAAGTGAGTAGGTCGATTTGAGTATCTTTCCGAGGAACTACAAACGAAAATGAAGTTACTACAAACGAAATTCAAGCTACTACAAACGATTTTAAAGTGAGTAGGTCGATTGGAGTATCTTTCCGAGGAACTACAACCGAAAATAAAGTTACTACAAAAGATTTCGAAGTGTATAGATTGATTTTAGCACATTTTAGCACAAACGAAAATAACGTCACTACAAACGATTTCGGAGCCTGTAGGTTCATTTTATTATTTTCCCGAGGAACTTCAAACGAAAATAAAGTTACTACAAACGACTTTTAAGTGAATTGATTGATTTAGTGCCTCCCCGAGGAACTACAAACGAAAATAAAGTCACTACAAACCATTTCGGAGATTGTAGGTTGATTTGATTATTTTTCCGAGGAACTACAATCGAAAATAAAGTTACTACAAACGATTTCAAAGTGTATAGATTGATTTTAGTACATTTCTGAGGAACTACCAACGAAAATAGCGGCACTACAAACGATTTTGGAGCTCGTAGGTTGATTTTATTATTTCCCGAGGAACTACGAAAGAAAATAAAGTCACTACAAACGACTTTCAAGTGAATTGATTAATTTAGTACATCTCCGAGGAACTACAAACGAAAAGAACGTCACTACAACCGATTTTGGAGCTTGTAGGTTGATTTTATCATTTTCCCGAGGAACTACAAACGAAAATAAAGTTACTACAAACGACTTTCAAGTGAATTGATTGATTTAGTCCATCTCCGAGGAACTACAAACGAAAATAAAGTCACTGCAAACCATTTCGGAGATTGTAGGTTGATTTGAGTATTTTTCCGAGGAACTACAAACGAAATTCAAGCTACTACAAACAATTTTAAAGTGAGTAGGTCGATTTGAGTATCTTTCCGAGGAACTACAAACGAAAATAAAGTTACTACAAACGATTTCAAAGCTTGGAGGTTAATTTGATTATTTCTCCGAGGAACTACTAACGACATTCAAGTTACTACAAACGTTTTTTAAGTGTGTAGGTTAATTTGAGTAATTTTTCGAGGAACTATAAACGAAAAAAAAGTTACTACAAACGATTTTAAAGTGTATAGATTGATTATAGTATATTTACGAGGAACTACAAACGAAAATACAGTCACTACAAACGATTTTTGATTGAGTTGGTCAATTTGAGGAACTTTTCGAGGAACTCCAAATAAAAATAAAGTTACTACAAACGATTTTCGCCAGTAACGTCCGCCAGTAGCCTTGTATTTTCCCCGATAATAGGTCTCGGGGGTGCGATATAACGGTGGGCCGGAAGATCGTAAATATTATATATTCCACCGGAGTAAGCTCCAGCCCGAGGAACTACAAACGAAAAAAAAAGTTACTACAAACGATTTCAAAGTGAATAGATTGATTTTCGTACATTGCCGAGGAACTACAAACGAAAATAACTTCACTACAAACGATTTCGGAGCTTGTAGGTTGATTTGATTATTTTTCCGAGGAACTACAAACGAAATTCAAGCTACTACGAACAATTTCAAAGCGATCGGAGTATCGTTCCGAGGAATTACAAATGAAAATAAAGTTACTACGAACGATTTCAAATTGAATAGATTGATTCCAGTACATTTTCGAGGAACTACAAACGAAAATAAAGTCTCTACAAACGATTTTAGAACTCGTAGGTTGATTTGAGTATTTTTTCGAGGAACTACAAACGAAAATAAAGATACTACAAACAATTTCAAGGTGAATAGATTCATTTTAGTACATTTCCTAGGAACTTCAAACGAAAATAAAGTTACTACAAACGATTTTGGAGCTTTCAAGTTGATTTGAGTAATTTTTCGAGAAACTACAAACGAAAATCAAGCTGCTACAAACGATTTCAAAGTGAGTGGGTCGATTTCAGTAATTTTCCGAGGAACTACAAATGAAAATAAAGTTACTACAAACGATTTTAAGGTGAATAGATTGATTTTAATACATTTTCGAGGAATTACAAACGATAATCAATACGATACGATAATACATACGATTTTCGCGCTTGTAGGTTGATTTGAGTATTTTTCCTAGGAACTACAAACGAAAATCGATCTACTGCAAACGATTTTGAAGTGAGTAGGTCAATTTGAGTAATTTTTCGAGTACTTACAGACGAAATTAAAGTTACCAAACGATTTTGAACCTCGGAGGTCGTTTGTAGACACTTTCCAAGGAACTACAAATGAGAATAAAGCTACTACAAACGATTTTACATTGAGTAGTTCAAATAGAAAAAAAAAAATTCGAAAAAAAAAGAAATTTTTTTTTCGCTTCCCCTTTTACTACAAACGGAAATAAGTGCACTACAATCAACCACAAACGATTTTGAACGGGAATCAACCGTTCAAATTTAATTTTTCAAAAGTCGGGTGCCGACATTTTTTAAAGTCCCCTTAATTTTTTTTTGGTGCAACTACAAACGAAATTACTTGTTCTACAATCAACTACATACAAAATACTATAGAAAAAAAAACTCAAGATCCGAGCAAGTCGGGTGCCAAGTTCACATAGCTGTTCCGGTATCGTTATTATACTCCGAATCTCTTTCTTCGGGAATTTGTCGAATCGCGGTGGAAGTCGGGCTGGGATTCTTTGCTCAGGGTTTCCCAGTTTTTGTACCTTTGCAGGGCTGCCGCCAATATTCTCTTTGAGGCGTGGGGGAGCCAGGATTTTTCCTGGTCGCGTTGGTTTTCGTTCGAAAACCTCGTTCAGCGTTTTTTCGCTGATCGGAGTTTTTCGTACTGGTTTGGGGACCGAAGGATGGATTCGGGCGAAATGATATGGGAGACTCGAGACGGAGTTAACCGGGACTTTCGTTTCGGTTGTTGGGAGGAACGAGACTCGCACCCCGGGGAGAAAGCGTTCCGGGACTTTCACCCTGTGAAGAGAGAATTTCGAGACTTGCGCCCCGTGAAGCGAGAATTCCGAGACTTGCGCCCCGTGAAGAGAGGAGTCCGAGACTTGCGCCCCGTAATCGGGAGGAGGGAAGGACGGGGGTTCGATCGTCGGTTGATGATCGGGGAGAACACGTTCTGCGGCTCTTCGTGGAAATTGGCGTATTTTGGATGGTTTTTTCCTTTTCTGCTTTTCGAGCATCTGCAAGGTGTCGGTGGGAGAAACGATTGAGGCTTGGAAACGGATAGGAAAACTTGGCTTTTATTATTATTTCCATGAAGAGCTTACATTTACTTTGTTCCTAGTCGGACCTTACAGCACGACTGACTAACGAGGCTTCGTGAGACTCGCTTTAATAGGTTCTGTGAGCGTCACTTGACGCGAGGGCGCGGAAAGGGAGGAACTTGTGATTTTCGGTTGTTTTCTACGGCGCAAAGCAAACGGCTCAATATTATTATGATATTTTGACGTAAATTATAATTATTATGTGTAACAATTCCCCCCGCGTTTAATGACGTTTGGGTTCGCTTGAGTGTATTACGTGTTTTTAGGCACTCACTCATTTATGACAGAAAGTGCCTATTGCAATCACTTCGAAATCTGTGTCGGATGTCCATCCAGACCCAGATCTCAGAAACTGGTGTACAGAATTTAATTTCCTTTGGAGGGTAGTTGTGTATGGTTGTAATCTCTATGCCCAAGGAGTTTAAATCCAAACGGATATTGTAAAACAAAGATTTTTGAAAAAAAATAACCATTTTTGAGCGAAAAAAGACATTTTATGACCATCTGTAGTTGAAACTTGGAATTTCTCTAACGAATTTTTCTCTTACTCACCGAATCTGTATATATGATTGTAAACAAATGTCTGACGAAGTATGAATCTAATCAGACACCATTAAGGTTGCAATTTTGGCAAAAAACACCATTTCACCCGAAAATGCTATTTCTATCTGTATGCACTTGGATCTCCGAAGTTTACGGACGAATTGTTCTCTAACTCACACAATGTCTGCATATAATTGTAAACACATGTACCACGAAGTATGAATCCAATCAGACACCATTAAGCTTACACTTTTTGCAAAGAAAACACAATTTTTAACGAAAAAACAGCCATTTCTATCCATATGCACATGGATCTTCGAAGTTCAAGGACGAATTTTTCTCTAACTCACACGATGTCTGTATATGATTGTAAACAAATGTCCCACGAAGTATTAATCCGATCAGAGACCATTGAGCTTAAAATTTTCGCAAAGAAAACAATTTTCAACGAAAAAAAGCTATTTCTGTCCATGTGCACTTGGATCTTCGAAGTACACGGACGATTTTTTTCTAACTTACAGAATTTCTGTATATGATTATGATCCCATGAAGTTTCAATCCAATTAGACACTGCTAAGTGAATAACTTTTGCACAAAAACAATATTTTTAATAAAAAAAAAGACGATTTTTCTCACTGACAGAATTTCTATATGACTGTAAACAAGCACATATCACTCTCACCCAAGGGGGTGACAACGCAATCTATCCCTGTACTGCAAAAATGGCCCACTTTTTGCAACGGATTTTCAGTTTCTCTCGTTCCTCTACGTGGCGTTAGTTGTCACCCGGGCGGCATGGGAGGGCGGCCGGGGAGCCCGGGTGGGAGGACCAGGAGCCAGGGAGTGGGATAGATAGCGATGTCACCTCCCTGCATGGAGGAGAGCACTGACCCCCCACCCTGGCACTGAAAGCGACGGGCGCCGCGGGCGGGTGACTACAAGCGCCACGATTGACGAAATCCGGCGTAAAATAAGTGTTGCTATTTATGTGTCAATTCTAGCGGTCTGATGTCGACCCCCTGCTCTCACCGCTTTCACGTAAAGTATAGACCGGCGCTCATGACATCGCCATGTACGTCACGACGCCGCTACGCCACGTACAGAGTAAAAGAGGAACTAAACACGGCCGAGCGTACCAAATTCAAAACCGATATTTCGCTCTTATAAAAAGTACATGGTTCTTTTGTGTGCTTGCGCTCCATTGGCAATATGGCGATCACCCACCCCTTTTAAACGTGAAAAAAAGAATCTGAGCACTGATTTATAACCGAAAGCTTTTTTTACTTATTATAAGTGGACTAATAATCATTAAATGATTGAAGTGTTATGATAAATATGCTGATCTCAAATGTCACTAATATTCTTCATTGCTGCCTAATATTGTAACAATTCTGTGAATATAATCTATCAAAACATTTAAATGATATGATTGTTAAGATACTTTTATATCATATTGATTATATTCAACTCTGTCTTTTTAATTGTGATTAATAGAATTTATACGACTACTCGATGTTCACAATGAATCGAAACGCTTAAATAACGGTGTGAGTGCCTTTCAAAACGTCCCTAAGAGACATGTTAACCAACATTCAAAATTATCATCAAAACAAAATATATGATCATTAAATTATGAAATTTTGAGTGCCTACTAATATAATTCTTAAAATTCGGTCATTAACTTTATGAATCATTACCCCCATTGAGAATGAAAAATGTGACTCAATATTTTCAAAAACGATGTTCAATAAAATAACAAGAATATAGTATTTACATACCGAATAAATTAAGATGATGGTCAAGAATACGGAGCGCAAAGCCCCCCAACAAAACGTTGAGAGGGGTTCGGGGGGCGGAGCTCCTCAACAAAACGTGAACGCTCCGCGTGACGCAACATTGTCGCACGAAGCGCGACAACGTTGCGTCACGTGGAGCGCGGGGGGATTGGGGGGCGAAACCCTCTAACGAGTATGCGAAGCGTGCTTTTTTTTAACGGTTTTATGAGATCTTAGATTAGAATGAGATATGGATGTGGCGATTTCGGTCAGTTGGGATTTGTCAATGATTTTTCGTAGCTGGGGTGAATCGGTGCATGTCTTGTCGATTCTTTGCTTGGCTGTGGTGATATCTTGTAGATCGGCTTCTTTTCCTCGTACTTCTGGTTCACAGAATTGTGGCTGTCTTGGCTCGAGTGATGGTGATTTTCTCGAGTCTTGTGGCTTGTGAGATGATGTTTGTCTCGAGCCTTGCGGCTCGGGAGACGGCGATTGTCTCGAACCTTGCGGTTCGGGAGACAGCGATTGTCTCGAACCTTGCGGCTCGGGAGACGGTGTTATTTGCATGTAGTCGAGTTGTTTATCCGATTGCCCGTATTGGAACGCAGGCCAAAGTTGGGATCCATGAACCTTGGTTAAGTGCCCATTTTTGTTGATCCAGTAAACTTCTCCTAATCCTGCACAAAAATGTTCCGAGGCCTTTGATAGTTGGTGGCTTTGGCAGTAGCCTCGTGTTGCTTCACTTCGTTTGGTTCGTTGGTATTCTGTTCCTGCAGTTTCCATTCCCCTGGGCGGAGCAATTTTCGTCCCATTAATACCTGGCCTGGTTCCTCCCTCATAGCGGCATTCTGTCGTGTTCGTAAGTTAAAAAGAATATCTGGTAGAAACGTATCCCAGTTGCGTTGTTCTATCCTGAAAAGACGAAGGCGCAACCCTTTTTTAATTTCTTGGTTCCGTCGTTCAGTTGGATTAGCTCGAGGATGATACGTTGCAGTGGTCCAAAGGCAGACTTGCCATTGATCGCAAGCTTCCTTCCACTGTCGTCCTGTGAATTGTGGGCCATTGTCGGACAGGATCGCACGTGGATAACCCCATCGAGGGAATACTTCTCGTTCCAACGTTTGGATGAGATGGTGGCATTCGGAAGATGCCAGAGTAAATGCCTCGACCCATCGTGAGAATAGGTCCGTCATCACGAAAATAAAACCTTTTCCTTTCTTTGACCTAGGATAAGGTCGCATGAGATCGACTGCTACTGTGTCCCAGGGTCCATAGGCTTGGCGTGATAGTAGGTTTTTTTCTCCTACTGATTTGCGAGGTTCGCAACATGCACACAGCTCACATTGTTGTACGTATTTCGTTACGTCCTTGGGTAGTCCTTTCCAATTAAAGTGTTTTTGCGTTATTCTGATAGTTTCTTTCATTCCGGGGTGCCCTGCGTGTGCCGAATCGTGGGACTCATGGAGGACTCGGGGAATGCATTTTTTGGCACGACTAGTTTCCATTTATTGTCTTGCGGGTTTCCCCCCATTTTTTTATTTCGACACCATAGTCCTCCTTCGTTAACGCGCTTAACAATTCTGGTTTAACTTGTTTTTATTCGAGTTGCGTGATGATTGATGAAATTTCCTTATCTTCGTATTGGGCTTCTCTAATTTCGGACAAAAGTTCCTTATGCGTGAATGTATTAACTTGCGGAGGCGTAAAATGTTGAGCTAAATTTTTAAATGGAGGTGCTAATCGCTCTTGATCATCTAAGTCACGAAGTTCTGTACATTCTTTCGGGCAGTGAGACAGCGCATCAGTTAGCTCGTTCTTGCTGCCGGGACAGTGTTCCACTTGAAAACTAAATTCTCCTAACAGCATTGCCCATCGGTAAAGCTTGGCTCGGTGATTTTTCATTCAGTCCAGCCATGTCAGGGCCTGGTTATCGGTTCGGAGGACAAACATTTTATCGTCGAGAAGTGGCTGGTAACGCTTGATAACCCAAATTATGGCCAAACATTCTTGCTCTTTGCAATGATATTTTGCTTCCGTAACTAATAATTTTTTTTGTTTGTTTATTTCTTGATAGAGGACTGCACCCATTCCTTCGGCACTAGCGTCAGTTTGGAGAATAAATGGCGCTATGGGGTCAGGTCGACTTAACCGCAAGGGTTGATTGAATAGTTCTTTTACCCTTTCAAAACTTTTTTGTACGTCCTGCATTCCACGCCCATTTTTTCTTTTCACCCAGCAAGTCAGTTAGTGGGGCTCCTTTGATGGCAAAATCAAGTACGTATTGAAACTTGTCGCTTTTTAGCGATCAAACAAAATTTAAATGCTTTTTATAATGGAAATTGATGCTTATCATTTCCAGTTTTGTCTTTACCAAAGTATGTGGGGGGTTGTGTGCTGGACCGTGAAAAGAGAACTCTTTTTTGTTGGAGTGGGGGGAAAACGTCAGTCTTGTCTTCTCAGTTGCATAAAATGCGTACTGGAGACTGCATCATCATCCGTTTTCAGGAATGGATAGGTGAGGATGATGGAAAATCTTTATTGAATAAAATTCAGAGATTTTATGCCAATCTCGGGGCTAAATGTGAGTTTACTGTGACATTTAAATATTTTGTAAGTGAGGAATAACTTGCAAAAGGCTGAAGAACTCGTCCGAAGTCTTTCGGTGCTCACGATTTTACTGATTTTAATAAGAGAGAATTTCCAAGGTTTTAATTGTTTAATATAATGTAATTTCCGAAATTTGTTGACAAGCTATTTTATCGGAGATCATTGTTCTCGTTTTCCTAGCTCGATTGATCTTGTAATTACGCATCCGAAATGTCGACAAAGCTGTTGTGTGTCGACTCGATTTGCTGATTTCTCCAAAAGATGTCCGCGAATGATTTCGACGATCCTGGCAAGCTGGGCTGGCTCAAGAATCACGTTCGCCGTTGGGCTACCGTCGAACGTGAAGCCGCTCTCGTCGAGTCGTTCATGGATTTTCGTGAGGTACAGCGCGATGCTGCAGCTCAGTCAAATCACGGTGACTGTTTGCTATCTACGGTTTATGAGACCGTCTCTTTCTCAAGATTGATTAACCAAGCAAGCTGGGCTCGCTAAAGAATCGCGAACGGTGTTGGGCTACCATCGCTCGTGAAGCCTGATCAATAAATGTCGACAAAAAAACCGATTCTCATAAGGTGCAACGCAATGCTGTAGCTTATTCGAATACGGGTAGAATCTGGCCTCTGGACACACGATTATTAAGGTGCAGCGCAGTGCTGTAGCCAACAATCGTGACGGGTATTCTACACACGTGATTCTATATTCAGCGCTCCCGCGGCTGGTCCTTTATCCAACTAGCTGGGCTTGCCTAAGAGTCTCGTACGGCGTTGGGCTACCGTCATACAGGAAGGAGGATAAAGAAGCGACCTTCAGATTAATCAGTGAAAAGGTACAGCGCCATGCTGCAGCTTTCCACGAGACTATGCTACTTAATATCTAAGTTCGAGCTAACGTTGGGCTACCGCCAGCTCAAGGGATATCCAAAAAGTATAGCGCAATGCTATAGTTTTCAGAGAGGGCAAGGGGCAGCGCAATGCTGTCGCTTGACAGGAGTGTTCGATAGAAACGGTGGATGGAAAATGTAAGGTACTTGTAGCTGGCGAGCCGGTCTTATATACTCTCCCGACGGGTCCGGTGGTGGTGGGGCGGACCATCTCTCTCCTTCGTGACGTCAGTCCGTCTCCGTGAGATTCGCTCGTTTGAATGTGTGTGGGCTTTGATGCGAGTGCGTATAATAGAATTTTGAATTGCTCATGCGTATTTAATTCTTTTGTGAATTTTTAAATGTTGATAACGAATTTAAACAAGGATTACCAGGGGGGGTTCTTGTTTCGTTACAGTATTCTCTGAGCCAATTGCATGTTCCGAGGAACTGTCTGAGTTCTTTTCGATTCCTTGATTTTGGAGCGTGGATGACAGCTTCCAAGTGTAACGGTTGCGTTTGGTTGTCCCCATTTGAAATTATGTCGCCAAGACTTTGGAGTTCGCTTCTGCCGAAATAACACTTGTTAATTGCGCATGTTAATCCTTGTATTTGCAGACGCTCTAGGACCAGGGCGAGATCTCGTAGGTGTTGTTTCCAAGTTTGGGAGTCTATGATAATGTCATCTAAATAGACCATACAGAATTTCCCAAGATAACCACGGAGTACGTCTTGGCTCATTAAACGTTGGAAAGTTCCAGGCGAGTTCTTGAGCCCGAAGGGCATTACATTGAATTGAAATGTCTCTCCGTCGGGTGTAGTAAAAACGGTATATTTTTTAAGGTTGCTTCGAGGGGTACTTGCTAGCAGCCGCTTTTTAGATCCAGTGTAGGAAAAATCTTGGCCGTGCCGAGATATTTTAGTCCTTCGTGAATTATCGGTATTGGTTGAATAATATCCTCCGTAATTGCATTGAGGCGACGATAGTCGACACAGAATCGAGGTCGTCCGTCTTTTTTTTACAATTACTATAGGGGAATTATAGGCTGATTTCAGTTTTTGCTTCTGACCGGCGGTACGGAGCTATTCGAAAAGGCTGATTCGTAGTGACGCAAATTTCGTAGTGCGTGGTTCGCGTTTGTCTTAGCTTTCCCCGAGTTTGAAATACCTGAGGAAACCGGCGAAGTGTCTGATGGAATGCTTCATGAAATTCTAACGGGAAATTTTGCGGAACTTGGTTTAATTCGACGTTTGATTCTGAACGGTGTTTCTCGTTGTCGATAAAAAATACTGTAATCCAAGTATCCATACCGAGATATAGGCATTCTTGTATTGTGTCTAGGATTACTTGATGCACCTTCATCCAGGGGTACCCTAACAATATTTGATGCCTCAAGTCGTTGCTTACCAAGCAGTTCGCTGGCATTTCTTGTCCTTGAACGTTTAACGGTATTTTGATACGACCGGTGATGTTCACTGTCGCGTCTTTGCCAGCCAGTTCAGCATATTCTTTTATCGGGACGATTGTTTTTCGTAATTCGGGTGATAATATATGTATTGAAACGTAACTGTCAGTAGAGGCTGTGTCTATTACAGCTTGAGCGTGAGTTGTTTGAATGATAACCGATATCATTCGTAATTTCCGGTTTTGCATCGAAGACGTATTTGCAGCGGCTTGCCTTTTTATTGTCGGGATGACGGTAGGGCATCTCTCGTCATTCTCTCGTCGTTTCCCGAGTCTTGGGGTTTTCTCGTACTTAATCCATCTCTGACGCGTTCGGCATATACTGGGAAATCTCGGTGAAAGTGGTTTGCTGGACACCACCAGCACTTTGGAGGTTTTCTTTCCGTAGTTGATCTTGGAGTGTTCTCGCTACTAGCCTTAAACTCTTTTGTCTCTTTTTTGCAAGCTTACCATCCTCCTCGTCGTGCTCGGCATCTCTGGCGTACATAAACAAGGCTGCAAAATCTCGTGGTTGAGCAGGTCGCACACTTCTGCGGATTGAGGGACGTAGAAGTTCAAGTAGGGTATCCACAATATTTTCCTCGGTTTCGTCGGGTCGCACTCTACGAAAAAGCAGATTAAAATCCGCAGATCTACATCTAATTGGAGTCTTGTCTTGACCTTATTTCCGAGCCAGATCATGCAGAACTATATGTTCTCGAAAAATTATACACAGAAATTTATTTAAATGATTATTCAATTATACATACGTCGATTGTGTCAAACAAGTATGAAATAATATACCCAAGATACGTTATATTTAATTATACAAATGTATATCTGTATGTAATTTTTCAAGAATATATAGTTCTGCATGATCTGACTCGAAAATAAGGTCAAAACGAAACTTCGATTGGCTGTAGCTTTGCGGATTTTGATTTTGCCATTCTCATTCTGAGCTTAAAAATGTTGTGATTTCCTATAGAATTTTTCCAATTTTTTTATTTTATAATTCGAGGTGGCGTACTTGCTGAAAAAACGTTTTTTTATGTTTTATGAAGTAAAAACAATCTTTCGTGTCCCCACCCTTTGTTTTCAAAATATTGATTGTCTCACTCGTTTTATAACAAACAAGTTTTGTCTAAGGCGTTTTTCGATAGGATCTCGAATTATCAAGATACTGCGTGTTTAGAGTAGAGAGTTAGTGGATGATTCGGATTTTCCATTAAAATCGTACAACGAAAAATATAAATTGTCGGCCTCAACAAAAAAATCCGTGTTTCTTCTTTTTCTGAATACTTTTCGGAATTTTTTTTTCATAATTATTCGAGAGGGTCCGGGTCCGGACGTAAAAATTTTAGCGGGAATGCCCCATATGCAATGGGATGATCGTGAATTGTTTTTCCTGGTGATAAAATACCACCAATGGCAACTTCTGAAGCATCTGCTGTTAAAATGAAAGTTTTTGGACTATCAAGGTATTTTAATAGATGAGCAGTGCTCAATTTTTCTTTTAAAATCTCAAACGATTCTTCTTATTCTGGCTCCCAATTAAATTCGTTTGCTTATCTAAGAAGAGACGTCAAAGGTTTCGTAATTTCCGCGTGAATCTGTATTAATACCTCGTGAGTCCCAAAAATGGTAACATTTTTAAGGTGGAAACCATGAAAATATTACAATTCAATTTAATATTCTTTTACTGCTTTGAGTTTGTTTGGGTCAGGCTTAACCCTTTCATTACTGATTATGCAGCCAAGATGAGCGACTTACCTCTTTAAAAACCCACATTTGTCAGGTTGTAATTTTAAATTCACTGTTTCTAGGCGCTTAATCAATTCTTTATAAGTTATTCCGTGTGCCTCCAAAGTTTTTGCACATATAACTATATCATCGAGGTATAGAAAAACGCCGTTGCCTAACATGCCTCCCAATGTTAGGGCTATATCACGTTAAAAAGTAGGCGGATAATTTCGTAAAACAAACGGCACCCTTACAAATTGAAAATATTCACAATGCGTAGTGAATGTAGTTTTCTGCCGATCTTCTGGACTGACTTCGATTTGGTGAAAGCCCGATGCCAAATCAAGTACTAAAAAAAACTGAGCACTTCTTGATTAATCCAAAATGTCGATGTTTAGTATTGGGTAAGCATGTGGTATTTTTTTGTCACTTAAAGCTTGATAGTCAAAAACTACTCTCCGTCTCTTGTTCCTCTTAGAGTTGGCATTTTTCGGGATAACCCATACTGGGCAGTTGTATGGTGAAGTTGATGGTACAATGATCTCGTTTTCCAAAATTTCTTTCATTCGACGAGCGATCTCTTCCTTTGTAGTTTTGGGCCATCTATAGCTTCGAGTATTAATAGGCAAGTCGTCTGTGGTTGGAATTATATATTGTAACGCAATTGTGCGGGTCATGTCTCTCGAAGTAAATGGTATAAATTCGGACTATATCTAAGGATCTCTATTATAGTTTGACTTTCTATTAGACTAAGGCTATCAAATCTTAGTAATTCTTCAATTTTTGGTAATGGTCTCTAATCGATGAGTTAGTGATCTAATGAAAATGACTTTCGCGTTCAAAAATTGTTATATTATGCGTAATGTTTAGTACAGTTAGATGGTTTACTAGTTAGTTTCGAATTCGGTCGTGAGACTTCAATTGCTTTTTATGTCCTCCTCGTGGGACGTACTGCAGCCCACGCCTCACCCCCTCTCTCTGCTGTATGGCAATTCTGCCCAGGGCGAAGAGAAACTACAGAAAACCTTTACCGATGCAGCCGGTAACTTACTGAAGTCCCCCGGTAGCAAAGCGAGTTAGCTACCTGTGTAAAGCTATCAGAGCAAAGTGCCCAAAATGAATTCAATCTGCACCAAAATTTAGAGCTTTTTATGTACAGAGTAAATTTTTTCAGCGGCATCTCCGGAATCTCCAAGAAATAGAGGGGGAAAGGGAGGAAGGGAGAGAGGCAGGGGAGAAAAGAGGGAAAGGGGGAGAGAGGGAGGAAGGGAGGGTGGGAGGAAGGACGGGTGGGAGAGAGGCAGGGAAGAAAAGAGGGAAAGAGGGAGAGAGGGAGGAAGGGAGGGTGGGAGGAAGGACGGGAGGGAGAGAGGCAAGGAAGGAAAGAGGGAGAGAGGGAGGAAGGGAGGGTGGGAGGAAGGAAGAGAGGGAGCGAGGCAGGGAAGAAAAGGGAGAAAGAGGGAGAGAGAGAGGGAGGGAGGGTGGGAGGAAGGACGGGAGGGAGAGAGGCAAGAAAGGAAAGAGGGGGAGAGGAAGGAAGGACGAGAGGGAGAGGGAGGGAGGGAGGGAGGGAGGGAAGGAGGGAGGGAGGCTGGGAAGGAGGGAGCGAGGGAGGGAGGGAGGGAGGAAGGGAGTGGGGGAGGGAGGGAGGGAGGGAGTGGGGGAGGGAGGGAGGGAGGGAGGGAGGGAGGGAGGGAGGGAGGGAGGGAGGGAGGGAGGGAGGGAGGGAGGGAGGGAGGGAGGGAGGGAGGGAGGGAAGGAGCGAGGGATGGAGCGAGGGAGAGAGCGAGGGAGTGAGGAAGAGAGGGCGGGAGGGAGGGAGAAAGAGATTGATGTTCATTAGCTTTCTTAGCTATTTGTTATACACAGCGTTACATTTTCCTTGCAAATAATTACTTATTATTGTACTGTTGATACTACATATTCTTCCAACATTTTTTTAAACTGCTCTAATTTTTGACAGCTTTTTACTTCAAATGGTAGCTCGTTGTACATTTTCACACCTTCATAAAATATACTTTTTTGGGCTTTTTTTGTTTTTCTGAATTGTATTGCTAAATTCCCAGCTTGACGTGTTTCCCTCCCACCGCTCGTTCCGACTATTGGAAACCGTCTTTTCAGTTCTTTCAGTAGCAGGTTATTCACTGCTTTGAATATAAATGTACATACAATATAGTATAGAGTTCGCCTCACAAACATAAATCGTACTGCATCCATCATATCTTGCACTCTTGTATAGCGGTCGCACTGCAATATGACCCTCATCGCTCTGTTTTGCGCGATCTGCAATTTCTCCAATTCTGTTTCACCTATACCAACTAACAATGTTGCACAATACTCGAAGTGAGGTGCGATGATTGCTATATATATGACACATCCCGTATACGCAGATACCTTACCTATTTTTTTCAACATATATTCACAGTACTCTTTGAATCGTAGCTGATCATCAATAATTATACCCAAATATTTCATTGAATCTACTTTTTCTAATATCGTGCTATCCCGACATTTCAATATTACATTTTCGCTCACAGTTTTCCATACACTGCTCACTATCATGTACTTTGTTTTTTCGGCATTCATTTTTAATTTATTTCGATCCATCCAATTTTCTACTATACTTCATGCCATGTTCAATTTTTCCTCCACTTCCGCGCTGCTTAATCCATTTACATATATTACTGTATCATCCGCAAAGATTTTTATTGCACACTCATCCAGAAACAAGTTCACAATATCATTTATATATATAATAAATAAGAACGGTCCCAAAACTGACCCCTGTGGTACCCCATATTCGTTGGAGATCACTTCCGACCATTCATCATTTAACCGAACTTTCTGGGTTCTATTTCTTAAGTACGTTTTTAACCAACTTAGTACTTTTTCTTTTATTCCATATTGGTATAGCTTATCCAATAATATTTCCCTATCTATTGTCTCGAATGCTCGTTTTAAGTCGATGAAAATTACACCCACCATTTTTCCATTACTAATGTCCACTTTCCATTCGTCTGCAACAGTTTGAATCGCCGTTTCACACGAATATTGTTCTCTAAATCCGGATTGATGCTCCGTTATATCATTAGCCTCTAAATATTTTTCAATTTGTTTTTTCACTACTAATTCAAGCACTTTTTCGTACTATGGCAACACATTAATTGGTCTATTTTGACTTGCTTTCTTGGCTTTGTTTATTTTTGGGATCGGTATAATGGTTGAAGTTTTCCAGCTGTCTGGGCAACATCCTTCTCTCAGTGATCCATTAATTATTACCAAAAATTCCTTTTTTATTGCATCAAACGCCCCTTTTAGTATTTCACTTGATATCCCTTCTTCAGTTCCCTTTTTTTTAAGAGTCCCATCACTTCTTCTCATTCAACCTTTTTTTAACTTGTTTCATATATTACACCCTGTCATACCTTTTTATTTCACATAATATATAATCTCGAGGAAGAAGCAGCTGGTCAGTCAACCCTAAAAGGTGACTCATCAATGTGACCTTAAACCGGATTGAGAGATCTCTAAATATTTTTTGCCAGCGTGTTCCTTGCGTGAAACATCGTATTACACTTGAATCCCTAAACTTTTAATGCGTAAAACGAAAAATTAAGAAAAAGCCGCAAAATGCAGCACCCAAATACATATTTACTAGGGTCCGTGCGGCTCAGGCGCTACGCGCCCTCGCGTCGTGAACGTTTAATTCTAAAACAAGACCCGACCCCCGCCCATCACGCCTTCTCCTGTCCCAACATCTCCCGTCCCCTCCCCGTTGTCCCAACCCTCTGCTCGATTTTCGATTCCATGGCCAGCTTCACCCCGCTCGAGCTTTGATTCCATGACCAACTTCACGCTACGCGATTTTTAATTCCATGGCCAGCTTCGAACTGCTTTATCTGTGGCCAACTTCACTCGGTCTCAATTCTTGTACACGGTGGTGGGGGCGGGGGCAGCAGCAGCGGCGGCCGCAGTGGCGGCAAAATATTTATATAATATAGATATATATATATATACTAGGGTCCGTGCGGCTCGGGCGCTACGCAACCTCGCGTCGTATAGGTTCAATTTTAACCCAAACCCCGACCCCCGCCTACCACCTTCTCCCACCCCCACCCTCCTCCGTCCCCTTCGCGCTGTGTCCACCCTCTGCTCGATTCTCGATTCCATAGCCAACTTCCCCCCGCTCGATTCTTGATTCCATGGTCAACTTCACCCCGCTCGATTCTCGATTCTATGGCCAACTTCACCCCGCTCGATTCTCGATTCCATGGCCGACTTCACCCTGCTCAATCTGTGGCCAACTTTACTACGTCTCGATTCTTGTACACGGTGGTGGTGGCAGTGGCGATGGCGGTGGCGGCGGCGGCGGTGGCGAAATATTTATATAATATAGAGAGATATCTCTGTGGCGGCGGCGGTGGCGAAATATTTATATAATATAGAGAGATATCTCTCTATATTATATAAATATTTCGCCGCCGCCGCTGCCGCCACCGCCGTGTACAAGAATCCAGAACCCAAACCTCCAAACCCAAACCTGCAAACTCAAACCTCCAAACCTAAACCTCCAAACCCAAACCTCCAAACCCAAACCTCCAAACCCAAACCTCCAAACTCAAACCTCCAAACCCAAACTCAAACCTTCAAACCCAAACCTCCAAACCCAAACCATCAAACCCAAACCTCCAAACCCAAACCTCCAAACCCAAACCTCCGAACCCAAACCTCCAAACCCAAACCTCCAAACCCAAACCTCCAAACCCAAACCTCCAAACCCAAACCTCCAAACCCAAACCTCCAAACCCAAACCTCCAAACCCAAACCTCCAAACCCAAATTTCCAAACCCAAACCCCCGAACCTAAACCTTCACGATGCGAGGGCGCGTAGCGCCCGAATATATATATGTGTTATTCCAGCTATAACGAAGTGGCCATTGCATCGACATTCTTTTTTCGGGATGCCGATTTTGTTTCAGTTACTTTCGACAAAAAAAGTATACGTATGTCTCAAAGAAAATTTTTTTTTTGCTTCTGTTTTAACACGTTTCCAAGTACAATTTTAACTTTTTCGATAAGAATGTATCCTTCGATTTTTTTCAAATAAATTGAAAAAAAAGTACATGTAAAACCGCATCTTTTGATCGCTATCCCATCATGGAGAAATCGTTTTTCGATTATTTCTATGCATTTTTCGATTTTTTCTATGTGTATGAAACTTTGAAAAATGTGTTCGTATTCCTTTGTTATTTATTAAAACGTGTTTTTATTCTTTTTTTACGAATCAAAACACATTCTTTAAAGTGTCTACACATTGAAAAAATGGAAAAATAATTTCTGATTCGTAAAAAAGGACTTTGAAAGGTGCTAAAACGGAAGCAAAAGGAAATAATTTTTTTTGAGAAATACGTATGTTTCTTTGTGGAAAAGTAACTGAAAAAAGTGTACGTATTTCTCAAAAAAAATTATTTTCCATCCTCTTCCGTTTTAACACCTTTCAAAGTAAAATTTTCATTTTTTCGACAAGAGTGTATCCTCCGATTTTTATCAAATAATTTGACAAAAAAGTTCATTTAAAACCACATCTTCTGATTGCTATCCCATCATGGAGAAATCGTTTTCGATTTTTTCTATGTGTATGAAACTCCTTCCTTACGAATCAGAAATCATTTTTCGATTTTTTCTATGTGTAGAAACTTTAAACAATGTGTTTTGATTCGCAAAAAAAGAATAAAAACACATTTTAATAAATAACAAAGGAATACGAACACATTTTTTGAAGTTTCATACACATAGGAAAAATCGAAAAACGATTTCTCCATGATGGAAGAGCGATCAAAAGATGCGGTTTTACATGTACTTTCTTGTCAATTTATTTGAAAAAAATCGAAGGATACACCCTTATCGAAAAAGTTAACATTGTACTTTGAAACGTGTTAAAATGGAAGCAAAAAAATAATTTTTTTTGAGACATACTCATACTTTTTTTTGTCGAAAAGTAACTGAAAAAAAATCGGCGTCCCGAATAAAAAATGTCGATGCAATGGCCACTCGGTTATAGCTGGAATGCCTCATATATATCCGTACGCGGCGAGTGACCACGATCTACGGGCATCCCAGTGAGTGCGAGTTAATTAATCTTTCTCGCCCTCCAAATACCAGTGCGCGTAAGGGCTACTAGAGATTTTAGTGCGCGTAAGGACTGATGCGTGCGATATTAGAATACACCAACGCTCAACGCGAGGTACAAGAGGCTTTGCCTTGTCGCCGGACACGGGGACTAGTTAAACCAGTCCCCGTGTAACCAGTAGTAAATTTTGGCGGGGTACGAAGGGGAAAGGTCCTCGATGAGCCCGAATGCGTCACGCCCGTAGATTCTCAAAGATCGAAATTAGTTAGGAAAATAATCTAAATAGAAGAAAAAGGTTACATCTCGAGATGGAATTGTCTATGTATTCTTTTGGACATAACACAGAACGCCTTATATGAATATGAATTATGATCCAGTCATAATAAAAGGTTTCAATTTTCCTGAAATAAAAAGACCGTATTGCGCATGTAAATCGTATGCTCACTTACGTCCTTTTCACGAATAAAATGAAAAAATGACGATACCGCACGAACGGCTGAAGATAGGTGAAAACGGATGATATTTGGCGGGGTACAACGGGGAAAGGTCCTCGATGAGCTTGAACGACGCACGCCCTTGGATTTCTTGAAATCAAAATTTTTTTTAAGTTGCTCAAGCTCATATATGGGGCATTCCATCCCAAATCGGACCGGTTGAAAAATTTTTTTTTTTTCATTTCCTCAATTTTTTTTATATTTTTTAGTACCCATAAAAAGACTCTCCCTGTTAAATTTTGAGATTTTTCTGATTGCCTGTTAAAAAGATATTAATGTAACGAAAAAACCACTCTTCTTTTGGTACTTTGGTCATAACTTCTTTAATAATGGTCCAAATTAAGAGTTTTTTATTCAAAATTTTCGTTTTTTTCAGAAAAAAATGCAACAAAAATATTCGATGTGTTTTTAAATGAGTTTTTTTAATTTGAAACTTTGAATCGTGATTGTAAAAGCAAGTGTCATTTTTTATTTTTTGGAACATTTTTTTAAAACATCTATCCAACAATCTTTAAGATTAGTCTGATCGCGAGATCTTACTAACTACTTTTTTTGATTTTTGCAAATGAATTTTTTTTTTGAATTAATTATTATAAATACCAATTTTTGTTACTGAATAGTTTTTTTTTAATCATTTCGAATTAATTTTGACACTTTTCCATTGATAGCAGATTTTTTAAATTGATAATTTATCGATGAGCAAATGACAATAGTTCAAGAATTGTATGAGTGGGTATTAAACCTGAATAGTTAACCGAATATTGCTGTGAATTTTTCACCAGAGAAACATTGTTTAGATGCAAAAGAAAGATTTCATTGGCGATACAATATTGCGAAGTGAATCACAGGATACACAAAAATTTTAGTCATCCAATTATTCAGTCATTCAATTATTCCAATGAACAACGGAAAAGTATTGGCAAAGGAATATTCAAATTCAGGAAATATTCGTATATGTAAGGTTTTCAAAAAAATCGGTGAATAAATAAAAACTGTTTTTATTATTGGTCATGAACAGCCTCAACAATTAATTACTAATTTTAAGAACCTTCTAAATATTGAAAAAAAATACTATATAGTAACAAACATTGGGTCAAAACGAATTCTCAATATTGAGAAAAATACTATACAGTAACAAAAATTGGTATTCATAATAATTTATTTAAAAGAAAAATCATTTTCAAAAATCGAAAAAAAAGTTGTTATTGAGATTCCACGATCGGACTAGTCTTGAAAATTGTTGAATAGATAGATGATTGAAAAGAAACATTAAAAAAAAAAACACAAATGACACTAACTTTTAAAAACGCGATTTCATGTTTAAAACTCAAAAAACTCATTTAAAAAATTAAAAAAAAAAGAATTTTGAGAAACAACCTTTTTATTTGGACCATGATTCAATAAGTTATGACTAAAATACAAAAAAAAACGATTTTTTTGTTAATTCAATCAAAAAAAATTCCAAAGGCCATAGCCGGGTAAGTAGGGGTGAGTGGCCCCCAGGCGCATGTGTTCCAAATTTTGGCCAAAAGTTGCGATTGATGCATTACAAACTCACCCCAAATTTCAACCATGTAGCTGCACTAGGAACAAACATAAAAATACAACTATTATTTTTGAATAAGATTTTTTTTTCTTAGGATCTATTGAATCGATTTTCATGAAAAAAATATATTTTGTTAATCTATTCAAGGATATTTACAGAACAAATCAAGAACTCAATCCCACGAACGGAATTACCAAAAAAAAATTATTTTAGTTTTCGTGATTTTTTTTCGGTTACTCGCTCACGAAATACAATTACCAGTTTTTTTGTATTAAGCAAGCGGACTTTTTTCTATAACATGTAATTTTTCCAAGTCGATCGAAGAGGTGAACCATATTTGAAAAAAATAAACTACACTTTTCTTGCACATTTTTTTTGTTTTCGAGGTCATGACAACTACAAAAAAAACCTGTACAGTTATTGTCGAGCGCAGTAGAGTTTCCTTGTCAGTTTTATCGAAAACCTCACCACAAAAGCATGAAGCTTTACGCAAAGCTTTTCTATGATAGTTTATCCATGTTTTCGGCTACTTGGCAACGTCCGGTAATCACAAGAGCGACGCGCTGCATTTGAGAGGGTGTGAAGGACCTGTATTACCATCGTTGCAGACTCGAATTTTCGAACGAATGCTATTTCCAAATTATTCAACCACATGGGCTGAAAATTTGGGATGTCATTACGGTAATAGTATTCTAGGGCCTGAAACTCAGAAAATTTCGATAGCGCAAAAAAAACAGTTTTATTATCAGGTGAAATCTGTAATGCAGAAATGGATTTTGCCGATGTTTGCAATCTTCAATCGCGAATATTCTCAGTTTTAGGCTCTAGAGCAAAAAAAACGCAGATACTGGGCACTTCAAAATTGCTGTACGTGACAAATTGCAGAAATAGCATTTGTTCGAAAATTGTATAGTAAATGCCGATGAATGGAGCTATATTTATGTGATTATACATATAGCTATGAACATATATAGATTGTAAGGGATTTCTCAACGTAAATAAATAATTACACTCCAAAAATTAAATTAAATGAATAAAACGAATTAACTGAATTTTATTTTCTTAAATTAGAAAAAAAAGAACAAATTATTCAATTGGGCGCCAGCTAGTTTTACAGTCCAGCAACCGGTACAAGAAAAACAGAACGCGAAAAAAAACTATGAATAAGAATAATAATAATAATTCCCGAGGGAGCGCAAAATAAAATACACAATGATAAGAATCCTCAGTACTCTAATAGCGCGAAGAGGAAAGACGAAATGGACGACAAGGTTTCGTCGCGCGAACAAAGGAATGACGCAATAGCGGTAAGGGAGGGGGGGAAGAGTGGATACGGAAGGTCAGGGACGCTAATCTCAAAATTCGCTAAATTATCGGTATCGAATATCTCAGGGTTTACGGTTCGGGGGTTCGTCGACTCTACGACCTCTTAATAATTACCGTGATACGCAATTTATAACAAAACTATCTAAAATCACGAATTCACGGACGATGAGAAAGAAGGGGAGGGGGAACTCTACGCGTACACCACGACACCGCGAACTCGATACAATTTTATCGGGGAAATAATCACTCTACTCACTCTGTCTTGCTTTTCCTGTTGACAAGGCTTCTCTCGCTAACTTCTCCTTCTCTTGCTCAATATTTCTTTTCCTGTTTTCGTCTATTTTACTCCTTTCTTCACTCGCAAAAATCTCGATAATGATAACGCACGTGTCGCTTCGCTAACGCGGGGTTTCGGAATGAGGCGAAGATGGCCGCGATTTCACTCGATGATCGAATCGATGGGCGAGGGGGTATAGGAGAGGAGAAAGTCGTCTTCTTCATGTCGCGTTCCGTGGTGAGGGGAATGAAGAGGAGAAAGGTTTTGTAGTTCTCCTTGCCATCGCGGCACGGAGCTCGATATACTTGACGGTCCGGTGCTGCCGCCTCGTGCCTTCATGCCGAAGCTGCTCGCTCGCTGACGATCGTCTGTCTCTCTCTGTCTCGTGATGCTTTAATATCCGCTATCCCTGGACACAGCTCGATGAAATATTTTCTGATTTAATTTCCCGAGGCTCAGTCACCGTTTTTATCGGGACGTCACCCTGGAAAAATATAATATGGTGTCCCGGTGTCCTCAATAAAGTCTCGTACTGAATAGTGGCAGGTCCGGTGATGGAAAAATTACTGCAGATTGCTCAATAAATCGAGGATTTCTGCTCATTGGTCGCTCCTTGAATACAGCGGCTTGGCGCGGCGAGGGCAAGTATATTTCGGGAAATTTTTGGGTAAGGATATTACTGGAAAAAGGGAAAAAAAATTTGGGGGTTTTTCAAGGGTAAAAAAGGACGTTTTCCGCGAGGCTCATTTCTTATCTTCAATCCTTAATTAATTTAACAATATTTCCGGTTTCTTTCAGGTGTCGTGGCGGATTCCGAGACCGCCGCGATATTATTTTATATTTTTGGGACTTTTCGTCACAACTCCCCCCTGCCAAGAAGGAAGTTCGTCTTCAGAACTTTCATCTGACTAAATAAATCTAACTAAAACTCTTTGGCATATTTTCTTTGTCTAATTCCTTATGATTGTTCCCCGTTAACTCCGTTTTCGGGAGATTCTAAATCCTTAACGCTTAACACTAGTGCTCTTTGACGCTGCAAATATTATGACTCTACTCGAATATAACAGAGAGTTTGACTTAATGCGTCGTTGTTTATCTTAGGAATATCACAGGAAGTGTCAGGTCTTTGGGTTACTCTAGTCAATCTTTCTGTAATTCAGTCTTCGACTTTCGTCAGGTACTTAATACGTCTCAAAAGATGGGGATTTCAGATCTTCAGACTAGTGAGGTTGGGACTCGGGGATGGAATAGTGTTTTGGGTGTCAGGGAATGGAATGGTTTTTGGGTCTCGGGGGTAGGGGTTGTTTAAGGTCTCTGGGGATGAAGGGATTTTAGGGAGTGAGTGATGTGATCGCGAGGAGAAGGTGTTTTAGAGGGGATTTAGCGGGGATAGGGACGGTTCTCGATGCGGTTGGGGCAGTTTCGGGCGAAGTGGAAGAGGGAAGTGCATGACCAGCAGCGGCGAGGCAGTGGCTATGGGATGGGAGCGGGAGCGAGTAGGGGAGATTTTCGGAATTCGGCGGGGGTTGTAATTTCAAGGGACATGAGTACGGGAATGTTGGAGTGCGGGGATGGGAATGATTGTGGACGAGGGATGCAAGGGAGATCGAGGAGGGAAGGGATTTCGGGATTTCTCCGGTCTCATCGGGGGGGTGTAAACTTTCAAATCTTTAATGTGACATTTCACAATAATTTGGCCATCCGGGCCCTCTAATTCGTAAGCTACTGAAGATAGGACGGTTTTAATAGTGTACGGTCCGTTATATCGGGACGGTAATTTGGCGGCAAAGTTCTGCGCGCCGGATGATAATACTCGATATTTTCTCAATACTTGGTCTCCTACTTTGAATCGGGTGTCTCTACGGTTCTGATTGTAATAATGGGCTTGCCGCGTTGCGGCTTGTTCCAAATTTTTGTGGACCCAATCATGAATGAGGGAAAGTGTCTTCATTCTATCTGACCAGAAGTTAAGATCTCCGGGAGTAATGTAACGGGAAGGGTTTCTGTCACGAAGGTTCTTTACGGGACGGGGATTACGTCCGAAATTCAAAAAGGCTGGGGTCATTTGGGTAGAGGATTGAACTGCAGTGTTCATCGCAAAACATAATTCAGGGAGATGCTCGTCTTATTCGCGATGATCTTCGGCTATGTACGAGGTGATCATTGTTTTAAGGGTTCTATTTACTCTTTCTACGAGATTGGCTTGGGCGTGATAGGGAGGGATCGTTGTCTGTAAAACTCCGTACTCATTAAGCTGTCTCGTCACGCGGTTGTTAACAAACTCTGTTCCGTTGTCCGTCAGGAGATATTGGGTGCATCCCTACCTGTTAAGGATTAATACCTCGAGAGCTGTCATGATGTTGGGTCCTGTGGCTGTCCGTAGGGGTTTCGCTCCTACATATTCCGTGAAAAGGTCCTGAAAAACCATTACGTAATGATTCTGTTTCTTACTAGGGGGGAACGGTCCCATTATGTCGGCAGCGACTACGCTCCATAGGCCTTCAGTCGTTCGTTTTCTCGCAAGTCCTGTCGGGGGAATCTGGGGTACTTTCTGGAATTGGCAAGTTTGACATCTTGTAACATATTGGGCTACGTCTTGGAATATTCCGGGCCAAAAGAAATCCTGGGTGACACGTTGATACGTTTTGTCAATTCCCAAGTGGCTGGATTGGGGATTGTCATGGGCGTCTTTGAGAGATTGATCTCGAGACTCTCGGGGGAGGACCAATTTCCATGCGTCCAAGTCTTCAAGGGTAGGATCTATTATTGGGTGGGGACGGTGATAATATAATTGGTCATCTTCGATTTTCCAATTCGGGTATTTGGATGGGAATTCTTGGACGTTGGTCTTTTTTGCTAAATACCAGGGATCGGTAGTGTCGACGAGGGCGGCCAATACATGGTCACATTCCTCGAACATTCCAGATAAGGCGTCGGGCACAACATTGAGTGTCCCTTTTCGGTGGAGGATCGTCATGTCTAAAGCCTGCATTGCCAAGGTCCAACGAACTAATCGTCCCGTAGGGTCTCGCAATTTACGCAGCCATCTCAAACTACTATGATCGGTAATGACAGTGAACGCTGTCCCCTCAATGACGGTCTCAACTTTTTAGCTGCCCACAACACGGTGAGACACTCCTTCTCTGTGGTAGTGTACTGGCGCTCGGGTCGTATCAGCGTTCGGCTCGCAAATATAATGGGGTACTTCCCCATCAAATTCTTGAGTCAGAACTGCACCGACGGCGGTATCACTCGCATCGGTGTGAATCGTAAAAGGTTCCATAAAATCCGGACGGGCTAGGACAGGGGTGTGGGTAAGGGCTAGTCGAAGGGTATCAAACGCAGCTTGTTGCTGAGGTCCCCAATGCCAAGTAATATAATTTTTCAATAATTCGGTTGAAGGGGTTTTGTCGTAGGAAAAGTCTCGAATAAAGCGGGCGTAATAACCGACCATTCCAAGGAATCGGCGGAGCTGCTTTAGGGTTTTCGGTGCGGGATAATTAGGGATGGATGCTTTTTATCGGGATCGGCCTTTAGTCTATCAGGTCCAATAATGTACCCAAGATACGGCACTTCAGGGCAGAAAAATTCACTTTTTTCTCGATTCATCTCCAATTTAGCCTGTCAGAGAATTGTCATACTTTAGTCAAATAATAAAAAAGCTCCTTTGTAGTTTCTGTCGTAATAATCACGTCATCCAAATAAGCAAATACGTGAGGATCCCATTCATGATCAATTATACGGTCCATAAGTCGTTGGAAGGTCGCGGGGGCGTTCGTTGGTCCAAAGGGCATACGTCGAAACTGAAACAGTCCTCTTCCAGCGACGGCAAAAGCTGTAATAGGACGACTGGAGGGGGATACGAGAACTTGGAAATAGGCTTGACTCAAATCGAGCTTGGAAATGTACCGGGCTCGTCTCTATCCGTCTAATATACGGTCCATATTAGGGAAGGCATAGGCGTCCTCACGCGTGAATAGATTCACGTCTCGATTATCAATACAAAAACGGTGTTTTCCGTTGGGTTTTGGGACTATTACGGGATTACTCAGCCAGGGGCTGGTGGATCTTTCTATTACCTCTTCCGCAATCGGTTTATCGACTTTATCTTGGGCTTGGGGTTGCTTCTACTAATCCATCGCAATGAGGCAGGACAAGGATACTTCAAATAGGACTGGTTGGGCTCGCAAATTCTCTCCAGGGGCCATTTTTAATTCTCCATAAATCCTCGTCATGATCAATCAACATTCAGAAAGCTTTTAAAAAGTCTCTTCCCAGAATGCAATCATATCCCAACGGGTCTACCTTCAAATCAATGGGGCGTATTATTCCCCCTCTCTTAAACTGCAAGGTTATTATTCCCCGAAGGGGTACTACGGCGCCATTGGCTACGCGCAATGGACTGCCCTCGGCTTCGGCGAGATCCGCCCCAAGATAGAATCTGGTCGCGCCAGAGTCGATAAGGGCTCGGCGTGGATAACCTCCGATACTTACCCAAAAGAAATGCCGATTATTCCCCAGGGGATCGCTAATTGTATCTATTTCTGAAAAGCCTGAAGGGCACTCAAAAGTTCTTGATTTGGGAAGTGGGGGAAATTTCTTAAAAGTCTTTAACAGGGGATTTCTCTGTGGCCGGGCTTGGGGCTCGTTCTCTTCCTGTGATTCATCGAGCATCCTTCTAGCAGGCCGGGGAGGTGACAGTTTTACTGTCCTCCCCGTTGGCTGTTTCCCGCCCGGGCACCCGCGCAATTAGTGCAGGTGTTGACGTTGCAATACGGATATCCGCGGATGCGACAGAAAAATCTGAGGGGTGCCGTGCACTCCCTATAAATGCGCCCGAGTTGCCTACAATTGAAGCATCTCTTAGCGGGAGATGTGGAGGTGGGAATCTCAGAGGGTCGTTGGACGGGAATGTCCATGAGGCGAGGGATCGGGGCAGTAGGTTGACTGTTAGCGCAGGGTGGTGGATAACGAGGTCCAGCTGTGGCTTGGAAGCGAGGCTGGAATGCTCTGGGAGCTGAATTTTGTGGGTAACGAGGGGTAACTTGGCGAGGGAAGGGAGGTTAAGGAGCTGGAGCTGAATCCGCCGTAGCATGAACGGTGGATGGGGGTGGGTCTTGTGACCTTGGGGAAAGTACCTGAGGAGGAGGGTTGGGAGCGGAAATAGTGGTTTTATCGGAACGGGTTGGTGGCCACCTGGCTCGGCAGTGGCAGTGGCATGACCACGCGCGCTTTTATCCAGGGGATTGTACCCTGTGGACGGCAACGCCATCTGATCAGCAGGAGGAGGGGGTCGATAATTTTTAGCTCGAGTTTGGGCGTCTTCCAATCATTGGCAAACTCGTTGCAATTCATGAAAGCTCGCTACTTCCTCACGGTCGACGTTCAATGTCAATTCCGGTTCCACGTTCGCGCAGCAAATATCCAATTGAGTCGCGAGGGGCAAGGAGGGGGGTAAGGTGATTGAAGAGAGTCCTCATTTTTATCAAATACTTAGCAATAATCTCGCCACTGGCTTGAGTTCTAAATTCGGCGTCTCGTCGCAATTTTTTCTGCAAGTTGTCTGATATGAATTGGGTCCGAAAGTAAGATTCGAATTCGTCCATGGTCGACCAACTGTCCTGCTCAACTCTATACCAGAGCAGAGCGTCTCCTCTCAATGCTTCGGGGAGAGCTCTGAGTAGCTCATTATCATTTATCTCTCGACCCGAGGCATACTCGTAAAGTCGGCAAAGAAACTCCTCGCCGTCTTCGCCTCGCTTGCTGTGGAATTTTGGATCGTTTCGGCCCCAATGGTTTAAAAACTGGATACTTCAGTCCATTCTCGATTCTCCAAGGCTCGAACGTTCCGCGCGATAGCGGGATGGTGTGGCTTGAGGAAGTACTCCACCGGTCGGAGGTGGGGGGTGAGGTGCCACTGTCGTACTGTTTAATATCGGGTCTGTTGTCGGGATTGTATAAGTCTGATGCAATCATCATTTGTCTTGGGAAGGAGGTGGTATATTTGGGAAAAAGGGTGCTTGTGAGGATGAGGGAGGAGGGGGGATAGAACGTACTCGTCTCGGGGGTGAAGATTCTGCGGAGGTCACTGTTCGTCCGCCGGGTTGACTTGGAAGAGAAGGGAACAGATGCATCGCACCCGCTCACTGGGACGCATTCCCAGTTCTGTTGGTAAGGGAGAGATTTAAAAGGGGATGTCCGCGAACAGTTTGTGGGGAAGGGATGGAACGGGGTGCAGGTTGCGGAGAAAAGGGGTCAGTCGGGCTAAAGGACTGTTGGGTAGTCACTTGGGTCTCGTTAGAACTCGAAACTTGTCCGTACAAACTGTCGTCGATCGCCACCATCAAGGTAAATAGGGGGTGAGGCCCCCTTTCGTCTCGTCGCGGGTTCCAAAAGGTCTGTACCTGTGGATGCAGTCGGCGGATCTCGTATCGTGCGTATCGGTCAGCTAATTCTTCCATGGTGCCGTCACAATCCATTCCCGCTTGGTCACACATTTCAACCAAATCGCGGGGGCGCGTTATTTTTAGGGACTCCTCCCTAATATTTCGCATTGCCCCATATACTTCGGGAGGAATGGGTTCTTCCGTCCGATCGTCAGTGGGTTGTACTGTCGGGGTCATTGTAGGAGTCACTGTAACTCGAGTGGTCCACGTGGTAGTGGTAGTAGTTGGGGTTAACGGAGGATCCATATTGAGCGACATTTTAAGCAAGAATACAGAAAAAAGTAATGGAACAAAGGGATTTGAGCAAGATAAACAACGAGGCGCTCAAGCAGCCAACGTTAATCGCAATATATCACAAGAGAAAATATTCAATATTCAGCAAGGATCAGAAATATTCAATCCAAAATAATCACAATATCAAAATAATAGAAGCATTAATGTGGCCGCGGGGTGTCGTGGCTCGCAATGCTAAAGAATTCAGGATTTTTTTTTGTTTTAAATATCTTAAATTACTATTAGTTTTATCGCGGTGGGTACTATTACTCACGACTCTTTCTCAATTTTCTCGAAATTTTGCAATATCTTATTTTTCCGCTGTATTTTCCGAAATTTTTCTTAATTCCAATTTTTCGATATTCTTCTTAATTCTAAATATTCGCAATTTTCCTTTATTCTAAGAGTTCGCAATTTTTTAAATTTTTCGAAGTATTATTTTCAATTTTTCGCAATATTTTCAAAATTTACTGAATTTCCTAAAATTTTCTTGTTTTTTCAAAATTTACTCAATTTTTTTTATAATTTTCTCAAAATTTTCTATAATTTTCTCAAAATGTTCTATAGACTCGGTTTTCGAGCCCCACGTCGGGCGCCATTTGTAAGGGAGATACTGGGCACTTCAAAATTGCTGTACGTGACAAATTGCAGAAATAGCATTTGTTCGAAAATTGTATAGTAAATGCCGAAGAATAGAGCTATATTAATGTGCTTATACATATAGCTATGAACATATATAGATTGTAAGGGATTTCTCAACGTAAATATATAATTACACTCCAAAAATTGAATTAAATAAATAAAACAAATTAACTGAATTTTATTTCCTTAAATTAGAAAAAAAGAACAAATTATTTAATTGGGCGCCAGCTAGTTTTACAGTCCAGCAACCGGTACAAGAGAAACAGAACGAAAAAAAACTATGAATAAGAATAATAATAATAATTCCCGAGGGAGCGCAAAATAAAATACACGATGATAAGAATCCTCAGTACTCTAATAGCGCGATGAGGAAACACAAAATGGACGACAAGGTTTCGTCGCGCGAACAAAAGAATGACGCAATAGTGGCAAGGGAGGGGGGGAAGAGGGGATACGGAAGGTCAGGGACGCTAATCTCAAATCTCGCTAAAGTATCGGTATCGAATATCTCAGGGTTTACGGTTCAGGGGTTCGTCGACTCTACGACCTCTTAATAATTACCACGATACGCAATTTATAACAAAACTATCTAAAATCACGAATAATCGCACAATGAGAAAGAAGGGGAGGGGGAACTCTACGGGTACACCACGACACCGCGAACTCGATACAATTTTTTCAGAGAAATAATCACTCTACTCACTCTTTTTCGCTTTTCCTGTTCACAAGGCTTCTCTCGCCATCTTCTCTTTCTCTTGCTCGATATTTCTTTTCCTGTTTTCGTCTGTTTTACTCCTTTCTTCACTCGCGAAAATCTCAATAATGATAACGCACGTGTGGCTTCGTTAACGCGTGGTCTCGGAATGAGGCCAAGATAGCCGCGATTTCACTCGATGATCGAATCGTTGGGCGAGGGGGTATAGGAGAGGAGAAAGTCGTCTTCTTCATGTCGCGTTCCGTGGTGAGGGGAATGAGGAGGAGAAAGGTTTTGTAGTTCTCCTTGCCGTCGCGGCGCGGAGCTCGATATACTTGACGGTCCGGTGCTGCCGCCTCGTGCCTTTATGCCGAAGCTGCTCGCTCGCTGACGATCGTCTGTCTCTCTCTGTCTCGTGATGCTTTAATATCCGCTATCACTAGGTACAGCTCGATGAAATGTTCTCTGATTTAATTTCCCGAGGCTCAGTCACCGTTTTTATCGGGACGTCACCCTAGAAAAATATAATATGGTGTCCCGGTGTCCTCAATAAAGTCTCGGACTGAATAGTGGCGGGTCCGGTGATGGAAAAATTACTGCAGATTGCTCAATAAATCGAGGATTCCTTCTCATTGGTCGCTCCTTGAATACGGCGGCTTGGCGCGGCGAGGACAACAATATTTCGGGAAATTTTTGGGTAAGGATATTACTGGAAAAAGGGAAAAAAAATTTAGGGGTTTTTCAAGGGTAAAAAAGGACGTTTTCCGCGAGGCTCATTTCTTATATTCAATCCTCAATTAATTCAACAATATTTCCGGTTTCTTTCAGGTGTCGTGGCGGATCAGGAGACCGCCGCGATATTATTTTATATTTTTGGGACTTTTCGTTATAAGATATATCACTAAACGGATAACGGGATCGGATTTCCATACCCTGCCATCTAGCGGTGGCGTGCGTCGCGAAAATTCTCACTACTTTACCGACGTCATCTGAGTTCGTCGGTAAAGTGGAGAGAATTTTCGTGACGCACGCGACCGCTACATGGCAGGGTATGAAAATCCGATCTTGTTATCCGTTTAGTGATATATCTATATAGGCGCATAGCTATATGTATAAGCACATAAATATAGCTCTATTCATCGGCATTTACTACACAATTTTCGAACAAATGGCATTTCTGTAATTTGTCACGTACAGCAATTTTGAAGTGCCCAGTATCTGCGTTTATCTTTGCTCTAGAGCCTAAAACTGAGAATATTCGCAATTGAACAATGCAAATATCGGGAAATCCATTTCTGCATTACAGATTCCACCTGATAAAAAAAGTGTAATTTTTTTTGCGCTATCGAAATTATCTGTGTTTTAGGCCCTAGAATAATATTACCATAATGACGTTGTTACGTACCGAGAGGTACGCTTTAAGAGTAAATATAATTATTGTAAATCAAAATGCGTTAGAAAGATGGAAGTTAAGCATTCGATTAGTAGATTTGGGCGCCTCTACACCGTCCCATATGGGCCCGGCCACTGCTGAAATGGGTGAGGGTCTCGACAATAATATACAAGTTTTATAGGAATTAATCATATAGCGGAGAATTTATTATATCGGAAGAATATTTGAAATAGGAATGAGAGAGAAAGACGGCGCTTACAATACATGCGACGTCTCTCGAGTACAAAACTGCTGACTTACGTTTGTAGACGGCCGGAGCTCCGGGCTATCGCGCGCTGCGGTGTGTGTGTGTGTGTGTGTGTGTGTGTGTGTGTGTGTGTGTGTGTGTGTGTGTGTGTGTGTCCCGTACAGACGGAGCGAGGATCCCGAGCCGCGCTCGGGACGTCGATCTTACCAATACACTTATGAGTCTATAATCACACTAGAGTCTCTATGCAGTGAGGGCGCAAAGATGCATAATATAAGCACTCACTCGCGATGGCCGGGAGATCCGCGAAGTTGAGGAAATAGATGTAGATATTTGGTTACGTATAGTTATTCGTTGATTCTTTGTTTTATGTTTCGGTTGTTATGTTGTTCTACCTCGGTAACGAGGGATTTTTATAGCTGATGTTTCGCTGGTTTGATGATTCGCCATGATCGTGAGATCATGGCCGCGAAGGGTGATTTATTGGATGACTTTGAGTTCCTCATTTTACTACGACTATGGAGTCATAGGCACGATCTTTTAGGACGGACAAACATTGATATCGACCCGAGACTTACGCGTCTACGCGAGCACCCCTGTGTAACGTCCCAAGATGACATACGAGCGGGCGTATGCATCTTATATGGCGACGCGGGAATTACGCTGCAGCGACTGGCTGAAGGCCGGAGTATTACTCCTTGATTCACCTGACGGTGGGTAGCAAGGTACTGACTCGACTTGACAACGTCCCTTGGAACGTTGGCGAGTCGAGCAAGGATTTCTGCAATTCAGCTTTTTGGAAACGGCGCGTGCATGCCCTTGGTGGCCATGCACGAACTCGCCCCAAGGTGACCGAAAGGTGCCATTGACCGAGAAGTTGCTGAAAGCGATTTGCGACACATGGGGTGATCGCCACACACGAGTCTCGGGAACGCGCTGACGAGAGCGTCAGGACGGTAGTGCGAGTCAACGTCCGCTCTTGTGAAATAAAATTTAACGCGAAAAGAGGGACGTGACACCCAACCCCTTTACGGATTAGATGACGCCCTCGTCATCGGTTGTATCGATAGTGGCAGATGAACCTGTGCAAAGATCGGGTTTTTATATAATTATTCGCGCGCAAAATCTGCAAATCTTTGCTTCCACGTTACTTTATGCAATGAAAAATATGCTCTTTAATTAGACACGTTGTGCAGCAACCGTCGTATGTGGGATGTTTCCCGCAAGTTGACCAAAATTTACCGCAATTGTAGTGATGTGGTTTCGTCTTCTCCCCATTCACATCATGCGACGTTTTGTTTAATTCCCTTAAAAATTCGCATCTATTCCGTCTTCGAGAATTTTTAAGTATTATGGTCTAGAATGGGCTCAGAGGAAATGTGGGGACTGGTTGAACTCGAGGCGAAGAGAACCTGGCAAAACTTTGGAATTTATTTCAATTTTTTTTTGTTGAAGTTTATAAGCCAAAATTAGAATGATCTTCATCATTCCTACGGCAATTGACTCCCGAGCAAGGGTTATGGTTGAAGGAAGGGTGAAGGAGAGAAACGAATTAGTTAATTCTGTGATCGGATCCTCTTATTACCACGAACTACAATCACAACCGGAGACTTTCGGTCTCCGTTGCTGGTCGTACTACCAATATTTTTTTCATGTATGGTTATCAAGGGCTCATGTTGAACCGCCCGTTGTAGGGTCAATAGTGTTAGGTGGATTTGAACTGATGCGAGTTATATTAATTATAACATCTTTGAAATTATCGGTGTATCTTTTAAAATTTAGTTACATTAGTAGGGGAAATTTTAAAAGGGATAATCTATTTGTATCAAACTGTTAAGAAAATATGGATTGCTCATTCCCCAGTTATTCATAAAAGGGTGCTAAGCATTTACGCTCAATAACAACGTAGAGAAGATGAGGATATATGCGGGCCTATTTAGTGATAATTTCCTACTTAATAGTAATATTTAATTCTTTAATTTTATTAGACAAAATTTTAATTTTTATGATATTAGAATTTATTATTCATTTATGGTTATCAAATATTTGGGTCACTATCTATTTTGGTTTCAAGTAAAAGAGACTTTATCTATTTTTGAAATTATCTATATTTCAAGTCGAAGTTGAATAATTTATTTCAATCATTTTAATGCACCATCTTTTAATTTGATATAAAGATATAAAGATCTAGGTATAAAGATCTAGGAGTAAAATGAAAATAACGAATCGTATCCAAAAATTTACTTCACTATCAAAATTAAAAGGATAATTCCAATTATATAAAGTCGTATAAGAAATGTAAACGGGAACAATATAATAGGTCAAATCCCCATTTCTCCATTAGTTAAATGTAATTAAATTAATTAATAAATCATTCAATATCATCAAAATGAAGCAAATTGCTGTATAACTTATTAGGGTTAAAATTATTATAAGAATTAGTTAAACTAACTTTTTAGTTTTTTTTTTTTTCTTTTTTAGAAATTAAATTTATCTTTTATTAATCTTTGAATAATAATCTCATCCGTAAAGGCTAATAAATACAAATAATCAACCAACATCAACAAAATGTCCGTAACAAGCCCCGCTTGAGGTCCAAAATGCGGATTAGGGGAGTATTGATTATTTGATAATCGAATTATTATAATTGTAATAAAAATAATCCTCATAAGAACATGCAGTAGATGGAACCCAGTAATTATAAAAAAAAATGTTGCTCCAAGAGATGAATCAGCAATTGTAGACCTAACTAGATTTCTATTTGGTTAGGATGGTTTAAGGTTATGATCCTGTTGTTAGACTACCAACTGGTGAATCTAATTTATTGAATGTGTGTTTATAGGGTCAATGCCTTAAGTAATCATGGTTTTAATGTAATTCGAATACTTTATTTCAAAGATATAGGGTTTATTCTAAATTGTATGACCTTAGTTTCTATTTATTTACAATTTATATACTATTATCATTACTTATACTCATTTTTAATTTATTTTATTTTATTTATTTATTTTTCCTCTAATTAAAATATTAAATTGCAATCTTGTTAATATATAAATTGGGTTACATGGAATTTTTACTAGTAAAGGTGGAATAAACCTTAGTAATTGAATTTTAAATGCTGTTTCAAATAATGTTAAAAGTTGCAAAAGAAATAAAGAAATAAAGAACGAGTTGGAAAATATTTGATAAGTTTAATATATTAAAATAATACTGAATTTATTAAAACAGTTATGATTGGAGAATTTGATGATTACATTTATAATGAAATATATAATCCGTATTATATGACTCATTCCCCCAAAAAGGGGATGTTTTAATATTCACTAAACTAAGTGCATGTTAGACGACAGAATTAAGATTGAGATATTTTGTGGAATTAGAAAAATGGGTCACAAATCGAAACAGTTATTAGAACTACAGAAAATATATCCTAAATAGAGTGTTCCCAAAAGCAGAAAGTCGAGTTGGACACGTTATTAGGGTCAAAGGACAAGAAAGGCGGACAAGAATTTTCCCAGGCAAAACGGAGTCCCAGAGTTAATGTTAATTCTTCTGAATTTCGGGACGCCGAATTTCGGGACGCCCACGCCGAATTTCGGGACTAGGAGTAGTTTGGTCGATGATACTTGGGAAATAATGGATGGTAATTACTTGGAAAAATGGGTTGTGTTAGAGCGAGAGACGTCTCATGGATTTGAATTTTCGCGCCTTTTGCGCGCGCTGTCGTCGAAATCCCTAGACGATATATTCGCCATTATTTTCAGTGTGCAACGCGTTGTTGTTAAGGCCCTATTTCATGCCGGGTTCAAATTTCGCGGAATCGGCGTTTTCGCGAACTGGAGTGAAACGCGCAATCTATCTCGCGATTTACGGCGAAGCAGACGTGAAGTTCGGGTTAACGAAAGTAGGAGAAAGGAAAAACCCAATGGAGCAAGGAAAATTAACGCTCTTTATATTCCGAGTAGGTAAGATTAGTAGTCTCAAAATAATTTTAGTAGTAAGATGAATAATAAGGTAAGAAGCGAGTATCAAAGTTATGAGAATAAGATAATTAGTATTCAGATTTTAAAAAAAATATATGATTTTGAAATTTAAGAAATGTACATTTAAGAGATGATATTTAATTTATTCAATTTTCAATTATTGGGAATAATGGGTGGTCTATGAATTGAGAGTAGGTTCATTTAGATAATTATTTCATAAGTTATTAAACTATATGATATAAAGATTTTGATTGGGTCATAATATCTAGTCTACGAAAGGTTATTATGGGAAAGAAGCGGTCTGCATATAAAATTCATATTATTATTAATATTATTAACCTTATTTTTCTCCCCTATGTTATTCGCTTTGAATAATTAATTGATGAATATTTAAAATTAAGTGGGTATGTTGAAGATTGATTAAAAGAAGTTTACTTGGTAAAGTACTTCAAAAGTAAACAATTTAGTGTACATATATATGTATATAATATATATATATATATATATATATATATGTATATATGTTACTGTAAGATGCATATCAATTTTTGAGGTTAAGGGGGTAGTTTAATTCTATCAAATGTTTATTTTAGAATTAGTAAAGATGTAGTATGAAATAATTTAATTTATTCAAATTAAATATTAGAATAGAAAGTAAATATTAATTAAATAATATTAAAAATAAGGATTACATATTAATTAAGGTTTTAATTAATTAATCTCCTCCCTCTTTTTTTTTATTAAAATAGAAGATAGAGTTAGTTTATTTTGATGATAGAATTTTTTTTTTTTAAATGGCGGAAGTAGCTCCAGCTATAACTTAGTTAAAATATTTATATATATAAAAAAAAAAAAAAATAAATAAATGTTTTCTTAGGAGTGGCTTCGTCGGCGGTGTTACGCCGCAGGAGCATTGAAATGTCGCGAGCGGAGGACGGCGCGGAGGCTCGCGGAAGAGCGCGACCCCTGGAAGGGTAGCGATTTGGGCATCGCGAGGATGTTCGAGGAGCCGCGCCTGCCCATCTTTGGCGGCTACCTTTTACATGGGACGGTGCTCGCGTCGGGGGTCTGGGTCCCCGGAGGCTGTCGGGTGCGGCCCGCCGGCGAAAGTGATGAGGAGGAGAGTGACGACGGATTTGAATTGTTTTAGGGGAATCTCTTGATTGTCGGTCTTAACGAAAAGGGATGTCGATAAGGAGTATAATGTACATTATGTGAAAGAGATATAAGATGTGAAAATATACGAGGATATGTAAGGTATATTATAATGTACCTAAGTTATTTTAATCCCTGATGACTTCACCTAGATGATGACTTCATCTTAAATGATGACTTCATCCAGAATTAAATCGTTCACCAATGATATATAGCTGATAAGTTTCGTGCAAGCTTGTTGAATTTACTGAAATTTATTTTTGTTATTTTTAGTATTATTTTTTTTTTAAACCAGTTGCCTTCCTCGTTAGTCTACGGAATTTACTAAGTGTGTTAATCGATATATATTTAATCAATTCAGATTTAATTAATTTTCCGATTTTATTTCAATGTTAATTTGAACAAACGGGGGATTTCATTGAATTGGGATTCGCTACAAAACCCCCTCTTTTTTTTTTGGAAGCATCGAAGTAACAGAAAATAATTTGAGTTTTGCACAGGCACAATTAACTGAAAAATTTTAGTAGACTATGGGGTGGGTAACCTTTTTTTTCTCTTCTTGTTTTCAAGTTTGGATTGTAAATAATTAAATTTTGCTTCTTCAGCCAGGGATCATGATAAGTAAATCGAGTAAAACATATAGGCATGATGCGAATTTTCTAGAGTTTCGATTGGACGAAAACACACGTTATCTCGTTATCGACGCCCAAGAGGACCGGTCTTGGCAGGTTTTGGGCCTATTCCTCTTGGGAATCGGGGGCGGGTACTTTAATCCCCATAATTTTTCAAGGTTGGAAATCGAGTCGGTTGCACACACAACGTGTTTCCATATATTTTTTTTTTAATTATCGAAATTATTCTACATCTCACGGGTATCATCTCCCACTTATCGATTTATTTTATCTGAAATTTGTCGAATCAATTTAATTTTCGGAAAATAATTATTTGTATACACATAAAATTCAAAAACTTCATTAAAAGAAATTACGATTTCTAAACATTGCCTTCCCAAAATTGTCTAGGGGCGAGAGAAAACGCTATCGACGATTCTGAGTTCTCAACGGCAAATTGTAAATTCAAAGAAGAATAGCGGTAATTATACTATGGTTTTACAGGTGTGAACAGTTTTTACTTGCGCTTCACGTCGGCCAGGGTCATTTCCGGTTCGATGGCCAAACTGCTTACGTCAATTGCCTCGCTGAATTATTTCGTAGTATTATGGACAGGTCTGGCGCATCGTCGATCGTCGACGACGTTCGCTTGGGCTTTTGTAATATGGAAAAGCGGCGACTCAATACCTCGTTGTATCAGCCCGTGCTGAGGCGGAATCAGCAACGCCAGATGAGCATTCACTGATTCGGAGGTGGTAGTGCTGCTCTCGTTCTCTTCCCCGTCGCCAGCTGGTTGCTCGGTCGGCTGTTTTGGGTCCACCCATCGCAGATCGAAGGCAAGAATTGGGGAATTGTCGGTAAACCCGATCGTTTGCGGCGTATCAACGATTGATATTTAATTGATCGACAATTGTCTCGATAATTTCCTCAGATATGTGATCCAGTCTATTGTTCTGGAGATTCAGCGTTTCCAGCGAATTCAATTTTTTGAATATCATCGGTATCAATGCGTTTAATGAATTTTCCCAAAGATTCAAGAACGTTATCGAGTTCCTGTAACCCGTGAAGGCGTCCTCGGACAGATACGTTTTGTTGCTGCAGACTGCCGATGGTTTTCATTCAGGCGTAGATATTGAAGTTTCTTCTAATCTGGTAAATGCATTCGGAAAAATATGCATTATCTGATTCCCATCAAGTCCGAGGAAATTCAATAGCGTCTGGTAGTGAAAGTACACGAGCTGGTACTTCGCGAAGTTCACTGTGCGCCATTACAGGGGAACCAAAATTCCAATTTCTCAGTCCTTGATCGGGGTGATCTTGTTCTCAGACATCCCGAGCTTTTTCAGAACATCCAAAGATTGGAGAGTTACCGTTGTTACGCTGGTCAATAAGTCTCCACCGAGATTCAATCGCTTTAATTTTTTGATCGTCCAATCTGGTGTCACGATATTTGATATTTCGTTACAATAGAGACGAGCGCGTTCGTGACTCATAAATTTTGTTGTGATTAAAATTTAGAGTCAAGAAGTTGTAAAGACTCGCGAACGACGTCGATGGCACGGATGTCAAATAGTTGCGAGGGATCCAACTGCGTCAATCCTTTCCCGATCGAACTACCGAGTTTCTTTTGACAACGGCGCGGCTGCTAGCATCTGCACGGCATGATTTCCACGTAAGATGGACAATTTGAATTGTTTGAGCATCTTCGTGCCGCTCAGCACGAGGTAAAGCAATGACGGTCACCATTCTTCAGGCCTCCCCTCTTCCGAGATCTTCAATGAGGACATATCTTCATTGAGGATGTTCGCTATCCATTCTCAAACTAATTCACATTCTTTCCTGGTTCTTAACTTTCTTGATGAGTAACAAAGTATGGGGACCGAATTGGTTTATGATTTTAGTTAAGTTACGGCCGAAGTGATAGTTTAATAGTAGATTTCGTTTTTTTTTTCGAAGTTTCAAATTCCGAATCTTTAACCAACTTTAAAACCTCTTTTTTTTTCAAGAAACGTGATTTCATGTATATAGCTAGATGTGATTAATATAAAGGACAAATTTAACCAATTTAATAATTAATTAATCGGTAAAATATGAATTTCCAAATTATCAGAAAATTGAAAAGGTTTATAATAGCCAAGCATAATTAATAATATCATTGAAATTTTGGGAGTTGAGGTCGAATAGTATTAATTAATAGAAACTTGAAAATTCAGTCGATCGAGTTTCGCATCTTATTATTTGTGTGACAAAAGATTTTCAACGATTTCATCTACATTATTCTAAGATATTTTATGCATTTTGATCTGAAGTTTCGAGTTTCAAAATTAGCATTTTTATTACCTTTTTATTTTGAGCGATAAAGCGTATACTAGCCGGTGAATCGAGCGAACCAAAGGTCAAGGAAAATTTTTCTTCCCCTTTTTTTCAAGATTCTCCATTCAAGAATAATTCAATTTTATCAATAAATTTTCCAACTTTAGCCGATCGACCGAAATCCAGCATTATTCGAATATAATGTGTTGATATTTTAATATTTTTGAGTTTTGCTTTGAGATTTTGAATTTCGAAATAAGGATTTCCATTGTAATTCTGTTTGGAAAATTGGAACGTATTTTAGCCATTAGATCGAGTAAATCAGAGGTCGAGGAATATTTGAGAGTTGAAATTTTGGCAATTTTTTTTCTCTCTCTCCTCTTTTCCATTTTCCTGCTCTTCCCCACGGGTTTCCCCCGACATAAGTACCCACTATGTGCCACTTGATCCCAAATATAGGGATAAGATTTACAGCACTACGCAGGGAGGAAGCAGAGAAATCCGGGGTCAGGTTACAGTATGTGTATAGCCATAATTCCTCAAACAGTCCTCAACTTTTCTCAGTTTCTCGATTTGTAGCATTGTTGAAAATAACGGAAATATGTATATGTCAAGTATAATGTATATAATAATAATCATACTCGTGAAACATATACAATATGCGTTAAGAATCGAAACCATATTTTTCAAAACCGATCCAAGATCTTAAATGACAAAATTTTTGTTGACATAATAAAAATCGAATGTTGTTCACATACCGAAATATTAGAATTTTCGGAGTATTCGATTTAATTTATTGATTTAATTTAGTCAACTAAATGATATAATTTATTGTAGCAATTTGAATTTTAAATTATCGAAATTTTTAAATTAAATTTAAATACATTTTATCATTAAATTTCGAATTTTAATTTTCACTTCAAATCTTGTAGAATATAATTTGAAAATAGCAAATCGAGAGTTTTGGGTTATTAGGTTTAATTTATTAATTAGGTTTCAATCACCTCAATAATATAATTTATCATGGAAGTTTGAAACTCGACGTATTCCAATTAGCAGTTCCTCAAAACTAGTGAAATGGAGTCAATTGAAAACCAATTAATAATTGAGATCGCATGCCAATAATTAATCGAAAGTATATCGGTTAACCCGGAAATGTTGTTGTGTAGGATTACTTTATAGAATATAAATTGGAATATATTAAATCGAATATCGAATATGTACCGACTTTTGAGAACATTTTTGATTTCGCGCTTATCGTTCAAATAATAAATTTCTATGTGTAAAATGCGAAACAAAGTCAAATCACGCAAATAATTTCTCCCTAAACCCATGACGCGATTTTCAAAAAATTTCAATTAGATTAAAATAAATCCAATTTTAATTTAAAAGTAAATTCAATCTAGCCCAATCCAATCAAATTCAATCAATCGATTCTCAACAAGATAATTTTGATGATTGCGTGAAATAATTCAAACAGAATAATTTGAAAAATAGTTTTGGGGTTTATAGTTGACATTTGAACTTGCAAATGATGCAATGATTTAGATCGATTTTAAATAATTGGCGATTATGATTATCTGATCTTTGGAATTATGTGAATTTTCCTGCGCGAAAACAAAAATAGACTCCTCTTTCTCAAATTTCATTTCATTTCCTCTTCCATATGTATATATCCTTTTCCTCCCCATGGTCTCTCCCGACACAAGTACCCACTATGTGCCACTTATCTCGTGTACGCACGGATAAGAATTACTGCACTACGCAGGGAGGAAGAAGAGAGGCCTCAGGTTAGATCCGCATATACATATTCTTAAGACGTCGGATATGTACTTAAGACATATCACTATATTCCAGGAGGTTTCGGCCGTTTACTACTTCGCGATAATTTCGAAAATCGTCCGAATTAAATGAAAATGTGCATCACAAAAATCGTGCATTGGCCATTAATTGTGAACTTGAGAAAGTGTTGTCGAGTTACATTTTGTCTATTGTTTTTCCAACTAAATCAATCAAACTGAGTTAACTTAAATATCGGTAGGAATATAGCTTCCATACAAATTCGAAATTTTACTTATTTAAATTCAAAAATTCACTTAAAACAAATTTCATTAAATTTTAATTATTAAATCTTTAATTTAAAATTTATTCATTCTAATCTTCTCCCTTTAATTCGCAGAACTTTATGCAGTATGAATCGCACGTTCGTTTTTTTTTTTTTTTATTAAATCAACCAGTTTAGATTAGATTAAAGTATTTTAAATAGAATTGAATTAATCAGACTCGATAAAGTGAGATCAGTTGAATCGTATTAATAAAATCAGATCAATCGAATTAAATCGATATAAAAGTTGGAATTTTCCACATTGAAATTTGGCTTATGAAATGTTAGAATTTTTCACACAAAGAACAATTATTATACCAATTCGGAATTTTATCTATTCGGATTTCAAAATTACATTTAAAATAAATGTTATTATGAAATTTTTAAATTCCAATTTATTTATTTTAATTCTCTTGCTTCAATTTTCGGAATTTCGTATAGGATAAATTATAAATATCAAATCGAATGTTGCATGTGACCGGAAAAATTGGAAAAAATATTTTTATTTTTACGAGATAATTTTAAAGGGCGTTTTTAGTATTGACGAGACCATCAATCTTCTCAGGAGTGCGTGGTAGGGGCAGTATCCCACTGCTGAAATGGGTGAGGGTCTCGACAATAATATACAAGTTTTATAGGAATTAATCATATAGCGGAGAATTTATTATATCGAAAGAATATTTGAAATAGGAATGAGAGAGAAAGACGGCGCTTACAATACATGCGACGTCTCTCGAGTACAAAACTGCTGACTTACGTTTGTAGACGGCCGGAGTTCCGGGCTATCACGCGCTGCGGTGTGTGTGTGTGTGTGTGTGTGTGTGTGTATATGTCCCGTACAGACGGAGCGAGGATCCCGAGCCGCGCTCGGGACGTCGATCTTACCAATACACTTATGAGTCTATAATCACACTAGAGTCTCTATGCAGTGAGGGCGCAAAGATGCATAATATAAGCACTCACTCGCGATGGCCAGGAGATCCGCGAAGTTGAGGAAATAGATGTACATATTTGGTTACGTATAGTTATTCGTTGATTCTTTGTTTTATGTTTCGGTTGTTATGTTGTTCTACCTCGGTAACGAGGGATTTTTATAGCTGATGTTTCGCCTGATGTTTTATAGCTGATGTTTGATGATTCGCCATGATCGTGAGATCATGGCCGCGAAGGGTGATTTATTGGATGACTTTGAGTTACTTATTTTACTACGACGTTGGAGTCATAGGCACGATCTTTTAGGACGGACAAACATTGATATCGACCCGAGACTTACGCGTCTGGGCGAGCACCCCTGTGTAACGTCCCAAGATGACATACGAGCGGGCGTATGCATCTTATATGGCGACGCGGGAATTACGCCGCAGCGACTGGCTGAAGGCCGGAGTATTACTCCTTGATTCACCTGACGGTGGGTAGCAAGGTACTGACTCGACTTGACAACGTCCCTTGGAACGTTGGCGAGTTGAGTGAGGATTTCTGCAATTCAGCTTTTTGGAAACGGCGCGTGCATGCCCTTGGTGGCCATGCACGAACTCGCCCCAAGGCGACCGAAAGGTGCCATTGACCGAGAAGTTGCTGAATGCGATTTGCGACACATGGGGTGATCGCCTCACACGAGTCTCGGGAACGCGCTGACGAGAACGTCAGGACGGTAGTGCGAGTCAACGTCCGCTCTTGTGAAATAAAATTTAACGCGAAAAGAGGGACGTGACAACGTCCTAAAATTTCAGCCCATTTGGTTGAATAATTTGGAATTGGCATTCGTTCGCAAATTCGAGTCTGCAACGATGGTAATACAGGTCTTTCACATCCTCTCAAATGTAGCGCGTCACGTCTTCCGATTAGCGGACGCTGCCAAGTGGCCGAAAACGGGGATAAACTATCATAGAAAAGCTTTGCGTAAAGCTTTATGCTTTTGTGGTAAAGTTTTCGATAAAACTGACAAGGAAACTCTACTGCACTCGATAATAACTGTACGGAATTTTTTTTGAAGTTGTCATGACCTCGAAAACAAAAAGAATGTGCAAAAAAAAGTGTAGTTTATTTTTTTAACTATGCTCTACCTCTTCGTTCGACTTGGAAAAATTCTATGTTATAGAAAGAGGCCCGATTGTTTAATACAAAAAAAACTGGTATTTGTATTTAGTGAGCGAGTAACCGAAAAAAAAATCACGAAAACTAAAATAATTTTTTTCGGGTAGTTCCGTTCGTTGGATTGGGTTCTTGATTTTGTCTGTAAATGGCCATGAATATATTAATAACATATATTTTTTCATGAAAATCGGTTTAACCGATCCTAAGAAAAAAAATCTTCTCCAAAAATACTAGTTGTATTTTTATGTTTGTTATTGCAGCTACATGGTTGAAATTTGGGATCAGTTTGTAATCCATCGAACGCAACTTTCAGCTAAAATTTGGATCGAATATGCGTGGAGGCCGCTCACCCCCACTTACCCGGCTATGGCCTTTAACAGGAAAGGTCTTTTGATAAGTAAAAATGTAATGTAGAGTAACGAATGTAAAAAAATTGAGGAAATAAAAAAAAAGTTTTTCAAACTTTCTGATTCGGGATGGAACGCCCCATATACTTCTTATAAGACAGATCGCCCTATATAACGTCGTCGGTATATAACAATGTACATCAAGCTTCTTTTTATTCACTTCAAAATATAGAAGGGCTTATTGAACATAAAAACGCTTGTTACCGACGCCCCTTTTTTTAAGAGAAGATTGAAAATTTTTTATATTTTAAGAATGATTGGACATATGTGAAAACGGGTAAAACATACGCCTTCATACAACCATTACGCCCTCCTGTATCTCAATCGCTACCACGTGCTGCTTATTGGTGCTGTTTACTTGATAAACATCATTCGATTTTATGATTGTACATTCCAAGCTTTTATTAGTTTCATGCAGACGCTACGCAAGGCGTATCTATTTCATCGAGCATATCGGTATCAATCTTCGAGTCTTTAGGTTTCAGTTCACGGTCATCAGACATTTAGTAAACACGATATGCTGGGTGGAGGGTGCAAGAATGCGTATTTTGCCGAGATGCAGCATCTCCTTATTGCCATCTTTCTCCTTGGTCTCTTGACAGCTGGTGTGCGCGAAACATTTTTTTGCCCTTTTTCAAAATGTTTCCGCGCTACGGTTAATTGCCGTTAGAAATGGTGTTTCGGTGTCGCATAGTTAATATCGTGACTGCTAGCGTAATACAAATTCGCACGCTAATGGAAATTGCTTTCAAGCAATTATCCAGTTTGCTAGACCAATTTTATATTGACCAACGACTTGGTGCGCGGTTAGACATTGAACAGCGGGTGCGCAGTGCGTCGCGTATTATCGCGCGATTTTACGCTGTGTCTCGCGTCGAAATAGTGTATACCGTCGATACGGGCTACACCGAGGTTTATCTCGTTGATTCTGGTGTGACCGAATTTTTTAACGATCACGAGATCTTTACGCCCTACGAGGACGTAGGCCATTGTCTCAGCGACACCTGCGCTCCTATTAGAGTGCAGCGTATGGGGTCAAAAGCTCTATGAAAAAAATCTCAGGGCTGCCGAGGTCCTCTATAGAGTGTGCGTGGGGTGAGGCGCAGTAACCGCGTACCTGGTGTCCATATCTAGTACCACGTACAAACCGTGAATTGTGGTCCGCGGCAACGAAAAGCAAGATGATGGCCAAATCCTTGCCAGCATGTTCGGGGGTGAAAGCCTTGGATACGATCTGCGAAATATGGACGAAGGACTCGAGTGCTGGGGGCGAAGAGGTAGAGGAAGGTTTACTCAAAATTCAGAATATAGCGTAAGAATTCACGCTATATTCTCCTGGCCCAAGGGTATTTCCAATAACAGGACGAATTTTTCCCCTTTGCGATAAGCCCTTACTGTTGCCAAGCGTAGTAAGGTGGCTGAGTTGTTTCGCGTTATGAGTAGGTAAAAGTTGTATCCCCGTGGCAGGTGTGGTAACGCGTCGGTCAGGGGTTCCGTAAGTTTTTCCAGCATGACGATCGCTGGGCTTACTGTTCCTGATGTCACGCTACCGAATAGCTCTACCATGTCCTTCATGGTCCTCAGAAAAGTCTCGACATACGTGTTCATTAGGCCTAGGCTTTCATCAAAGTGTTGTCTGTCAGCCAGTACATCGGTGCGATTCGCGAAATACAGATCAGTCGCTCCAACCATATTGTGTAATGCGTTAAAATTTGTTTCTGCTGCGTGCGATGTCTTATTAAGAATGTCGAGTATCAATTGCGTGACTTGTAGGTGTTTCATCATGCCCCGATTTAGGGACTCTTGTGTTCCTTGGATGGCTGATATTTCGGTGTCTATCTGTTTGCCGTTAGCTGCATCAAGGTTTCCGGTTATTGACTTGACGACCGTTCCTAGTCCGTTAAGAAGCCCTCTGCGATTTCGTTGATGCTTGGCTCCCACGAAATCGCGGACCACTCCGAGGCTTTCTTCATTTTTTCCGTCAAACGAGCGATACTATCAAGCATCTCTGAGCAATGCCCTGACAGTCCTCCTCTTTCCTCGCATTTCTCTCGGTATCCGTCCAGGTACGTCTTTATGTGCCCTTCGAGATGGGCCAGAACGGTCAGGTCGATTTCGATTGCTAAAGTCCAGATGTCCGTGCATACATTCAAGGTTCCAATTTTTTGTAGTAGATGCCTGAGAGTTGTTAAACTTCCGTACGTCGTTCGTGGTGACGCTGGCTGACTCAGCATTATCCAGTGGCGGATTTACCAGTAGGCCCAGTAGGCCCGGGCCTAGGGCGGAAAATTTTGAGGGCGGCACATTTTCAATGACAGAATTTTTTTTTCTAGCGATTGTTGGTTTGTCACTTGGATTCACCAATTTATTGCGATTAAAAATGGACCCAAAAGCATCGCAGCTCTGTCTACAATTAAAAGTATATCGTAAACGATTTCAATGTAACAGAGTTTGTCTCAAAGATAACTACGAATTTAAATCGATTAAATTTACATTAAGCAGTGAGCTTGCTGTCCCAGAAAAGTATTCATGAATATATTCACGAACTTAGAGCATTTTCGCGAATGGAATTTTTTCGTGATTTTCATGTCAGTATATTTAAAATATCCCAAAACATCGAGAAAACATATTTGGAAAAATATCCGGATATGCGCGCGTGTGTGTGTGTGTGTGTGTGTGTGTGTGTGTGCGTGCGTGCGTGCGTGCGCGTATGTGACAGGATCAGGCTCTAAAATTTTGCACGCGAGTAGATCGACCGATCTCTTTTGTGTATCTAGTATAATTTTAGAAAATATTGAACTGCTGATTAGAATGATTTTTTTATTTTTTAATTGATTGATTGATTTTTTTATTTTTTCAAAAATGTTTGTCATCGCTCTAACCTTCGCATTTTTTGAGCTATCACGCTAAGTTTTTCATACAGATGAACTACCATCAAACACTATTTGCTATTGAATTTGGGAAGAATCAAACGAAGTATTATATTTGTTCAAATTTTAAAAATTTCGAAATGACTGTTTTGACCGCTTACCTCGAGATAACTTTAAGGTATTGGTACAATATTTTTTGCTATATATGCAATAAAATATGAATATACATATACGACTAAATTTAACGATGATTATCAAAGCGGTTCGGATTTTGAATTTTCAATTATTGAAGAATGTGTGTGAATAACTAATCAAGCTGAAATCTTGCAAGGAAGTACACCTACTATGTATAGTGTAATTTTTTTAGAAAGTTGATTCTTTTATTTGAGTTTTACAACTGTTTCAATTTTTTCAGAAATATTTGTCAACGCTTAGTTTTCGAAACTGGTTAAAAATCGAGCTAACTTTTTTTATCCAAATAGACTATAATAAAATATTGTCCACTAACAAGTTTGAACAGAAGAATTTAAGATGTCTCCAAATGTATAATAAAGATCTTTTTTAATATCAGAACTTTTGTCTGTGTCTGCATGTATACTAGTTACAAAAAATACAAAAATCAGTATTTTCATTCGACAAGAAATTCCTCTTCTTCGTTGATTTTCTTATTGAAAACGGGCGGCAAACTTTTTCAGGCCTAGGGCGGCAAACAAGGTAAGTCCGCCTCCGGCATTATCACCCTGTAACTACGTAAAATTTTCTTCTTACGATGTTGCTCAATACCGCAGAAATATGATTTTCCAAAAGCGAACACGCAGGAAGGGGAAGTAACTCATCAAGGAGTATTCCCATATAACGACGAGTTTATTTTGTGTTTTCATCCATTATGAATACTCGTCATCATATTCTTCGGTCGAAAATCTTCCAAGGATGTTTTCTCCCAAGGTGAGTTTGGTTTTTTAATATGTATTTTATTTTATTTTGTTTTATTTTACTATTATTTTTCTCTCTTCTAGAGCATGCGTTTTTGTCTCCTGTGCTGGAGATAATTGTTGTGGCATCCGTTTTCCCGCGGATCACCGTCCTCACTCCAGAAGAATTAAATATGCGATTTTCCATTCGTCATCGTTGTGAGGAAGTTTTTCGGCTACTGTCTGCCGAGATTCGTCTACGGCGAATCGAATTCGCAGCCAGCTTCGATGATCTGTAAGACGTGACATATTATCCAAATGATTTTGATTTTTTCGGACTTCGTCGTCCTTACAGAAAGTTTCTATCTCCATGGTCTACGACCGCGTGTAAAGAGACAGAGGCGAGGCGCTATTTGTAGACGCCCAAATTTTTTTTTAATGATAGACCATTGTAAAAATGTTATCGCCAAGATCTTCGTCTCATTCCTCTTGCGTCACGTCGAAATATATGAGGTATTCCACGCCACTTCGATCAAAGTCTTGCCTTGATGATACTGATTTTCCTCTAAATTTTTCACATAAAAAAACACATTGAAATACATATTTCCAAATTTTTTTAGAATTTTTCGGCAGGGCATTTTTTAGATTTAATTTTTTTTTTCTTTAAAAAAGGACCACTCTGTAAAATCTGAAAAAATTCAGAAAAATCTGATAAAATATAACAAAATTTTTGAGCTTCATTTCAAAATGGAGATTTTGATACTCCTTGAGAAACATTTTTTTTTAATTTTTTGAAATTTACTCATACAGTATTCAAATTTCCATTTTTAAACGGAGACCAAAATGTTGTTATATTTTATTAGATATTTCTGCATTTCTTTCAGATTTTACAAAGTGGTGCTTTTAAAAAAAAAAAAATTAAATCTAATATACGCGGACAAAAAATTCTGAAAAAATTTGGAAAAATGTATTTCAACGTGTTTTATTATACAAAAAATTTAGAGGAAAATCAGAATCATCAAGGCAAGATTTTGATCGAAATGACGTGAAATGCCTCATATATATATTACATAATAAAAACATAATATGCTAGATACTACATACTTTGTATATTCTGTATATGACAATTTCACGAAAAATAATTACTCTGATAATGTTTTAGCGTGCTTACGACGAGAGTTCGTTGTTAGACACGATACTCTATAGTAAAATATCTCAAGGGACATTTTGCCCGCAGAGATTAGGACCACTTATCCTTTGAAGCATATTTGCCATGGAGTTTATTCATATTGCGAAAAATTCGCGAGAACATCAGTGCCATAGCAACCAGTCTTAAGTTTACTTTCTACTACTCGAACAAAAACACGTAAATAAATGTTTTTAAATATAATAACACGTAAATAAATATTTTTAATTTGGAATCGATTACGAAACGAGGATTCAGACTATGGAATTTCTCATGCCTTGGTTCACAAGCAGGATTGCAGGTCACTGTAGCGAAATCCCATATGCATTTTTTTTCAAATTTATTTGAGCTTATACTAATTAAAAATTTGATGAGTACTTACGTTGCCTCCAACAATGCTGAGACCCAAACTCGTTCCTGGTATACGATTGATAATGACATGTCGCTCAGGCCCCCAACGCTTTCTTATTTTTTCGTTTTCTCCACATTCTCCTTGAGTGACCGTCATCTCGAATTTTTTTTCCGAAGTTTAAACTATAATATAATTTTCTTGAAACTTGAAGACACTGTGTATTGATGACAGAATTTCTCGTCTGTATATTAATGGCGTTAACAGTCCCAGCAAATGTTTTAAGTAATTGATTTTCTGCGTCCTGCTCCGTTTTTCGTGTGGACTGCAGCATGAGATTAATTTTTTATATGTCGATAATGTAACATAAAAAATTAATGATAATATGGTGCCTGTTCAGAATTCTCGATTGCTGGCTATAACGTGAAATTTCCTTATTTTCCCGTCCGTTTATGGCAATAATGATCGAACCGAAATAGCTCTTATGTAAATTTCACTTCTATTATTCTCGAGCTCGATCGTGTTATACTCCGTTGATGAATCAATCATTGTTCATAATAATGTTAGTTAGCAGTTATAATGAAACTTTCTATTAGTCCCAATGTTATTCGTCATTGTATTTTTTGAGTGTGCTCTCCGCTGTATTTAAAGTAAAGATATGAAGGAATGGTGATGCAATTCGTTAAGTTGATATGCAAACACAAACTGTGTTTATATTCATCACTGTGCCATCTGGAAATGGGTTATAGATTCAGTGTAAATCCGTGCTGCCGTGATTCGTGAGGCACCGACAGGTGAATTGATGCCACTGCTGATATGAGTTGGTCTGAAATAAAGGAATGACCAAATATTAATGTATTACTTTCAAGAAATATTTTTCCAACTTCAATTTTACAAACAGGAAAATCATAACAAGAATATTATTAACGTACTCTAAAATAATTTTCGGAAACACATGTTATGCCCACTCATTTAAGAATAAAATTCCTTCTCAGCGCATTCAATATCGTAAAAAGCGATAACGCAAAGTTGTATTCTTCGCATACAGATTTAACAAGGAGACCTTGCCAGGCACGCAATCGATTTCGGGACGTCCTTTCAGGGTAGTGTAGGGATCTATCCCAAGCATCACCCCCTGGTACCGTTAACCCTGGCGGCCCTCGTTTTCGCGAAATTGAGCAAAAAAGCAACAATAATTACAAACTAAATAAAAAATATGTTGTATTGCCGAAACTCAGTTAGCTAGTCTGTGTTGCAAGGTTGAAGTATGACTTCGCTCTAATTGGAGATTTAACCAGTGAAGGGTTAGAACCCAAATGAGACGAACCAATGATTTATATTGAAAGAATAATTTATTACCTTACATTACAGATAGATGTTCAGCATTGCAGGTTTTCTTACTAATGACTATTCTCTTGTACAACTCCTTGCTCGAGTTTTACGGAACCAACCGTATAGTATCTTCAAACTGTTTCAGACTGTCTTGTGCTGGCTCTCTGGTTCGTTATATACGGACGAGAGAGCGGTCATATCAATATTTTCATATTTATTATTTATCTTTTGTTTTACTGATGAAAATGTTTATTTATTCTCGTAATTCTGTTAAGACAATAAGAATTACGAGATTTTTTTATTTATTTTCATGAAAAATGCTGATCTGGCGCAGGGTTGGGCAAAATTATAATTTTGAATTATAATGATTTAATTACATGATAAATTCATAATTCCAGGAAAGAATTTCGCGATTAATTATAGACTTAACCCGCGTAGAAAAAAAGAATCTTTCCAAGAATCTTAAAAAGAGTCACGTATTGGATCCGGAACAAGACTCTTTCCAATATTCTTGGATAGATTCCTTACAAGATTCTTGGAAAGACTATTTGCAAGACTCTTGAAATTTTTTTAAAGATTGTTACAAACATTCTTTTCACGATTCTGAGAATCTCTTCACGATTCTGGGAATCTTTACAGGATTCTTTGGAAGAATCTTTAAAAGATTCTTTAAAAGGATTAGGTTTTTTCGAAATCTCACGGAAAACTAAAAACTGACTAATTCGAGTCAATTTTCAAAAAAAAAAAGAAATTTGAAAAAATTGAAAAACTTTATTTAGGAAAAAGATAGAAAATCGAAAATAAAGATGACACTCATGGCCAAAGTTCGTTTTAACACGGCGATTAATTGGAAGAATCTTAGAAAGATTCATTCAAAGAATCTTGGAAAGATTTATTCAATAAACCTGAGAAAGATTCATTTAAAGGATCTTGGAAAGATTCATTCAAAGAATCTTGGAAAGATTAATTGCAAAAATGTTGGGAAGACTGATTGTAAAGAATCTTGTACAAGCTGATCGCTCGGGAGAATCGTAGAAATAATGTTGTTCTTTCCAAGATTTTGTATATGAATCATCTTCATTTTTTATTTTCTATCTTTTTCCTAAATGAAGTTTTCCGGTTTTCTAAAATTTCTTCTTTTCCGAAAATGGACTCGAATTGGTAAGTTTTCAGTTTCTCATGAGATTCTGGAAAAACCTCATTCTTTTGGAGAATCATTTAAAGATTCTTCCAAAGAATCCTTGAGAGATTCTTTCACCGATTCGTTTTTTCTACGCTACACTCCTTCTGAGGCCCTTTCCAAGATCTCGTAAAAAACTTTTCAAGAATCTTTTCTGCAACGATTCGAAGAACCTTGCAAAGAATCTTTACACGATTTTTTACTCCGAGGTAAATAGTCTTTCCAAGAATATTGTAAAGATTCTTTCCAAGAGTCTTGGAAAGAGTCTTGTTCCGGGTCCAATACGTGACTCTTTTCAAGATTCTTGGACAGATTCTTTACAAGACTCTTTCCAAGATTCTTTGCAAGACTCTCGAAAAGATTCTTGGAAAGATTTTTTTTCTACGCGGGAATAATCTCAATAATTCGTTGATAGTTACTTGAGTAATCTGTAATTCGTCTTTATGAAGCCCAATTTTTCGGTTAATGATTCATCATGCAACGATTATTGATTACTCAATCAATCATTTAATTAGAAAGGCCGGTTAAATAATTATTCTAGCAACTGGTAATCATATTTATACTTTTCTTAATTATTTCGTGAATAGGTAATTGAATATAGAAATTGAGCGATTACTTTGTTAATAGTGAATAAGAATTTAAAAAAAATTAGATTATTTCAGCAATGAGTAATCTTCATTGGAAAGTTTTCCATTATTCCATTATTTATTAACCAAGATCCATGAATACAAATTATTTCAAGCAATTATGAATTGAAGTGAAAAAATGTCGATTACATATTCATTCAGTAATCGACATCAATAATTCCTTGATTATTCTGTTAACGATTAATTTAATAAGAAATTATACGATTAATGTCCATTATGCACTCCATGCGCGGTATTGTGTGTTAGAAGTTTTTTACGTGAAACAGTGAAAAAATACATTCGTCCACGGAAAGCGATGTTTTGGGTGTATCAAAATTACCGTTTATGGTATGGTATGGTATTTGATTTTCATGGAATGGTATGGTATTTTCTATTTTGCATAGAAAAGTAGAAAAATTACCCATACCCACGCAACCCAATGCATGGATAGCATAAAAATCATCCTTTGTCGAATGACAACATGGTAATGTTGGAAATGTCCACGTAAATCTATGTTAACTCGTGAAAAAAAATCAAAAAGTCAAAAAAATCAAAAAGTTCCATACTTTGATTAACAATTAATGAATTAATGAATTAATCCTCAATCCTTCGATTGAGGATTAATAGAAATGAGTGTTGGTTCGGATATGCGGCCTTGTAGAGAAATAGTGAAGGGATGAATCGGCTGCGATTCGGTTTTTTTGAGACAACGTCAAAGGAAATGAATTTGTAGTTATCGGGTATGAAGATGTTCGATACAAATGTTTTAACTGAGAAGCTTTCTTGGACATATGAGTTTGTTGTGTCTATTAATTTTCAGAGTTTTGTTTGGATGAATTCGGCTAATTTATGTGTAGGGCTATTGATAGAAGATACTATTAAACGTAGCGGATAATTTTGTTTGTGAACTTTTGGAAGACAGTATAATCGTGCTAATTTACAGTTTTCTGCTTTTAAATGATTTTATGTGGTTTCACATATTATTATGCGGTTTTTTCATTTTGTGAGAATTTGGTTAACGCCTTTTTATAGTCTGCTAAGTGGGTTTTCATTTGTGATTTTATATGTTGTTTCGTCTGCGAGTAAATTATGGATTTTGGTAATGTAGTCTTGTTTATCTAAGATAACGGTTGAGTTTCCTTTATCTGCTCTTGTAATTATTAATTGAGGATTGTTTTCGAGGAAAGGAGATGTATCTTTGATAATTTTGTTGGTGTCAATGAATGAGTTTAAAGTTCTTACTTTACTAGGGTCCCACACGCGCGCTGAAGCGCGTGAGCGGTTTTCAGGTAGGGCTGCAGCGCTCCTTTCATGTATAATAACTTATCGAGAGATGCGACGGCATCTTGAAGCCAACCTATTTGGAAGCAGTTCCATAAGAATAAACACGGGGTTGGGCAAATAGAAACATTTATTATATGCAACATATGGTACAGAGAGAGATCGCTAATGTCTTGCCCGTCATTGATTGTTCTACGGATTGACCGCTTTTTGTTATTATGTGCACACACACGTAAATTATTATTTTTATGAAGATTACATTATTTTTAATAAACTATTGGTTAATTCAATATATTTATATCAACGTCATAATAATATAATACAAATAGAAGTAATGTTTCAAATTATTGAATTTTATGGGCAAATTTTAAGTGATGTTTTAGCGATCTTATTCCTTAAACACATAATTTTTTACGATATTTCTGTCCCGTTGTACTCACCATCACCAACGTCAAGTAAAAGTTTTGCAAATTCGACTTCGTTTGGTAATACTCTCATGTTCTGAGATAACGCATATTTAGAAAAATATGACCATAATATACTGTAATTGATTGACAGATTTATTATTTCGCTGCGAGTACCGTGTACTTTGACAGGAAGGAGTTGTCGAAAATTTCCTCCAAGAACAATGACTTTTCTGCCAAACGGTTTTTCATTATTCATAATGTCCCGCAACGTTCGATCTGCTATTTCCAATGCATGGCGTGGCGCCATAGGTGCTTCAACCCAGATTAAAAGATCAACTTTTTTTAAATACTCACTCCGTTGAGATTGAACTTTGATGCTCGATGTAGAATCTGCGTGGAAAGGTACTGGAAGTCCAAACGTTTTGTGTACTGTCTTTCTCTCTGGCAGTAATATCGCTGCAATTTCGGTGAACGCCATAGCACTGATCCGCTTTTCTCTACCTCTAACGAGATTTGAAAGGGTAGTGTATGTAAACGTCTTACCGGAACCCCCTGGCCCGTCGATGTAGAAACAAGTTTGCCCATCGTTGATATTGTCTATCACACTCAGGACCGCATCAACGAATGCCTTTTGTGTAACATTCAGCTGCTCATAATGGTACATACCAATTTCTACAAACTGAGTGGGAGAAAATTCCCTTTCATCGTCGTCAGATATCTTGATCTGCTCCATTGTTGGGAATCGTGATATATTTGAGTCTTCATTTATAAGCATGCGAGCGATTTGGGAATACGCCTTTCTTTGAGCTCGTTGCATGCCAATATGTCTCGCATAATCCTCTGACAATTTTTCTTTGAATTTTTTCCAAAGTTCCTCCGGATGAATCGGCTGACAGTGGACCAGTATTCTTACGAATAATCTTCGAAGTAACCCAGGCATCATCCAAATAGCGGCTTCTTCCATTGCCCTCTTCCACTCGTGGTCATCTTTGATCAAACCTAGAGCTAAACATGTCGCGATGAAAGTTTCACAAACTTGACCATTAATAGTCCTCAAATCATCGAAACTCTTGGCTCCTTTAACCTTCAACAAAAGTAGTCGAAGATGAAACAATTCAATTTGTGCAGGACTCACTGAATACATTCTTCCGAACGCGTCATGTCTACGCTGTTTTTTTCCCACCTACAAACTGTTTGTCCATCAACTTTCGATTGTTTAAACACATAATGTGATGGAATGTGGGGATTTAAAAATTGTCTCGCACATTCATCGCGAAAATTTAATGCGAAATAATCGTTCAGCATACTTACTCGACTCATAGCATTCCGTATTCCATCGTTGTTCATGTCTGCCGGAATTGTCACATTGTGCTCGTTGGGTAAATGTACTGGAAGACGTATCACGGGATGGCTTTTCTCTTGCATTTTTTTTATCATAGATACGCCAAATTGGTTAGTTTGTTCCAACGTAACGAGCTTCAATGTGATCACTGACTTCATCGTGATTAATAACGCGTTCCTCGTTTCCTCCATCTTCTCTGTTTGCAATTCGAATAGCAGCTGCATCGTGACCTTTGAAAATATACTTGTACAAGTACTTTGGAGCTGTAACGCTTGTCACAATTTCTACGTTTATATGGCAATTGAAAATAAGCGACAACGTCGGACAATAAGGCACGACCCATTGATTGTTAGCGACGTGTCCTCCACGACGTTCGTACGAAGCTCCAGTATTTCTGCGACGATAATGTGGATAAACATTCGCATCCATCGTGGTTTCGTTTCGAAATGGTTTCGGAAAGTATTTGGAGCATTTTGCGTTCACCTCACACCATGCACCACAAGGTCCATGGATAATGTTGCCCATAACGATCCGATGCAAATCGGGATGCAAATTTGGATCAGGAATTTCAGCAGAGATGCATCGGTCGACCATTTGCGGCGTTGACAATTTGTTCTTCTATTCCACCAACAGGTGAATATGCAACAAACCTCGCTTCTGCGACTCGGTTCTGTATACGAATGCTCTTTATTCGCCAAAGAAATGTTTTCGAACGATTAAGTCAAGTAAATGTTTTTTCTTCATATCGAAGACTCGAGCTGTAAGATCTGGTCTCCCCGAAGGTTGCTGACCACCAAGAAGATTTCCCTTTATCTCACGCTAGTTTGGATTGCAAGTCATTGTAATGAAGAGATCTGGTTTTCCGAATTTTTGTACAATTCCCATGGCATCCTGGTAGTGTTGCATCATATTTCGCGGCGAGCCACTAAATGTGGAGGGTGAGATGACTATTTTTCCGACACGTGCATCTGTGGCGTGTGCAGTAGTGTTTAGATTATCTGCTAATCCCGAGTAAGTTTCAGCACGTATCTTAGTTTGATTCTGTTTTATAAATTGTATGCGATCTTTCTCGAATTTCACATAATTATTCACTGCCCACTGTTGAAAAAGACGCCTTCCCAGAAAAATGACATTCCCGTGATCGTTTCCGCGGATTGCCATCTGATATCCAGTGTAAGCTTCTCTGGATATTCGTTTCTGAGTATTATCTGTTTGTCTCAGATCAATCTCGATGCCAGCCTCGAGTACCAAATGGGTAAAACAGTGGATACACCCAGGGTTCAATATTAGGATCCATAGTACTCACCGATTGTAGTCTCCGCGTACTTGTATTGCAAATAGTGACGTACGATTCCGGAATCTCTCCATCAGCAGTAGTAGAAAATACAACTGCTACCCCGTTACTTTGTTGAAAATTGAATCTTCGGCGATCCATTTCTGGCTTTAGTGTAAAAAGTAGCTATAACTCGCCAGGTGGTTGCGCGTCATCAGATCGATTGGTCTCTTGAATTCTCAGTTCTTCCCCCATCATCTTATATGATTGACCGAAGATATTATTTTCACGCATGATACGATCCAATACTTCCAGTATGCTTGGATTGAGGGTAGTATTTTGACGTTGTAGAGAACTGATTGTTTCGTGGGAATCAACTATAAACTACTGACTATAAGTTGGCAGTTCATTGGGCGCGGGATGAAGAGCTGTATTTATCTGATAATAAATTTGGCCCTGTATCTTGAAGCAGTAAGGACCAGAACGTTGTCCTTCAAAGTTCATCAAATTGGCATTGCATGACGCGAATGAAAAGGACGCATTGTAGTTTCGAATTCGCTTGAAAAATATATTTGATTTTTCGTGAGTCTCGTTGAATAAGGTATGCAGTTCCGCTGGCATTTCTGGTAAATGTTCTACCCGCACTTTCCCGTGACTGCAGCAATCGTGAAATGAATTTCGCATGTTGGATATTTTTTCTGATACGAAATGTGCAGCTGTGCAGTGTATGCATAGCTCAGCCATACCACCATCATAATGTTCTTGTACATTATTAATCGTTCCTGCAACCATTGTGTTTCCTTCTTCTCTCTGTTGTACTCGCAATAATTCTTGTTGATGTATGTCAACGATTCTGAGAACATGCCCATCACTGTCGTAATTAGTTGGCAATCCTCCTCTCAATTGCAATTCAATGTTGCGATGATTTGGTGGTATTAATTCTTCTAATCGAAAGCTGCGTTGATGTGGTACCACTAATTCTTGATCGAATTCTACTTCAGGGCGTAGTTCTTGTTGCTGAATTAACCGATCAGTCGAAGTACTTGGTACAGCTGTCAAAATTTGGTTTTGACGTTTGCGTTGATTTTCAGATTTTTTCTCCAATCTACGACGTTTTAATTCTATTTCCTCTTCTGTTGTTCGAACCACCTTTCGTCTTCCCATTGTTATGTAATAATAATGATTTATTTGTTTATATTTATATTGTATTTTATTTTTGTCGTACCGAATTAGTTTTTGCGAATCCTCGTATAATTAATGATTATTACCAAAACTTAAATATTACCATTCTTAAAACAATATTTAATCAGCATTAAGTCAAATGACGATCATGAACGATACGTAGGTAAAATGGTAAAATTAAATCAAGAAAAAGGAGTCAATAAGAATAGCAATTTATTACAACAATATTTGGAAGGTTTGAACTTTCAGAAATATTAATTGTAAAATCATTCTGAAATCAATGAGATTTACTAATTTTTAAATTATCTCCATTGTTTTCACTACCATCTGTATAATAATAATTATAATTCGTATTATTATCCTCAGTGGTATAAAGTGTGATATAAATCGTTACAAATGTATTTAGTTTATCATGATGATTTTTCAACGCTGGTCATCACCATATGTCAAATCGTCATCAAATTTAATCATCATCATATATCAAATCATCATCAATCAATACATCATCAAATCAAATCTTCGTTATTATTATCATCAACATAATCACGCTAACCAAATAGTGATTTCAAACAACCTGAAAAATAAAACAATGTATATGTAGCAATATTGAATCCTTAAGGTAATGACAATATAGCATCAGTAATCTATATATATCTTCGTTCAAGTGAAAATATTAACGTCATTGTTTAATTTTCGTAAATCCGTTATTTTCGGCAATGTTGTTTGTTAATTCAAATTATTTTTGTTCAATTACCATTTTTTGATTTTTGTAATGGTTGTACTTGGACAACTCATTATGGTGCAGGGTTTTTTTAGAAGCTTATGATTTAGAAACCTTTAGAGGACCGGCCTGGCCACTTTTTTGGGCACCTCGAGGAGTAGTAGTACATATGCACATTTTAGATTGACTCATAAAGTAATTAGCCATTTCTGTGATATTGATATTGAAGTAAAAATGCCGGTCTTATAAAAGTTGAAGCTATTCATTAGTAACGGTAAATCTGTTGACAAAAAATATAGGGGAGACTGGGGCAAAAGGGAATGGTTAACGAAATTTTGCGTTTAGTAAAAGTTTTATACGCATTTTCTACTTCTTTTTACAAATAATTGAGAAGTGATGTGCATTTTTTCATGAATTTTGTAAAAAAAAATGCGAAATGATTAATTTTCGAATTTTCGTTAAATTATTATTCTATTCAAACCACTCTCACAGTTTTCCTAAAGAGAAAGCGACTTCTGTTTGCGCTCATTCTTTTCGTATTCAGTAACCCTTCAAAATGCGACTCGGAAAATGAGAATCTGATGGTTTTTTATTTTTGGCGAATTTTCAAACCTAGCATTCGATTTTCACTTATTTTTTCAAAGCATGTACCAAAAAAAGTCGAATTAAAAAAAAAAAATTCTGAGCTTTTTTATAGACCATCCCTATGGAAAATTTGCTGCTAAATACAAATTACGCTGAGTTTTCATCGAAACTCAAAAAATTGAATATGTAAACGCAAAAAAAATCATTTTTCGATTTTTCATATTATCAGGCTTTTGTTCAAATGACTGCCACTTTTTTTCTAAAGAAATAGCGACTTTTTCTTGCACTTATATTCTTCAATAAGTGGTCAATGTGCAGATTTTATGATCATCAAAGTTCAGCAGCATAGTATGCGACCAACACTTGGACGGCCCATGTATAAATGCGATAAGGCAACCATTAGTTAATTCTTGCCCCTGATCCGCCCTGCCCGATCCGACTTTTCTGGCAGGGCCCTGACATGGAACTTAAAGACCTGGCTCCAAGTTATTACATTGAAATAATCACTTATTTATCAGTGCCCTGCATGATTAGAACATAAACAGTTTCCGACGATGTTATTTGTACACTTAAGTAACATATTTTTGTTACCCTGACAGGGCTCTGAAGTGGAAACTATTGGATTCCCCTAAGTATTTATTAAAATAAAATTATTTCTATATCGGCTTTCAGTTCACGCATCGCATGGCCAAAAAATGAGCAGGTCCTGAACATGTTTTGTGAACTTATAAAAATATTTTGTGAATTAATAACAATAATAATAAATTAACCATCAATGCCTCGTTTATCATTATTATTATTATTATTATTATTATTATTATTATTATTATTATTATTATTATTATTATTATTATTATTATTATTATTATTATTATTATTATTATTATTATTATTATTATTATCATCATTATTATTATTATTATTATTATTATTATTATTATTATTATCATTATTCATTATTCAATTATTATTTACATTATCAATTCTATCCCTCGAGAACAAGCAATCGTGGGCCTGTCACATGTTCGTAACGTAGGCAGAGGATTATTATTATTATCACCATGAACCGCGTCGCGTTAGTTCCGAGACTTGGCGCGAGATGTCGCAGGATGGCAACCGTTGAGCTCCCATACGGATAATGTGAAGTGTATGCTTATATAGACGGGTGTGAGCACGGATTTTAGCAGAAGTCGGTGTCGAAAGAATCCATACAAGGAGTTCTTGCCGGCTTATGTAATTGTATTTATTTGTTGATTTCTCGTAGAGAATTTCTGTTCATTCGTAAACTAATATTCTGTGCGAGGTTTGCCAAACGAGAAGTGTACCCTAGGAAATGGTTGCCTCTAAATAAATAATAATATACATACATCGAAAAAGGAGTACCTCGTAAAAACTAATTGATCAAAAAGCACTTCGGTGTATGATCGGGAACTTCATGGCCGTGATCAGGGCCTTCAAGGGCATGATTCTAAAGATCTTAGGGGCCTGATCAGAATCTGCAAGGGCCGGATCATATCGTCATAAGGGCCAGGTGTTACATGGCATAACAGGGCTAGTTAGGATGGGCGGATTATTTCCTTACATTCGTTAGTGAGGGCAAGTCAGGGGCAGAAGTTTTTCCCTACCGAAATTTCTACACGGGGTGTTTGCGCGCTGACTTCTAAATATAAGGCCATTTGTCTGAGTTTCTTAAGATAGTGATACAACTGAAACCGAACCAAATATAGCCACCTGCATCAGTTCATGTTTTCCGCAGTTTCCCTTACAGGGGTGCATTAGAAAAGCGTAGTTATGGTAGCGCAGGACGATATGGGCAGAAAAGATAGAAAAGATTGTACAGTGCGCGCCATTAATGCCTGCAAATCTTTGAAAGATTCTTTCCAAGATTCTAAGACTCTTTCCAAGATTCTAAGATTCTTTCCAAGATTCTACGAATCTTTTCAAGATTCTTTCAAAGATACTTTCGAAGATTCTTTCAAAGATTCTTCGAAAGAATCTTGAAAAGAATCTTGGAGAGAATCTTGAAAAGATTCTTGGAATTTTGGGAAGATTCTTAGAATCTTAGAAAGATTCTTTTCAAGATTCTTTCAAAGATTTGCAGGCATTAACGGCCAGCACTGTACGGTAATAGCCAGATTAAAAAAATTATCGAAAAATCCCGTTGTAAAAAACTCCATTGAATCGCCAATGCCAATTAATGGTCCTCATACGACTCCATTGGACAATGAATGGGGACCCATTGAGATTTCCATTTGTTAATGGCGTATAGGAATGACCATTGATCAGTGAATGGATATCCATTGAGAAGTCACCATTGCCCAATAACGTCCATTGGACGGCAAGTGCGGATGAATGGAATGATCACCATTACTCAATGATGCCCATAGGAAAGCAAATACGGGTGGATCGTGCGATCAGCATTGCCCAATGGTGTCCATTGGACGGCAAATGCCAATGAACGAAATAATCAGCTTTACCCAAAGCTCCCATGCGGAATTTTCGTTAAAATTCTCTTAGGGAATTTCCGACTTATACTGTCGTAAGCCTTCTTGAGAGTACAGTAATTCACAGTCGTTCAAAAATCACCATAAAAAAATTGGTATTCATTCCCAATTGCCCATAAAAACCAATAGAGATGAATGGCGAATTACCTAGGGAGATTTTCTCCATTGAAACCCCATTCGATAATTCCCATTCCATTTCAAATGGAGAATTCAATGGCGAAAATCCCCTTCCGCAATTCGCCATTTATCTCCATTGGTTATTTTGGCAATGGGGAGTGAATGGCGATTTTTTAATACCGATGAATGGAGTTTTTTACTCCGGGAAAATTTGCAGTGAAATCGGCCTATAGGAGAGCCCAAAAAAATAACCAAAAATGTCGACATTATTTGACCAATGCATATATGCTTTCAAAAATTAGCCAAAATTAGCAAAATTATCCAATCCTCGTGGCACAAGCCGTATTTGGAAGAATAACTGAATACGCAAAGGATAAACGCAGATAGAAGTCACTATCTCTTCTGAAAAATAGTCACAGACTCGTGTGAAGAGAATCATAATATTGACAAAAATTGGAAACTGACCTTTGTGCAGTTTTACTGAATTTTGAACTTTTACTTTTTTTGAATTATCAAGATTTCGGCTCAAGTACCGCCTGAATCGCGTTTGGCACAAAATTTGCAGTGAAAATGGCCTATAGGAAAGCCCAAACAAATAATAAAAAATGTCGACATTATTTGACTGATTGCGAACTGATTATAAACTGATTGCAAAAAGAATAGGCACTGAGTCAACGACCTATATCGACTGAAAAAAAGTTACATCGAATCTAGTCAGCCTACTCTTTTTTTGAAAAATGGCAACATTTATTTTATCTTTTTCTTTTTATTTGAAGAACATACATCGATGTATTTCGCTCGGTGATTATGAATCACCTATAATGTTCCATGATATTTCAAATATTTGCATAGAAAACCAAGAAAAATCCCCGACACATTTCAAAAACTTCAAACGTTAAATTTCAGAATTTCGAAGAGCCATAACTGAAAAGAGAATGTTCCGATTGTGGTTTATGATAGCTATTTTCAAATATCCTCACGAGACTAAGAGAATACTTCAAGAATTATCCTGATGTCGCTATTATTAAAAACTTGGCAGATAGCGAAAAATTTATTTATATCTGTGATAATTATATGCACATAAATTCATCGCATTTGTACATTGAGACATTTTAAATATTCATATAAATGAAATTGTATTTGAATTTTGAAACATCACCTTAAATTGACTTTATATTGGGACTTATATCCGGGTCTTTTGGTATTTGTATTTTTTATCGTGACGGTGTACGAATAAAGACCTTTGGCGGACCTGTACAAACTGCAACGGATAACTTTAAAATAGTTCTTTTTATTTGAGGCAACAGAAAATTCACTGCTTCATATTTTTCCTCTACGAAAATTCCAGCAACCTATTTCTATAACAATATTTATTCAATTTAACTCGATGAAATAATATTTTAAATAAAAAAGACGCATTTATAATAAACATTCTAATAAAAATACAATAATGTTTAAACTATTCGTTACATATGCATTACACATGCAATATATTCGTTGCACATACAACATGTAAAATAACCAATTTTTATTGAAAAAAAATTACTTTGTTGTAAATACCAAACTTACCTTTCAGTTGGAGATGGAAATCACGTTGGAGCACAAAATTCTTTTCTTCTAGAGTACATGAGCACATTCGTCGAATAATTCACATACGAAAATCAGATATATGTTTCATAGGGAAAACTCGATATTATGTGAAGAAAATTGTCAGCATATGAATTGTCATTTAAAAAAGAAAAAAAAATGCATCTTAATCGCATCGCAGAGATTAATTGTTCTGATTTTGTTAAAACCCAGTTCATAGAGAGTTAATAAATAAATTAACATGAATCATATATATTTCTCGTTATTTTATTTTCACTTTAGATGATAAATGTTATATTTTTATTATCAATGAAAATAATTTTTTATTTTTTACATCAACTGAGTGAACATTTAAATAGTAATAACATATGTTTTTTTAATATTTCGGTAATTATATGTTTTTTCATAGGATCTCTTATTCGTTAAACTTGATCATCTCTCCACGGACCCTTGGAATTGACTACATGTTATTCATGTGATAACGTGATCCCATTCTTATTCTTTCCTCGCTCTCTGAAAATTTAATAAATAAAAAAGTTATGTACACTGAGAAAAAAGAATGTTGGAATTAACTAAATCTTTAATTTAATAGTGTCAAACGAATATTTATTTGGTCTAACTAAATAATTAGTTTCTTGAACCAAAATATTATTCAGGCAAAAATCATTGAATTGTACCAACTAAATATTTTTTTGCCTGAATAATATTTTGGTTAATCGAAGAGCATAAATATTCAAGAAACTAATTATTTAGTTAGACCAAATAAATATTCGTTTAGTACTATTGAATTAAAGATTTAGTTGATTCCAACATTCTTTTTTTTCAGTGTAAGTAATGTGCGTATGTGAGTCGATTAATATTCACGTCGATTAATATTCAAATGTTCATAATTTTTTTTGTATGCGTACTTTCTTCGGTGTACACGTAATTTCGTGCATTACTTCCGAGTCTATCGGTATTTTTTTCCTCGATTTTGATACAACCACCATTTTGTACCTGAATGAACGGCAGTTGATCAAAACTCATTACTCCGGACACCGTGATGGGTGACCCTATTTTCATTTCCGGCGGAAGGTCGTCGAAACTCGATATTCTTATGGCCAATTTCATTTTCCCGTCAGTAATGACGCCAATTCCGTATGTGGAATCTCCGCTATGTCTCTATGTCATTTTCAAGTTCATTTTTAGCCATCCGGATATTTCTGAAATTAAATGAAAAACATATTTTATATTGCTTTTTAAAGTGTAAGCGAAATTCTCGAGTTATATCTTACGCATGAGTTGTCCTTCGGCATCGCTCAGCTCCGACCCCTGGACGATCGTGGGTTTCTCATGTCGATAAATGTCGTGCGATTTATAAGATCCTTTGTTGTCCTCGACAGTGGTTTGTTGCTGGATTGAGAGCTCTAAAGGTACGTTGCCCATATTAAATACCGGCTTCGCAATCGCTTTAGATACCGCTCCATTCAAGTGAATAATCTAAACGAAAATAGTAATAATAAATACAACAGATGATTGAATAGTTTTGTAGATGGACTTTTTATAATAAATGATCTGTTCATGACAAGTACATGAACAATTAGGAGAAACCGCTAAGGTATATTGGTTATAAATTTTTTAGGTATTCGTTATACTGATCTTATTCATCTGAACCATCGCAGCAACTCTATCGATTTGGTCCTGCCAAGCTAAGCATTGTATTCTTCTTCCTGCGTCGTTGTTGAGTACAAACTTAAATAGTTTGTAGTTCTTTTGGTTCCCACAGTCCTGGGCGACTCCACTGCATCCACGTGAGCCATTAATTCACTGAAATGCAGAAAAGTGCATTTAACAACAACGTCAACTATAAAATACGAAGACAAATCATTTTTATGTAACATATTCATGCGCGAGTATTCATAACCAATTAATTACAGCTGTCAATTATCGATATGCTGTTACGCAATGTTAATTCATATTTTTCTTAGCTGATGTCACGAATTTTTCAGGGAAGAACACCACGATACAAATTGATGGGTCAAGTAATGATTTTTAATTAAACTTACATCGTGTTATCGGGAAAAACGATTGTATCGATTGAGTCGTTGCTGGTAAATCTCACGGAGAATGAGTTGATAGCTGGTATCGTCGGTGCATTTTTATTCGGCTGTATTTTATTTACATATTTTTCTGACTCCTCTTTATTTTTTTTAGGTGCCATGGTTATAATCAATTATTCACGCAAAATCAGAAAAATTATTTATCTTAAATATAATTGAATTGCGTCCTTTCTTTTCGACGGCGCTTGGTTGACTGACTTTATCATTAATTTAATTTTAATTAACCATGGTAACGATAAAACGATAAAACAAAAAAAGTGAAAAACAAATTATAGATCGATCAATATTGATCTCACGTTCGACTTTTTTAAGATACCTCTTTAATAAATATTCGTGAACATAAACAAATATATAATGATTAATGAAGAAAATCATGAACAGCAATCAAACAAAGCTGCTAATAAATTAAAAGCTACCAAGAATAACAATACTGGCTTCGTGAGATTCACCAGTAACGACTTGATTAACTCGATGACACTGTTACGTCCCGCGACTTTCGGGATTTCTCATCGTCCACGGGTTTACCTATATCGGGTAATTCTCGAGGAAAAATGCGCATGAGAGGGAAACACGGTCATACGGTGGTCATATTCCCACCAATTCTCGAATTACAGGCCATAGCGACAGCGTTGACGCCTCACGCATCAACGCATACCATCGAGGAGAATTTCGAGCGAAGTAATTATAATGCCGAAAGAAAAGATGGTATATCAAATATATTAAACATTCGTGGAGATACGGACTCCGAGAAAATAGCCATAGGGCCTCTGTTGGGCCAAGCGACGCGGGCATTTAAATCTTTGAAAGCGCGTGGCACACACACTAAATTCGAGATACTCACGTACACTAGCGTGTGTCAACACCGAAGCCATCATGAATGATACGTCGAGTAATGATATTAATACGTACGATCAGTGGTTCTTCCCTTTCATTTTTGGTAACGAAATAATTTTGAAATCCCGAAAGTCCGAAAAATAGGACAATAAAGTCAAGTCAAGTCTAAATTCAAGAATGGAAATTATTGCCTGGGTCAGGTCGGTCGAATGAGAAAATAGATTTTTTTTTTGAAAAAAAAAACAAACATAAAAAGCGCAGAGGAAAAATTCCTCTTGAGAATATTGAATTTCGCTGCTTGAAAGATTCAAGATGGTTGGGTTTTGCGATGATTTATTGGGGTAGAAGAAGAAAAAGGGAAAGGAACATGCGGAAAAAAATGACGAAAGAAAAGAACACCACTGTGTCGTGAAAAGAGCACACGTGGCTCTTCAAGAATTAGTCACCCTGCGGGGAAAGAGAAAGGAAATCGCTTGGAGATAGAGAGCACTTCAGTGCAACCCAATATCTATTTATTTCCAACGTTTATAGTTGAGATTTTCAAGCAAAGGAACATATCGAATATATTAAACATCCGGGCGTAATTAAATTTATCAACCCTCAAAGAAAAATAAGTTCGCGTGAGAGAGAATTAGCGAGGCAGGCGTGAGTGTTTGTCCAAGGGTCCGAGGAAATCTCCTCGCGCCCCGCGGACGGCACGAGGCCCGCTGCCCCCTTGAATCGCGTCGTTCTCTCTCGCACAACGGGCTGCTACAGAGGATACACGCCATATATAGGCACAAGTAATATTCAAAAGCATTTTTTTTTGTATGGAAAGACAAATTAAAAATCTCAAGAGAAATTTCGCCTCAAAGAATACGTGCGAATTATTATTAATTATGAATGCATGTATGAATGATTTGTTCCAGGCTAATACAAAATTTATTTATTTCAAATGATAGAATTCATATAAAAATTTTATTGAAAATCATGAAATTCCAATAAAACAGATTTTATTTCGAAATGATGATTCAAGTAGAAAATTTCAAATAAAGGGTTTAATTAAAATGATAAAATTCTTATTTTGAATGATAAAATTCAAATAAGAATTTTGGTATCTTTTCTAATAATTTGTCAATTGAATCTTTGGACCCTTTAATCATTATTGACAGAAGTAATTGAAATGTTAAAATATTCATTATAATAATTTTATCAGCGCATTTTTTTCTATTCATAGAAAATCAGTTCAATAAATATGAAAAAATTTTACAATTTTGAGATTATAAAATCATCGAATTCTTTGGAAATTATAAAACAGTTTATTGAAAGAAATTATTGGAATCATCAAAATATAAAATAATTCATTTAAATAAAAGTAAAATTTATTAATTTAAAGACTCTCCCTCTCTTGCAAGGAAACGATGGGAGGAGTCGAAGGGAAAAGAGGAAATGCAGAGCAGTAGAGCAAAGAAAGAAAAAGAAATATGAATTTGTCATAGGAAAGAGAGTGAGAGAGTCATAGCCGAAAATTAAGCCAATTGGAAGTATCGATGAGTGAGAGAGTCCGAGCGCGCGTGCGAGAGCGAAAGAGAAGAGAGGGATGGTCAGAGCCTCCGTGGCGGGGCCTAGAGCGCGGCGAGAGCCCAAGCGAGGGCGGGAGTAAGAGAGAAGGAGAGCGAATAAGAGACCCCTCGACTCCCTGTACGCGCGAAAATTTACATAAAAATTGAAAATTAAAAATTGAAAATTGTCCTCTAACATGCGAATTATAAAAGTATGGAAGAATGAAAGTAATTCGGTATAAAAAATTAAATTCAATTATAATTTAATTATTGTAAAAACTAAGATGACCAGCGAGGTGGAGGAGAGGACCAAGGCGTGAACGTCTTGAAGACAAGGGACAAATTACCCCTTCCCGAAGCTAAGTGGGTCATGATTATAAAAACGCGTGTCAAGAGGCACACGTACCCTTAATCATCTTCGAACTTTGCGCGCTTGAACTACTTCACGACCCTCGTCTCAGTTTTTTTTGTTATTAAATCTTCAGCTTTGGAAAAGTTTTGCCGAGATTTAGAGTTTTTTTGTTTCACATTATCGATCAACAATTTTGACGATTAATTCGCGTTAATAATTTACGCGTGTTTTAAACATTATCTAACTCCGGTTAAATTATAATTCCGAATATTTCTTTTGTGCGTCGAACCATTTTTGCGCGTGATTTTTTTTTTCTTTCAAGCTGTGGCTTTGTGTATTCATTCCAATTATTTTAAGCATCGTCTGAGTTTCGTGTTCTATAACCAAACTTCAATAAATTGTGAAAATTGTGAATTCTTGTGTTGCGGTATTGTGCAAAATACAGCCTGAAATTACCAAACCGAATTCCTAACCACTGTGCGGAATTCTGTCGAATTGTTCATTCGCTGGTGCATCGATCCATTGCCCCCTTATCATCGTTCTTTGGGCTTCTCCATCGTTCAGTCAACCATCACCGGAATCTTCTCCATCGTTCAGTTACCCATCACCGAAATCATCTCTATCGTTCAATCAACCATCACCGGAGTCATCTCCATCGTTCAATCCATCAGCATCGTCTGCCATTTCTCACCCCCCCCCTCCCCCCAAGAGAACAACATAAGGTAAGGTTTATTTTTAGGAAAAAATATGTTTTTCGCATGAGAATTTTGCAATCCGGGGGAAGATGCTCCTGACCTCCCGCGAGCACCCCTCACGGTGGGTTGTCTAATTTCCCTCTCTAATTTCGCAAAATTTTCGTTCCAACTTTGCGTCAAAAAAAGGAAAATTTCAATTTCTCAATTCATTTATTCTCTGCCGTCGATAGTGAATTTATTTTGGACCCCGTTATGTCCGGTTCACGATGACTCTTCCGAGTGATATACTGGATGTTTATTGTCGTGCAGAGCTTTCGATACTTTGAAAGTTCAAGAGCTTCAATGTGCGAATCGGGGATATTCCAATTAAAAATTGTAATTTCTGTTTTGTTTCCCTTTTCATTTCGTGTACTCTATTGATAGGCCCAATGACTCTGCTGATTAAAAGTTCTTGCGGAAAAGGTTACGGTTCATTCTGAAATTGTTCCCCCCCCCCCCCCCTCTTAATTATTTAACGTTAACCTCAGAATGATCAAAACAGAAGAATTAACAGCGTGGTTAGGGATCGCAGTGATTGCCGTACTCGCTATTGTGATTTTCATCATGACCTATTTGATCATCAGGGATAAATCCTCCCAATCTCGCGTTCACTCCCCATGAGACGAGTCTAGCGAGCTATGAATAAATTAAGTTTTTTCTCTGTTCCCTCGATTTCAGGAAAATAATTTTGCTTCCAATTTTTGTTAGACCTGAAAAATAATTTTATTTTAAATTCTATCTCTGATAATAAATCATGAACTTAAGGTATTTCTGGAGAATACCTCCGAAAAATAATTTCTCAAATTTTAATTATATCATTTCGATTTTTGAAAACTGAATTTTGAATTTTAATCGTTTTCAAGGGATTTCCATGAAAAATAATTTTGCTTCGAATTTAACTATTTCTAAAAATAATCTTGTCTCAAAATTTCATTTCCATGAGGAATAATGCGTTTCGAATTTGAATTCTTCCTGGAAGGAAACAGCTAACTTCGTTTCTATTCCCGAGAAATTTATTTTTAATCCTAAATGTTTTCGAAAGACAATTTTGTTTTCTAATTCCAATAATTTCTGAAAATTAATTTTGTTCTTAAATGTTAATAATTTCTGAAAAATAATTTCATTTCAAATTCCTATTTCCAAAAATTAATTTTGTTTTCAAATTTCAATAATTTCTGAAAATTAATTTTATTTCAAATACTTATTTTCGAAAATTAATTTTGTTCTTAAATGTTAATAATTTCTGAAAAATAATTTCATTTCAAATTCCTATTTCCAAAAATTAATTTTGTTTTCAAATTCCAATAATTTCTGAAAATTCATTTTATTTCAAATACTTACTTTCGAAAATTAATTTTGTTCTTAAATGTTAATAATTTCTGAAAAATAATTTCATTTCAAATTCCTATTTCCAAAAATTAATTTTGTTTTCAAATTCCAATAATTTCTGAAAATTAATTTTATTTCAAATACTTATTTTCGAAAATTAATTTTGTTCTTTAATGTTAATAATTTCTGAAAAATGATTTCATTTCAAATTCCTATTTTCAAAAAATTAATTTTGTTTTCAAATTTCAATAATTTCTGAAAATTAATTTTATTTCAAATACTGATTTTCGAAAATCAATTTTGTTCTCAAACGTTAATAATTTCTGAAAAATAATTTCATTTCAAATTCCTATTTCCAGAAATTAATTTTGTTTTCAAATTCCGATAATTTCTGAAAATTAATTTTATTTCAAATACTCATTTTCGAAAATTAATTTCGTTCTTAAATGTTAATAATTTCTGAAAAATAATTTCATTTCAAATTCCTATTTCCAGAAATTAATTTTGTTTTCAAATTTCAATAATTTCTGAAAATTAATTTCATTTCAAATACTTATTTTCGAAAATTAATTTTGTTCTTAAATGTTAATAATTTCTGAAAAATGGTTTCATTCCAAATTCCTATTTTCAAAAATTAATTTTGTTTCAATTTCTGAAAAATAATTTCATTCTTAAATTCGTATTTTTGGAAAATGATTCTCTTCTGGTATTATAACCGCTTCTGGAAAAAAATGATTTCATTTAGGATCTTGAAAATGATTTTGTTCATAAATCCTAATTATTTCCAAAAAGAAGTGAACTCGTTTTGTTTCTGAAAGGTGATGATATTGTTGTCAAATCTTGACTATTCCCGAAAGTAAGTCCTTATTAAATTCTATTCAACATGAGTTCACTAGTCGAACTTCGAATTGCGACTATGTTTATAATTTTTCGTTTGGTCCTGCTGGTCGTATTGACATGTTTATTTTATTTCAAAGGTCAAAAGAAATTCATTCCCATTAAAATCGATTCGCGTGTTAAATTCTCTCCGGCTGAAAGAAATCACCCTGTTCAATCCGAAGGAATTGCGACGGTGGTTCAATCGAAATCCCCGTTCATACGCGACATTTAAAATTTGGACTATGCAGTTTTCAATATGTTATCTTTCTACGTAGTTCCATTTCATTTGCATTTAAGACACCGATCTCAATGAAATACACTCTCACCGCCGTCCTGAGCAAATTTCCGCGAGGTTAGGCTCGAAAAGGCCACCTGTCCAATATAACGCAGTTCTTCCGAATAACGAGTAAAGGAAGGGTTTTTCTCTTCTTAACCGAGATGGAAAACTCGCCGGTTGGGACGTAACAACACCGGTGACCTCGCATATCCGGATGACACAATGTAAGTCTTACTTGAATTATTATTCCATTAATTATCGTTTATATCCAGGTGTTTTATCTGAAAAATTCAGCGTATCGATAATTGACAGCTGTAATTCATTGGTTATGAATACTCACCCATAAATGTGTCACATGAAAATGATTTGTATTCGTATTTTATATTTTACGTTGTTGTTAAACGCACTTTTCTGCATTTCAGTGAATTGATGGCTCACGTGGATGCAGTAGAGTCACCCAGGACTGTGGGAACCCAAAAGAACTACAAACTATTCATGTTTGTACTCAACAACGGCGAAGGAAAGAGAATACAATGCTCAGCTTGGCAGGAGCAAATTGATAGAGTTGCTGCGGTGGTTGAGATAAATAAGGTCAGTATAAAGAATACCCAAAAAATTTATAACGAATATACCTTAGCGGTGTCTCCTAATTGTTCATATACTTGTCATATACAAATCATTTATTGGAAAAAGTCCATCTACAAAATTATTTAACCATCTGGTGCACTCATTATTTCTATTCCTATTTTCGTTTAGATTGTTCATTTGAATGGGGCCGAAGCGAAGCAGATGAAAAAAACCATGTATAATACGGGCAATATCCCCTTCGAGCTCTTAATCCGGCAGCAGACGAGTGTACAAGCGAACTATGGTTTTTATAAATCGCACGACGTTGATCGAAATAAGAAATCCACCATCGTCCAGTGGTCGGAGCTGAGCAATGTCGAAGGACAACTCATCCGTAAGATATAATTCGATAATTTCGTTTACACTTTAAAAAGCAATATAAAATATGTTTTTCATTCAATTTCAGAAATATCCGGATGGCTAAAAATGAACTTTAAAATGACGCAGAGATGTAGCGGAGATGGAATTGGCGTCATTACTGACGGAAAAATTAAATTGGCTATCAGAATATCGAGTTTCGACGATCTTCCACCGGGAATGCAGGTAGGGTCGTCCATCACGATTTCCGGAGTGATGAGTTTTGATCAACTGCCATTCATTCAGGTGCAAAACGGTGGTTGCATTAAAATCGAGGAAAAAACACCGACGGACCTGAAAGTAATGCACGAAATTACGTGTACGCCGAAGAAAGTACGCATACACAAAAAAATTATAAACATTTGAATATTAATTGACGTGAATATTAATCGACTCACATACGCACATTACTTACATAACTTTTTTATTAAAAAAATCAGAGAGTAAGGAAAGAATAAAAATGGGATCATGTTATCACATGAGTCACATAAAGTCAATTTCGAGGGTCCGCGGAGAGATGATCAAGTTTAACGAAGAAGAGATCCTATGAAAAACATATAATTACCTTAATATTAAAAAAACATATCTTATAACCATTTAAATGTTCGCTCAGTTCACAGTTGATGTAAAAAATAAGAAAATTATTTTCATTGATAATAAAAATATAACGTTCATCATCTAAAGTGAAAATAAAATTACGAGAAACATACATGATTTATGTCAATGCATTCATTAATACTCTTTGAACTGAATTTTAACAAACTCAGAACAAATAACCTCTGCGTATTCCTCCAACTTCTCAAAGAGCTGCCATAACTTATTCTTTTCGATGGATTTGTTCTTCTTTTTTACATGACAATTCGTATGCTGATAATTTTCTTCACATAATAGCAATGTTTCCAATGAAACATAAGGCAGATTCCATATGTGAATTAACCGACGAATGAGCTCCAGCTTATGTACTCTAGAATAAGTCTTCAACATGATTTTCATCTACAATTGAAAGATAGGTTTGGCGTTTACAAACAAGTAATTAATTCTTCAATAAAAAATTGGTTATTTTACATGGCGTTGTGCAACGAATATATTCCATGTCTAATGCATATGTAACGAATATTTTAAACATTATTATATTTTTATTAGAATGTTTGTTATAAATGCGTTTTTTTAATAAAAAATATTATTTCATCGAGTTTAATTGAGTAAATATTGTTACAGAAATAGGTTGCTGAAATTTTATGAGATGAAAAATATGAAGCAGTGAATTTTCTGTTGCCACAAATAAGAAGAGCCGTTTCAAAGTTGTCTCTCGTCGTTTGTGCAGATAGTACAAATTGATGTATTTCTAATCTATAAATAAAATTACGAAAAACATATCGTAAAATTTATGTACATTTCTGTATTGACATCGGTTGATCCCAATTTTAACGAAAAAATTTAACGAAACGGAGGACAAATAACCTGTATGTATTCGTTTGTATTACGTATGTATGAATGACGTGTATATTAAATCGATATAACCAAAAATTATACCTATTGAATTGAATGTTTTTATTACTATTTAATTTTTTTTTTTATTAATATTTAATATTATATAAAAAATATAAAGATACAACAACATATTTTTAACCATTCATGGTTATGCTGATCATAAATCAAAATAAATTCCACGTCTCGTCCAATCTCCTCTTCAATCTTATTTGCCATAAATCTCTAGCGTACCAAATTCGTATTCATTTAAACTTGAGCAAAAATTCATTCCTCAAAACGGTTAAATATTGCACATTAGCTTTATTTTTTAAGAAGCTTTTAAATGCGCACGTCTATTATAATCGCGCACATCTACGAGAAACTGTCAAACTGACAGCAGGATTCCGAATTCAGAAGCCTCGTGTTGAGAGCCAAGCGACCAATCGTAGCCCGAATAAAAAGGCAACAATGGATTCGATAATTCTAGATATTTTCGATACATTTCGAGCTCATGAACTTTTTATTAGGGGATCAATCGATTTGCTGAATTGCTTTCTAATTTCCTCTTGTGTTGGTTTTTATAGTAAATTATCTATTTTCGATTCAAATTCTGAGGTGAATTCAAAGATGTATGTTTTAATATCTGTTGGTTTTATGTATGGAAAGCAAAATTTGTCACCTTATGATAAAAAGATTCATAAATGTGTTGGAATGTCTATGTTCATAGATTGATCGGCCATTCTTTAACTTTGTTGTTCGAGATTGTTGATTCTATGTTAGTTAATGGGTCATTAATTATGTTATTGCTTATGTTGTGTTGAGTATTGCTTAATTCTGCGACATCAAACAATACTCATGTTACATCCCGACATTTTCGAAATTATAGCGACATTTTTCATAATTATTTCAATGCATTTAAATATTTTTGGTAGACCTGAAATAGCATTTTTAATTAATATTGCGTTGCACTCTCACGATGCGCTCACGCTTGATTTCGAAGAACGGAATATCCGTTACAGTAGACATGATATAAAACTTGCAAATCGCGAGCTGTCGCCTCGTTCGAGTTACTCTACGATGCTGCAGTTCGTGATCATGAGAGCGGCAGAGTCTCTGGATTTACGCGCGTGCAAAACGGCTATGTCAGAAGTTTTGCACGTGGAATTGAAATTTGACGTCTGGGAAAAAACCCAAGAACTGACTCCTCGATCCGCGGAAAGAGGAAAAATCCTTCTCTCGAGGCAAGGAAGAAAGCAGTCTTAGACAAAACTTAAAAGGTTCACACCTGAAAGCTGAGGCTCTGGGTTGCTCTGCTTCCTTTTTCGCACCCTATCCGCGTCAAGGCGGGATAGACATCGCACAGTGGGTTTCTGTGTCGGGAGCACCCGTAAAATCAGATAACATTTAATCGAACTGTCTTTGGCTGTGTAGTTAACTTACTACAAAAAATTGTGAATCCGGGATACTCTGCTTCCTCCTTCGCGCCGCGTTGTAAACCTCATCCTCGTGTAGGCAGAATGAGTATCGCATAGTGGGTTCTTGTGTCAGGAGAACTCTAGTGCAACGGATAATTTGTTCAAACTGAACGTCACTAGAGCAACGTCACTTTTTAACTTCACAATAAATACTGTGAACTTTCGCTACCCGAATACAAATGTTATTGGTACCACCACGTTATTACTTAAGGACGTTCCGTCGGAGTTTATTGTAGTTCACGACGTATCCTTCGGGTGCGACGGGAGTTTGGAGTTTCCGTAAATCAATTGAATTAAAAAAAAAGACACGATAATCATAAATAAAAATTTTTGATTGAATAATCAAAAATATAAGAATAATCAATCCTCAAAAGGAACTGTGACGGACGATTCAAGTAGAACCGGCGTGAACGCGTCCGCGAACTTAAATGCGACAGAGCTCATGGCCACCATGACGAGCATGGTGGAGAGCATGTCACTACAAAATCGACTTGTAATGTAAAGACCCAGCCGCCGAAACGACTGAACACATGCTAACTCGCCTTTACAGGCACACGCTGCCCTACAAAATCGACTACTAAATATTCCCATTTACGATGGCGCAATAATGGCCCTGAAGGATTTCCTTCAGGACAATGAATGTCCGCAAAATTTTGGCCCAGAATTGCGTTCTCCGTCGCCAGCTTTTAATCGCGCGGATTACAGAGATCGCGAAAGGTATCGTATACTGAGTCCCGCTTGGTCTGTCTTGTTCCAAGATAGTCAACCGACTAGCATATTAAAATCCGATCGAAATTTGTCACGAACATTGTGACTCCCGCCCGTGCTGCGCGCGTGGTCAGGGTTGCAATGGGAGTCCCTCAAGTAGACGTTTGCGTTATTCGAAAAATAGGTTTCGAGAGGGGACTTTAAAAGAAATTGAACCCCCTCGCGCTCCGCCGAGCTCAACGAATGCCTTGAATCCCAGGTCTCGTACAGATTCTCAATTAAATAGTCGTCCCTATAATGCAAGAAAATTCTATCAAAAAGACGACAGCGAACAAAAAAATCAAGTTTGTATCGTCTTATGAACGACGGTTGTCGGTGAGTCACCGGTAATACGTCTCGAGGCTCCCGAATTCATTGAAGGAGTGAAAAATTCCTTATCGATACCAGAGCAGACATAAATATTATTAAATTCGAATCTCTTAATGGCGATTTAATCGTTAATTCAGACAAATGTGTCAAAATTTCGGGAATTACGGAAAATCATTTGCATACGATAGGCACGGTTCGACTTCATTTCACCGAGGTACCGAACGTATTTCACGTTCTTCACGATCTCCCGGTATGATCGCAAAACCGTATTTGCACCAGGAAAAGGCAGAAATTTCGTTTCATTACAACACCCCCGTGAAACAAAGTAAGTCAATTCGTTCCAAGCCATTCATCGGCACGGACTGCGGTCACGACGAAAAAATGATTTTCACCTGTACATATCATTCAAGTTTAAAACGCGCGGAGCCTGAGCCACGAGTTTCTTATATCAGAGCCCGCATTCGTGAAACAATCCCGATCGCGGTAGTTAATCCCGAATTGAAGGAAGGATATTTACCGCGAATTAAAATAATTGATGGATCACACATAGGTGAGGCATTGGTCTATCAAACCAAAGGCGTTTGCCGTGTAATGGCCGTCAATATCCTTTCTGACGACGTAAATATCGAAGTCACTCCTCAGGCATTGGTTCCCTTCGAGTATTTCAATTCTGCAATTGAAATAAATCAAGGGTATAGTTATTCGTCGAGTGATGACGAAGAACCTCCAATAAATCGCGTTGAGCCTATAATAAAAGCTCTCCGCTTAAAATATTTGGCCAGTGTCGAGCGAGATCACGTCATCAGACTAGTTGAGGTGTCCCCCGATCGATAGAGGTTACCTGGCGATGGATTGCCCTGTACCAATCGGGTGTATCACAAAACTCCAACAGCTGACGAGATCCTGATAAACACTCGTCAATATCGTTTTTCAATAGTACATAAAGAGGAGATCGAACGACAAATAAGCAAGAAACTCGATGACAAGGTTATTGTGCCGTGTCAATTCCCGTACAATTAACTCGTTTGGATTTTACTAAAAAAACCTGACTCGCAAGGTAAACCGCGAATGCGTATGGTAATCAACTTCAGGAAACTAAACGAGAAAACCATCGCCAACGCGTACCCCTTGCCTAACATCGTTGAAATACTCAATCAGCTGGGTCAAGCGAAATATTTTTCCACATTTGACCTTACCAGTGGACTCCAACAAATAACGATGGATCTTCAAGATCACACGAAAACGGCATTTCGAGTAAGTCGACATTATAAATAAGTCAGAATGCCCGAGGGATTGAAAAATGCGCCAGCAATATTTCGGCGCTTGATGGATAATGTTTTGCGAGGTCTCTAAGTTACTGAGTTATCCGTGTACCTGGATAATATTATAATCTTTGCAAAAACATTAGATGATCACACGAAGAAGGTAAGACGTCTCATGACCCACCTTCAAGACGCAAATTTGGTACGCAAACCCAATAAATGCGCGTTTGTGAGGAGGGAGGTTGCTTATCTTGGTCATATCATCGGCCGTGATGGAGTGCGACCTAACCCTAAAAAGTAAACGGCAGTGGAAATTTTCCAGCCCCGAAAATACAAAACTTGGACTTGCGGGATACTATTGGAGGTTCATTGAGAATTTTTCCGCTTGAGCCAAGCCCTTGTCAGACATCCGGAAAAAAGGAAAAGAATTCATTCGGGGTATCGAACAAAACCGAAGCTTCAAGGACTTGCGAGCAGCGCTCTGCACTGAACCTGTTCTCCAATACCCTGATTTTACGAAGACATTCACAATTACTACAGATGATCCGTTGCTTCATACTCCCGCATCCTTGGAAAGGCTCAAAAAAATTATGACACCACTGAAAAAGAATGTTGACTATGGTTGAGGCTCTTGAACATTTTCAGCCATATATATTGTAACCCGCTTTCCGCGCGTTATTCTTCGGGCGCTCAGCGCGACGAACGATCCTACGGGCGCCAGCCACCTCAAGGTGACCCTCACACGATAGTCGAACGATACGATAGCCACGCGAGCCGGTCTTTCACGGCTAATATTCTTTCGGTAGCTTCACACGAGCCGGTCTTTCACGGCCACGCGGACGATGATCATAGTATCGAACGACGGCTCGATCTCTTTACGCGACGTTACGACGTCCCCCTCGCGACGCACGCGTTCAATACGACATTTAACTAAACGTTACTTAATTCACACGACAATTAACCGACGATAATGACCCTCCGGCCCAATACGAAACCACGTGCCTTTCGCACGACACAACAACGCCAAAAAGGCTGACGCGGCGGCAAAAATCTTAGTTTAACTCCAATTATTCTAATCAAATACTTCGCGCACAGGATCCCGAACACCCTCGATGAATTTACGACAAATTACTCGTGACTCGGCATTTCCGGGGGCGGCACACGGCCAGAATACTCACAGCGCTCTCCGAAGATGGTACGATACCCCAAAAACGTCTTGACGGTAACTCGGGCGGCGGGCGAATAGCTCGAGATCTTGCTCGATATTCGCGAACTCGACGATAACCCTACTCCTGCACCAAGGTGCGACGGCAGCGCCGTCCTCTCCAAAGCACCCAATGAAACTCCTCGGTCGTCCCCACCCCAATGAAAAAGCCGGGAGACACGGCGAGACGGCCGAGCTCCCGCGCGCAATGATCTCCCCTCAGCCCGCGCCCACGGAATGCGCCTCGCGCCCGTGGTACGGCCAACGCCCGCTCGCGCGCTATAGTCAGCCATGCTGGTATTGGCTGAGCCTCGCACTTCTTTGAGCGCGCCAATTTTTGAAGTGCGCACGAACGAATGACGCGACGTGGATCTCGAAAAATCTCAACGACAGCTGCTCAGAGATATTTATGTTTGGACGAGACATCACGACCCGACGACAAGCTCAGGTCCTATGAGTCCCGACCCCCAAATGGCGAGGCAGAATCACCGCAAGGTGGACGGCTTACGACGATCCTCCTCGACTCACGGTGGCGTCCACTCCAACCGTGAGCAGGGTTTTCCCTACCCAAGGCCCCCCTCCGACCTTGAGGTTCGAATGGTGGAGACTTCCGACAGCTTCCAAGCCAGCGATAATCCTTTCCTCAAAATAATGGCAACTTATCCTGAAACAACTTATTACGCAAAACCGACAAAGACGACACAACATAACGATAACGACATTTTCGCCATTCCCCGCTCCGTAAATGCCCATGTAACGGGTGGTCTAAAAACGCCACGTTACAATATATGGACGAAAATTCAAGCTGATTTGCGACCACGAGCCTCTTAAATGGATCAGCTCGATGAAAGATCCTGGAAAACGCTTGATTCGTTGGAGATTGAAACTCCAAAATTTCGCTTACGAATTCATTTACACACCGGGAAATTTAAATGCAAACGCCGATGTATTGTCAAGGAATCCTGTGCATTCCAACAATGCAACGACGAGCAGCTCAGAGTCATCAGACGCTATCGCTCAGCTGTTTCCGATAAACAAGGAACTACGTGGCGTGGGAAGGCCGCGATAGCAAGGCGTCCAATTACATCGACGAGAAAATCAACAGAGTTGGAAAGTATTGCCCCCTCCTTCGACAGCAAGCTCAAGCACTGAAGGTTCGAAACCCCCGGTGCAGAGATTGCATCGAAGTATGCTCCCCGGCCCTCTGTTACCCGCGATACATCCTAAAAAATCTAAACCAACACCCCAAACGGCAAGTAACAAAATTCCTTCGTCTGATGTTGGAAAATCAGACGAGAATGGTTCAAAAGAAATAAAAGGAAAAGAGCTTGCGGTAACATTGATCCTATTTTTGGTGATACCAATGATAGTAGAAACGAAAATCTTGAAATTACTGAAAATACGACCAAAATTCCCCCGGCCTTACAGGGATCTTTTCGAAAATTCGACCATAGTATTCGTGATTTGGAGGAAAGATTGCAAGGGAAAGGAAGCGCTGAAAAGCCCGAGGAATTTTTGGATCACTCATCTGAAGGCGATTCCGTAGAGGAGAGCGTGCCCCGCCAGTGCAGATAGCCAAGGACCCTTCGCTATCGGAGAGGAATTCAGCATGGCCGCGGTCTCAAGTTCAAACCCCCACTGTTTCCCTTTCCGAACGGTCCCATGTACCAAAAGCACAGAGCTCTGACCTGCCTCAAATACGAAATTATATGAACCCAAATAAGATTTCAGGAACACGTAAATCGTGGCAATTACGTGCACTTTATTTCGGCCGATGGCGAGTTGACCACCGCAATCGGAAAACTATTGTCCGATCTTGGAGTGATTGATTCCACCGAAATAAAAAAACTGAAATTTGAAAGTTGGACAAATTGCGATAATACCTCGCGGTCGCCACAGAATATTCAGCGTTATCGTTACAAAGAAATATTTCGATGAAACGATAGCGGGAAATATTCACGCTGGTTTGGAAAAATTGTGAAAAATTCTGGCTCGAGAGAACACGAATTTGTTTCGTGTCTCGCGAGCTGGAGATTTCACTGATGATCTCACTCCAAATGCATTTTTAGAAATGATACACGAGATTTTCGCTGAATTGCGGATTTCAGTAGAGATTCGCTACGGAAAAATCCAACCGGCTCCTGCTGAAGTCCGGGAAGGATCATAAAAAAAAATCACGAAAGTCTTGTAGGATGTCATAAGGGAGTGACAAAAACGTATCGTCGAATTTACGAACGTTTTTTTTGGCCTCTCTTGCAAAACGATGTTTAAAATTTTATTCGTTGTTGTAAGGGATGTCAAGAGCCAAAGTTTGTGCGCACAAAAACGCGCGAGCCAATGCTCATAACGGACACACCTGCGGGTGTTTTCGGCAAAGTCTCTCTCGATACCGTGGGACCCATTCCGACAACGCCGTATGGGAATAAATATATTTTGACGATGCAAGATCATCTGTCAAAATATTGTTTGGCCGAGCCTATTCCAGATTTAAAGGCATCTACGATAGCAGAGGCCGTGGCGCGTAGATTGTTTGGACGATTTGGTGCCCCGCGAGCCATTCTGACAGATCGCGGAACATCGTTCACGAGTTCCCTTTTCACTTAACTTGCAGAAATATTCAAGGTGAAAACGCTGACAACATCAGGGTATCATCCACAGATGAACGGAGCCCTTGAGCGGAGTCATATAATATTGGCAAAATACATTAAACATTATGCAACAATATATGATGTCTGGGATCTATTGCTTCCGTTCGCAGAAATGTCATTTAATACGAGCGTCCATGAAGGCATGAATTTTACCTCACACGAGATCGTATTTGGGAAAATTGCTCGATTACCCAGTGAATTTCCTGTCGAGGAAAAGCTCGTGACTTATTACTCATATTTGACGGAATTAATTAATCGATTATCCAAGATTCGCGAAATGGCAGGAGAAATTTAAATCGATCCAGGACAAATCAAAAACTAATTCCGACGCCATATTCGATCTTTTAAGGATGGCCGATTGTTAGAGAATTAATAATCAGGGCTATAGGAAACGCGCGACATTACGAGTAGCGGGGTTTGGATCTCAGATTTTGCTTGAAAAACCGGCTATCTCAGATTTTGCTTGAAAAACCGGCTATCTCAAGTTTTGCTTGAAGAACCAGCTATCTTGAGCTAAACTTGAAAAACAGGCTATGTCGGCCGTGCATTTTTTCCGTCATAAATTCAGTTGGTAGCACTGTCAGCCTATATATATATATATATATATATATATATATATATATATATATATATATATATATAGGCTGACAGTGCTACCAACTGAATTATATATATATATATATATTGTAACGGTAGCAAATATCGTTATCATTAATTGATGCGGTAGTGCACTGACGAACCGGCAGGATTCCGGATCTCGACTCGGAAATAAAGCGCGATAGACCAAGTTTAGGGTGAAACTCTCAAATTTATTTATTTTCTGATTTAAACTAATTAGTCGTGCTCGTTTATTCGTGCATTGACAGGTTGCGCCGCGTAGATTTGTTTGAAAATAATATTTGGGCGGGCTTGTGGCTCGGTGTTGTGGTTAGCTGTCCGTTGTACGCTGCTGCCCTCTCTCGTTCGTGATCCTCTCGCTCAGCTTCTCGCGAATGTAAGCTGCTTGGTGGGGGGGTCCCCCGTGTTTGCTTCCCGGCTTGCACCGTGCTGTGCTCTCACGTTGTTCGGGTTGGCTGACGCTCTCTCGCTGTGAGCGCTGCTCTGATTGGCAGATACTTTCTCTTTCTGTGCTTGCTGCTGGATCGCTTGCGAGGTGGGGATGAGCGCGCCTTGCTGTTCTCCCTCGTTCGTGGTCCTCGCCCTGCTTCGCGTGGATACGGGCTGCTGGTGGGAGTTGCTCTCGCTCTCACGGCGTACGGGTTGACCGTGCTCTCGTGCTGTGCGCGCGGGCTCTGGTTCACGGACGCTCTCTATGTGCTGTCCGTTGGATCGGGCTGCGTGGTGGAGGGGAGCGCGCCTTTCTGTTCTCCCTTGTTCCACCGTTCCTTGCTGTCGCGCTGCTCTGATTGGCTGGCGCTCTCCTGGTGATTTCCCCTGGATCGATGTGGTCGATGTTTAATCGATTGCGGAATACCTGGCACAAGATGGCGGCGACTCGTGGCGGAGTGACAGCGTGGGCTCTCACGTCGTCGCTGTTTCGACCGTTTCTCGGAGTAATTTCGTGGTCTTCGTAAGTGTCTTCGATAGTGGGTTTGTGTACTCGATGTTTTGTGTCCTGTCGGCTCTTCTGTGCTTCACCGTCGTGCGAGTTTTTCTTGTTTTCGCGTGTTCTTCCTCTGCCCGCGTGGTCACGTGATCACTCGTGCGTATCGGTGTGACTCGTCTCTGGAGTTTTCGTGTCTTTTTTTTTGTGTTGTCGCCTCGTTAGCCTTTGAGAAATTTTTACTTTCTTCTAAAGGCTCTGGTGGAGTGGTTTGTCGCGTTTTTTCTGTGTCTTGTGAGGGATTTCCTATGGAAATCTCCCTAGTGACTTTTATGTCTCGATGTGTGCGTCGATAGTGACGTCTCGTCTATCCCCTCCTTTCTCTCCCTCTTTTCCTATTTTCGGCGTGCCCACTATAGCTTCCGCCGTTCGCTTTTCGCAGCGATTTTTCTCCCTTTTCCTTTTCGAATCTTGCCTACTTCCAGACTATCCCCCTACCTGAGGCCAGAGGATAGCTTCGTCGTATGGCTCGATTTCGAGTGCCTTTCCTCGGTTTTGGTCGCCTTTTTATACCCGTTTTCCCCGATGCTCGTTTTTCCTCATTGGTCGTTCCGTCCTCGTCATTGTGTTAGTGTTTGGTTTGTATTTCGTATTTTTAATATTTTCTGATTTGCCTTTTCAGATCGCGTAAGTTTCCGGGCCTTCTGATAGGCGCTTGATGTCGTCGTCGTTTTCGCAATTGGTGCCTTATGTCGACATCTTGTGGCTCGTTCTTCATTGGCTCACGGATCTCGTGCTTTTTGCACGTTACGTAGTGCCGTAGTTCGCGCTTCGGGGCCCCTGGCTGGCCAGGGCCGTCTCAATATATATATATATATGTATTGCAAAAGAGCCTTTTGGTGACATTTTTTGACCACCCTTTTTTTTAAGTGAAATTGCTAAAACATGATGTTTTCCACCTGCTCGAAATTTTTTTTTTATATAACTTGATAAATGTATACAGGACATTCGAAATAATACTGATCGGTCATTACGACGACCATCATTTTTATTCAATCGGATACATTGGTGACATTATATAAAATTCCTATTAATGTCACTATATATAGTGAAAATTCAATACACCACTAGATTTGTGTGTACAAACTGTGAGAATTAATCACCATGGCTTGCTAAACAACAACAAAAAAAAATTTCATCGACTCAATAATGTGCTAACGTTTAATTATCATGATGCGAGTATTTCTGCAACATGATAAATTTTTTAGATGGGTCACTTTCACGACACCGAAAAAAATATAGTTCTGGAAGTCCAAAATTAAAATATTAAGCCGATATCATGTTTAAATAATTCAAAAAAGTTATTGCAATCGTGTTCATAATGATAAAACCGATATACATAGAAAAAATACTGATTCCAAGGCAAGAAGTGTTTATATATATTGAGTGTACAATTCATCGTGTATTTCGATGACACTAGACTTTCAGTCAATAGGTAACTTCGGTAACACTATATTTAAAACATATGCTTAAAATCGGTGTAGCGGTAACATTGGTAACGCTACAATTAATGCTACATTTCTGTTTAGCGTTACCGAAGTGACCGATTAATAAAATTTTAAAGTCGCCATTCTGCCCATTTTACTTATACTTGACCTGGAGTAAGGTAAAAATATATACCGGTCATATTGGTGACAACATCCGAATGTATACAGATCTCACCAAAATTACCGGCAAAATCGAATCGGTGTGGTTGACTTGTCGTTTATATTTTTTTCATGGACGGAGAAATATCGAAACTTTGGGGCGATTAGATGAAAGTCATTTTTTCAGGATTTCTGTGACACAATGACTATGGCCAAAATTTTCACTGTAAAAGAGACCTCGATTTTCGTTGCCGAGCTGCCTTGAGGTGAAGTCAAAATTAGAAAAATCTTCCACGTTGGAAGGTGTATATTGCAACGAAAAACTTCGAAAATCGTGCATAAAAATTCGAGACAAGTACATTTACGGAAGTATCTCTAATTAATTGTACTTACAAAAAGTAGTGAAATAAATAGACAAGAAAGTACTCCTATTGCGGAGTCCACGGCGGAGCCGAAATGTAAGATATACGAAAACATCTTGACGGTAGATAATTGAAAAAAATTAGTTGACGAATTGGGCTTCGTAAAAAACTTTTTCAAAGTTGTGCAAATAAAACTCGATTGATTGATAGTTAAACCATTTTAATTTTTTTTTAAATTAATATTATTAATGAAAACAAATAAAAAGTGCTTGGCGAGCTTTTTTACTGAGTAACATGACAATGACATTTTTCAACTAATCATTTTTCAACTAACTCCACGAAATAGATTCTGGATACACAAAATGCATCGATGAGTAGAGAAATCATAAACCACTCTATGGATAGTGTGCAGCATACAAAATGCTATAAAAACTAAAATTCGTGGTTTTTCTATCAACAACCATGGATGTTTAAAAATCATACACGTGAATACCAATCCTATTTTCAGTACGCTGCTAAATAAAATATTCTTCATTGTAGAGTGGACAAAATACTATTAATATTGAGGTTCATAATTTTTTTTTAACAGACTTTTCAAATTAGGATTTGGATATCTGTGGCTTGCAAGCATGACAAGTTAAATCCATAAACAAGAATTCCGAGAAATCGCTGTTTCTATTTTGACAGATTCGATTCTCAATAATATAACACGTCAATACAGGAGAGATACTTCGGGATTCCAAAATACCTGACCATAAAATTAAAATTTCTTATAGTTCTAATTGTTTATAATAATTAAATATTCATGTTAAGTCCAAATATCCAGGCACAACGAGTTAAGTTCAAAGATCCCCGTAGAACGAGTTCACTCCACATATGGAGAATGATAATTTGTGATACATTTGTGACGCGATCCGAGAAAAGGGACCTAAGAGGCAAAAAATCAATATTCTGATTATGAGTGATTCTATAAGTCCATTAACTGGTCTTTCATGAGGAACAACCAGAAATTATCTATTTCAATTACTTAACAAGATATGAGGTTTTCAAAAAAAGTCTCTAGAAGCGTTCCGACACAGCAGTATGACGCGATCCGAGAAAAGGGACCTACTATGCAAAAAATCGTTTTTTTATTATGAGCGATTCAATAAGTTCATTAACTGGTCCTTTATGAGGTACAACCAGAAATGTTCTATCTCAATTACTTTACAGGATATGAGGTTTTCAAAAAGATTCTCCAGAAGCGTTCCGACGCGGCAGCATTTCTTCAATCGCCCGCCCTGTAAAACTTTCTCTTTTGCCTCGTAGGTCCCTTTTCTCGGATCGCGTCACATTTGAACAACGGTTATTTAACTATTTTTCTGTACAGTTTTATTGATTTGTTATTGATTAAAACTACAAATACGTATTGATTTCAAATAATCAATATTTATAAACAATTATATTTATAAATAATTTTTGAGAGAAACATTTTATAATTAGTTGATGAAAAAGTTTAGGAACGTAAAAAATAAAAATAAAACGAGAAGTTGAAATTATAATATCAACTTTTCTTATTTTTTCACGTTCCTAAGCTTTTTCATCACCGAAGTTTTAGATTTTGTTCCTTCAAAGTTGTTTATTGATGTTCTTGTTGAATATTTTTCATTTAGGATCGTTTTAATACGTTTTTCCATCCCTTTGAGTCAATTTAAAATCAATACTTGTGTTGAAAACGGCAAATTCGCTGATTGCTATTTTATGATCTTTTTGCAGTTTTAATCCATAACAAATTATTTAAACAAATAAACAATTTCTAAAGAGAAAAATGTTAAAATCAGTTGATGAAAACAGTAAATGCGCTGATTACAACTTTATGATATATTTGGAGGCTGAATCAATAACAAATGAATAAAATTGTACTAAAAATTGGAGAAAATATAACCATTGTTCAAATTTATCTTTAATTATCATATTCCATATGCGGAGTTACCCAGTGGACACAGTAATGTTGCAGCACTCTCACTCTCACTCGACCCCCAGAATACCTGACCCCTCATAACTTAATCTCGCGACCCCTGACCTCTCGTAGTAAAAATGTTCGAAATTTCATATCTTTTTTTACAGTGTGTAACTTCTATGGTATATTGCCGCAATATAGCATATGTTACATTACCGTAATGTAACAAAGGTATATAGCAGTTATATAACCTGCATGTAACAAATGTTACATAACATGTTACTTGCACGTTATATAACAGCAACGTTACATAGGGATAACATTGTGACATTACAAGTAACTTCCATGTTACATTGCGGCAACATAACGTGTTCACTGGGTAACTTGTTTTACTGGGATCTTTGGACTTAACTCGTTATGCCGGGATATTTGGGCTTAAATGGTTATGAAATATGGCTGTATCTCTTATCAAATCAAATGAACCTGGGTAACAAATGTCTGAGATAAAAGAGTAACTAACAATAGACTGATTTCCGTTAACTCATTTTTCGAAAAAATGGACTTAACTCATTCTGCCGGGAAGCCACAGATATAAAAACTTCCATCGATGAGTCTAAAAATCATAAGCTTTTGCTACAAAAATGCTACAAAAATTAGGATTCATGATTTTTTCATCACTATGGATGATAAAAAATCATACACCTCAACACTATTTTCTAAGTCTGCTAAGAATTAATTATTCCTCATTGTGCGGTGAACAAAATACTATTAATACTGAGATTCATGTTTTTTACAAATCTCTACAACTCTACAAATTGAATTTTGGATAAAAATTTTCCATTGATGAGTCTAAAAATCATAAGCCGCATAACACATTGTATTTTGTCCAGTACGCAGCAGAAAAAGTGCTACAAAAAAAAGGATTTGTGATTTTTTAACATTTACCATGCATGATAAAAAATCATGAACCTGGACACTTTTTTCCCATAGGCTGCGAATGTATCATCATTGTGCAGTGGACAAAACTCTATTAATCCTAAGGTTAATAATTTTTTTTTTCTGAACTAACTCCACGAGTTAATTTTTTGATACAAAATCTTCCATCAAATATTCTTCATTCTGCAGTGGACAAAATTTTATTAATATTGAGATTCTAATTTTTTTTCTTCAACTCAATCTCCAAATGAGATTCTGGATACAATAACTTTCATCGATGCCCTAGCAGACTGTGCGACCGTACAAACAACCATGAAAACGACGGTGGTTTTGTGCAAAATTTATACCGATCAAACCACTGCAAAAGCCACGATCCCGAACAATAAATTAGATACAGTTTTTGCAGTAACGGTGGTTTCTGTGGAGGTTTCGGCGGTTTTTTGTTGCAAAACGACCCTAGAAGATTTTGGGTCCCATCGTTTTTGTGGTGGTTTCGATCGTCGTTGGTTATGAAACGACCACGCTCGAAACAGGATCGTGGTTGCCGCGGTGGTTCCGACGGTATAAATTTTGCACAAAACCACCGTCGTTTTTGTAGTGGCTTTGACGGTGGTTTTACGCGGTCGTTCGATATGCTAGGGTGAGTCTAAAAATCATGAACCTCATTACAAATTGAATTTCGTCCAGTGCGGAGTAAACAAAATCCTGCAAAAATGAGGATTCATGATTTTTTTTCTTCAACCAACTCCCTAAATGAGATTGTGGATACAAAAGCTTTCATTGATGAGTCTAAAAATCATAAGCCTCATTACAGATTGCATTTTATCCAGTGCGTACAGCAAGCAATAAGTATTATGACAATTAAGATTCATGGTTTTTTTTATCAATTCCCATGGATGATAAAAAAACTGTACATTTATAATTTTCAGCATGATGATAAAAATGCTGTTATTACCGAGGTTACGTTTTTTATCATTAATGGTAGTCCAACGCTGAGATAAAGAATTTTAAAGAAAGAATTTTAAAGAATAATGTAAACTTAAAAAATCGATCGGTCTAAAAATCATAAACCTCATTACAAATTGAATTTTGTCCAGTGCGGAGCAAGCAAAAATCTACAAAAACTAGGATTTATCATAACCTCTACATAGCCTCTACATAGCTAAATATTATAATTTGGCCTCTGCGTAGCAGGATATCATAATTTTAGCCTTAGCGTAGCTAAATATCAAAATTTTGGCTTCGCATAGCAGAATATCATAATTTTGGGCTTCGATTAGCTTAATATCCCAATTTTGGCCTTCGCATAGCAGAATATCACAATTTTGGCTTGCGAGCAGCTAACTATCATAATTTTGGCTTTTGCATAGCTCAATATCATAATATTGACCTTCGCATAGCTAAAAGTCACAATTTTGGCTATCGCATAGCTAAAAATCATAATTTGGACTTCGAGCAGCTGAATATGATAATTTTGCATTACAATGTAGCATTTTATATGTCGATGTATACAAATTTCTACAAAAACCAGGATTTATGATTTTTTTTCTTCATAAACCTCATTACAAATTGAATTTTGTCCAGTGCGGAGCAAACAAAATTCTACAAAAACCAGGATTTATGATTTTTTTTCTCCATCTAACTACTCAAATAGGATTGTGAATATAAAAACTTCCATCGATGAGTCCAAAGTCATAAACCTCATTACAAATTGAATTTTGTCCAGTGCGGAGGAAACTAAATTCTACAAATCTAGGGTTCATGATTTTTTTTCTTCAACTAACTCCTCAAATGGGATTGTCGATACAAAAGCTTTCATCGATGAGTCTAAAAATCATAAACCTCTCATTACAAATTGAATTTTGTCCAGTGCGGAGGAAACTGAATTCTACAAAAACTAGGGTTCATGATCTATTTTCTTCAACTTACTCCTCAAATGAGATTGTGGATACAAAAACTTCCATCGATGAGTCTAAAAATCATAAACCTCATCACAGATCGCGTTTGTCCAGTGCATAGCAAACAAAATGCTATGACAACTAAGATTCATGGTTTTTCATCAATTAACATGGATGATAAAAGATCTGTACATTTAATTTTCAGCATGTTGATAAAAATGCTGTTATTGTCGAGGTTACGTTTTTTTAATCATTATTGGTAGTCCAACGATGAGATAAAGAATCGTAAACATCGTCAGATTTTGAGGTTAACTGTTATTTGTTTCAAAAAAATAATTTACTTTTCCCCAAATATTTGTTGGTATTCGTGATGTTTCTTTCACGAAAAAAATAATAACATCGCACAGCATGGTATTTTCGAGGCAGTGAGATTAAATATATACACTAATAATATATTATTCTTATAAAATTTCAATTGATCAGATTTTGAGCTTAACTGTAATTTTTTTCACTATACCGTCTATAACCAATAAATAATGGAAATTAAGGAAGCCGATGATTATAAAAATCATAAACCTCATTAAAAATTGAATTTTGTCCAGTGCGGACCAAACAAAATTCTACAAAAACCAGGATTTATGATTTTTTTTCTTCATCTAACTACTCAAATAGGATTGTGGACACAAAAGCTTCCATCGATGAGTCTAAAAATCATAAATCTCATTACAAATTGAATTTTGTCCAGTGCGGAGCAAACAAAATTCTACAAAAACCAGGATTTGTGATTTTTTTTTCTCTATCTAACTACTCAAATAGGATTGTGAATATGAAAACTCCCATCGATGAGTCTAAAGTCATAAACCTCAGTACAAATTAAATTTTGTCCAGTGCGGAGGAAACTAAATTCTACAAATCTAGGGTTCATGATTTTTTTTCTTCAACTAACTCCTTAAATGAGATTGTAGATACAAAAGCTTTCATCGATGAGTCTAAGAATCATAAACCTCATTACAAACTGAATTTGTCCAGTGCGGAGGAAACTGAATTCTCCAAAAACTAGGGTTCATGATCTATTTTCTTCAACTTACTCCTCAAATGAGATTGTGGATACAAAAGCTTCCATCGATGAGTCTAAAAACCATAAACCTCATTACAGATCGCGTTTGTTCAGTGCATAGCAAACAAAATGCTATGACAACTAAAATTCATGGTTTTTCATCAATTAACATGGATGATAAAAGATCTGTACATTTAATTTTCAGCATGCTGATAAAAATGCTGTTAATGTCGAGGTTATCTTTTTTTAATCATTGTTGGTAGTCCAACGATGAGATAAAGAATCGTAAACTTCGTCAGATTTTGAGGTTAACAGTTATTTTTTTCAAAAAAATAATTTACTTTTCTCCAAATATTTGTAGTTATTTTTTTTGTTTTTTTCACGAAAAAAATAACAACATCGCGTAGCATAGTATCTAGAGAGAGTGAGAGTAAATAGATAATGTACTATTCTTATAAAATGTCAATTAATCAGATTTTGAGGTTAATTGTAATTTTTTTTCCACCATACCGGCTGTAACCAATAAATAATGTAAACTTAAAAAATCGATCGGTCTAAAAATCATAAACCTCATTACAATTTGAATTTTGTCCAGTGCGGAGCAAGCAAAAATCTACAAAAACTAGGATTTATGATTTTTTTTCTTCAGCGCTAATGAAATTGTGGATTCAAAAGCTTGCATCGATGAGTCTAAAAATCATAAACCCGATTATAACTTAAGTTTTGTCCAGTGTGGAGCAAGCAAAATTATCAAAAAACTAGGATTCATGTTTTTTTTTTCTTCAACTAACTCCTCAAATAAGATTGTGGATACAAAAGCTTCCATGGCCTTCGCATAGCTAAATATCAGGATATTGGTCTTTGCATAGCTCAATATCATAATTTGGCCTCTACATACCTAAATATTATAATTTGGCCTCTGCGTAGCAGAATATCATAATTTTAGCCTTAGCGTAGCTAAATATCAACATTTTGGCTTCGCATAGCAGAATATCATAATTTTGGGCTTCGATTAGCTTAATATCCCAATTTTGGCCTTCGCATAGCAGAATATCACAATTTTGGCTTGCGAGCAGCTAACTATCATAATTTTGGCTTTTGCATAGCTCAATATCATAATATTGACCTCCGCATAGCTAAAAGTCACAATTTTGGCTGTCGCATAGCTAAAAATCATAATTTGGCCTTCGTATAGCTCAATATCATAATATTAGCCCTCGCATAACTAAATATCACAATTTTGGCATTGTGTAGCTGCATATCATAATTTGGCCTAAGCGTAGCTAAATATCATAATTTCGGCCTTCGCATACGAGAATATTATAATTGTGGCCTTCGAGCAGCTGAATATGATAATTTTGCATTACAATGTAGCATTTTATATGTCGATGTATATCTATACATAAGTGCTGGAAGCGTGTAAGCGTCCAAGGCGAATATATGCAGCGGGTACTTTTCAGAGGTTCTACAAAATCATCAAAAATTTTGGACACAATCGGAGAGGTGAGGGGTGAGACCTAGGTTGAATCGGTGTGGACTCGGCCAGTTATCGCCAGTTATCGCCAAGTGTCCGAAGGATTCGGTTGTGTTGACACCATATACAAGATTAAATGATAACATAATACTGGATTGAGAATTAATATTATTAGTGGCGTTGAGAAATTGAAATTATGAGCAGTTTGATAGATACTATGTTCGCGATTAGAAGCAATTCTCGCGGAAAGTGTATCGTGACAGAAGAAAAAATAAAGGAGCTGTCGGAAGAGAATGGTTTGCTCGTTGCTCGAAACGGTAAGTATAAATTGAATTTCAATGGAAAAGTCGAATATGACCAAAGTATACAATTGCTTGACGAATATGTGCTAATAAATATAACTTCTCATGAGTCTAAAGATAATAAAAAATCAACAATTATCTATTTTTGAATAAAACAATTACATTTTATCGTATTATTAAATAATAAATATGTATTGCAGGCAACAAAATCCGTATAAGCACATTAACACCTTGTCTTATATTTGATTCTCTCAAACTCACGATTAACGACATATTTTTGTCACATATTCTGTAATTTGGGAAGAAGGCTTTGAGGTCAAGCATGTTTATGATTCGTTCTCCATATAATTGGCGATCTATAAAATTTGATACAACCGAAGATCATGTACGCATTCTCACATTCCTAAGCCTGGTTTACACCGATGAGGATTGAATTAGGATTAACGTGGGTTCGAGTGAAACATCCGAGCGGACCACTCACTCGCACTCACGCTAAATCCGCTCCCAACCGGCGTCGGGGTAAACGAGGCCATACACGTATTCCTAACAATAAGCAAATTTGACGAGTTTCAGGAAATCAACACGTACTTAAAGACATAGCAAGAAACATCAATGACAATATTCCCCGAGTCCTATGTTCTGTACCAAGGATTGATTGTTACAACAATCTTCAAGGTACAAAATGTTTGGGTGTAATGTATGATAATAATTTATTCGAGAATAGGACATTCATGTCAACGGAATGTCAGTGAAAGAAATTCTCGATGAAGGACGCACATATGCACAGATTTTAATTGAACTAGAGCCTTGCAAGACCATGAGAAAAAAGAAAAAATGTCTACAATGAAAACTTTTTCCCATTCATATGTTATTTTTTTATGTTCATTGAAATATTTTGTAGAATACAGTAGATTTTGATCATTGTTCTATGAATAGACGCTTTTTTCGTATCATTATCATAAGCCAACATTAATCTATCCTTCAACAGACATTCTAAAAAAATGGTAAAGAATATGGGTCGAATCGACCAACAATTGGAATCAACCCCTTTCAATTTCGATGAAATTCGGTCTGAAGTTTTCGTTTTCAATAAAACGATGTTCTACCAAAGGGAAAAAAATTAAAATTTTTGTTCGAAAGTTATGCAAAATTCAGAATTTCACAATTTTTCCAATCTGTCAAGTTTATTTTTTAAATATTTTGAAAACTCGTTCTAAATTTGTTCCAAAGAGTATATTTGGGGCTACGAAAAAAAAATATTCCGAAATTTTTTTTTGAAAAATGATAAATTTGGAGAATTTTGAATTTTAAAAAATCGTAAAAATCCAAGTTTCATATTTTATTTTTGGGTTAATTTTTTTTATATAATACCTTGTACTCAGCGTTGCCAGAAATCCGTTATTTCGTACTAAATTATTTAAATAAACAAAGGAGTCTATTGTCAGATTCCGGGAATTCAGTACGAAATAACGGACTTCTGGCAACGCTGCTTGTACTGATCTTAAAAGATCCTAAAATTTTCAGAGAGTTGTTTTTTTGTGTTTCAAAAATGTAAATTTTTGAATTTTTAAAAATCGTGCAAATCGTGCAAATCGTGCAAATCGTGCGATCAACATTAAATTTTTTGTCAATTTTTTTTCATATAACACCTTGTACTGATCTTACAAGAGCCTGAAATTTTCAGGATGGCGTGTTTTTGTTTCGAAAATATACATTTTTGAATTTTGGGAAAAAAGTTTTTTTTCTCAAATTGTCATTAATTGAAATATTTACTGCTCAAAATTACAGAATTACATGATTGCTTAACTTTACTTAACTTAGAGAAAAAACAAAAAAAAAAAATTCACCAAAATTAAAAAATGTTTATTTTTGAAACAAAAACACACCATCTTGAAAATTACAGGATCTTTTAAGATCAGTACAAAGTGTTATATTAAAAAAATGAAACTAAAAATAAAATATTGAAGTTGGATTTTTACGATTTTTTAAAATTCAAAATTCTCCAAATTCATCATTTTCAAATTTTTTTTTCGGAGCATTTTTTTTGTAGCCCCAAGTATATTCTTTGAATCAAATTCAGAACGATTTTTCGTAACTATAATAGTTTTCAAGATATTTAAAAAATCAACTTGACAGATTTGAAAAATTGTGAAATTTTGAATTTTGCATAACTTTCGGAAAAGATTTTGAATATTTTTCCCTTTGGTAGAACTTCGTTTTATTGAAAACGAAAACTTCAGACCGAATTTCATCGAAATTGAAAGGGGTTGATTCCAACTCTTGGACGATTTGACCTGGAATGACCCATATATAAACATTATATACACTGTATTAGATTAAAAATAATACAAATTTCAGTATCACAAGCTGCTGACGGATGTTCAATGAAGATACTTGAAGACTTCACAATTGCAGGTCTTAATAACGACGTATTTTGTAATTTTGCAGAAACAGCAGGTAAATAAACCAAATCGCTATTTTCAAAGTAAATGCTTTATTTTATTTCACTTATGAACCACTCGTTATTGTTGCTTAACTTTTGAATGCATTTGGCCTATTTGATAGTTTTAAAAAAATCTTAAGTAGCTATTATTTTTAAATCAGCCACGTGGTACGGAATCATTTTGTCGTTCCAAAGTTTTTTGAAAGAACTTTTTGATCGCTTAAGATACATCGAAAATCAAATTCTGTCCCTTCACAATTCAATCAGTTCTTCTATTTTTTAATAAAACTCTTCATTGCCTCAGATTCGGATGGTGATGAGAGTAATTCGGATATATCTGAATTAAATGAACTGGAAGACAATGATAACCTTGACCCAACTTCAACTGAAAATCATTTGGACACTATAATCGACAAAAACCAGTCTATAGAGCAAGTTCGATTCTCAGCCGGGGAAAAACCGCATTCGTCTTCGTTTGAACTGTCCACACTTACATCATCACCTGACAATTTGAAAGTATCTCCGAATCACTGCGAAGATGGCGTTACTGACAATTCTTTGGTCTCGCTTATAGACAGTTCTGCTAAAGATAACGACCAAAGTAAGAACGACATCACACATGCATTTTTTGTAAATTCAAAACAACACCTGATAATTATACATAGTAACGAACTGAAAAATAGTATTTTATATGCAGCAGAAATGTAACAAAAAATTATTCTGTTCAAGAGATGAGTCATAATTTAATAATGGAATAATTGATCTTCGAAAACTATTTATCTATTCGATTCCGTAAAAAAAAAAATTGATAATTTTCATATGACAAATTGTTGGCCAATATTTTTCATTCGTATATCTATTTACTTTTTACATGCTGTTTTTATATCACCTTTTGTTTATAGCTTATGCAGAGTCTGAGATCGGCACTGAGAGTGATAACAATGGCTCACAGAATGTTCATGAAAATAATAGTCCTGAGAAAAAATCTGAACATGAGTCCTTCAATAATTCTTACTCAGGTGTTGCTTGTGCAGCACGGGATGATAGAGAAATGTTCGTCGTTCCGTCAGGAAAAAGAAGAAAAAAGAATTTCTGCTTATACTGTAAAACCGAACAGTCGGTAATCAGTCGACACCTGGAGACGAGGCATCGTGATGAGAAAGAAGTTAAAAAATTTGCTATTCTTCAAAAAGGTATTTTCAATATGATTATCCGTTTCCTCCGGTCTAGGCAAAAAAAAATTTGATTAGTCCTTCTGATGGGCTTATTACTTTTTACATTATGAATATTGAGCAACTAGTTGAAATATTAAAAAAAAAAAAATAACGCAGATGATCATGATACGATCCATTTACAAATAATATCTAAGCGAAAATAAATAAAAGAGATGAAACAAAAGAGAAAATTTTACCGCTGTGAAATATACAAAACTTTTGAACAATTTTACAGAGACATTATATTTTATTGTTTAATGTACTATTTCGTCGACAGGGAATCCCGAACGCAAAAAAATCATCGAAACATTGAGGTTCAAAGGAAATCACATCTATAATACAAATACCAAATTCAATGACGGAGAATTAAAAGTGTCAAGGCAACCACAAGAAAGAATGGCAAAAACAGCCAATTCCTTTATGGTGTGCCATCACTGCTTGGGGTGGTTTGCCAGAACGAGTATACGACGCCACCGACAGCGGTGTATTGGCAAAAGCAGCAAAGACCACAGATCTTATACAATTTTATCACGGAAAGTGGCTGGTCGATTGCATCATTTGGCGAACTCACAAGTCCGAGAAGTCATCTTTCCAGTTCTACGAGAAGACGATATTTGCCGGCTGATTCGATATGATGAAATACTTATCCTTTTTGCAAATAAATTGGCAATGAAGTATACAAAGCAACAACAACATGATATGATTCGAGCCCGTCTGCGACTTCTTGGTCGTTTTTTGCGTACTTTAAAAGAAGTAAATTCCGAGATCGATTGTTTTATGGAATTGTACAATCCGAAATACTACGATACCGTTGTGAAAGCGATAAATATTGAAGCCGGTTATGACGAACAAACTCACGAGTACGCTTCACCGTCGGTTGCGTCTACTCTCGGAAATTATATTAAAAAAGTTGGCAAGCACTTGATTATTGAATGCATAAAACGAGAAAACGATGTGATGAAGAAAAGCGTTGAAGACTTCTTGACGGTGCACGATGAAGAGTTCAACGTTAAAGTGAATAAGCTTGCCGTTGAGATTACGAATAAAAATAATCGAAAGAGACAGAAGCCTTTGCCTACAATGGAGGACATATCGAAGCTGCGAAATCATCTTGGAGAAAAATGGAAAAATTATTACCCGCAGCTTCAACGGAGATACAGCTTCGATATTTGGTTGGAGTTGTTGCAAGTGACACTTATCACAATACAACTGTTTAATCGTCGTCGTGCTGGTGAGATTGAACGATTACTAATCGAGGATTTCAATGGCTACGAAAAAATCGACGAAGTTAAAGATAAAGCCGTCTTCGATTCTCTGTCCAAGCATGACCAGGAACTCGCGAAGAAATACGTCCGATTTGAAATGATTGGAAAGCTTGGTCGAAACGTACCCGTTTTACTATCAGAGGCTATGCTCGAAACCATTAACCTTCTTCTCAAGTACCGAGTAAGTGCCAAAATCCACCCCAGTAATCCATTTGTCTTCGGTATACCTGGTTTTGATCAAGGCCGATACAAACATCTGAGAGCATGCATTCTCATGCGAAAGTTTGCGAACGAATGTGGTGCAGAAAACGCAGAACGTTTGAGAGGCACCACTCTTCGTAAACATGTCGCAACAAGATGCGCTGAACGAAACATCGATGAAAATAAGATTTGTGACATTGCAAAGTTTATGGGACACGCCGAGAAGGTGCACCATGATAATTATCGCCGACCAGTGGCGCAACGAGATTTGTGTGGCATCTCGAAGGTGCTCGAAAACGCCGTTGGCTTGACCGGTGATATCAAAGATTCCAACATGCCAACTTCCTCAAAGAATCAACAAGACGAATTCTTGAATCCAACTTCGAATCGAAAAAATAAACGATCTTTCCACTCCAAAAGAGCGCATTTGTCAAGCACCGATTCAGATGACTCCTCATCGCAATTTGAGCCTAGGAAACAGAAAATTCGTTCTCGTACGCAAAAACATCATAAAGATGGATCATTAGGTTCGATGAATGTCACACAAATAAGTCGTGAGCATCAGCGTCGTTTTGCAATATCTGAAGATCGTGAGATAAATTCCGATGATGACATCAGTTGTAGGCCGAAGCGTAACAAACGTGAGCAGCATGAAATATATATGAGGTATTCCTACTCGTCTCGACCCCCTTTTAGGCCGACCTCTTTCAAATTGCTTGAAGCTTGAATATGTTTTAGTGTTGCCTGAAAATATATTGTCCACCAATTTTCAGGTCTCTAACTATAATGCTCTTTGGTATACACCAAAAGTTATATTTCAAACTTGTTGTGTATTCAGCTCTTCGCAGCTTAGGCACGACGCGAAATGAATTCGAAAAAATTGTTTCCCAATAGCTTTCGATCGGAAATTTCCTGCACTTTTCGAAAACGTTATCAGTCATTTCGATAAAAAAAAACAACGAATTCATTTAAACTTGGCCCAAAACCGAAAAAATTGATTTACAAAATAAGAGCATAATGTAATTCAGCGGAACAATTTTTTAATGTTTCGTATATATTTGATAAGTCACGATATAAATTTCAAGTTGGAACTCGCATCCGTATTTTTCGTATTCAACAGTTGTCTGATATATTACATAGAGTTTTTTTAACGAGTTTTGAATTTAATAAATTTATTAAATTCAAAATTAAAAAAAAACTGTATATAATATATCCGCGAACTGTTGAATACGAAAAACACGATATTTAAGAATTTTTATCCTACTAAGAATTGGCATTAGTAAACTGATGAGAGTTCCAACTTGAAGTTTATATCGTGACTATTCAGATGTATACAAAACATTGGAAAAAGTTGTTTCGCTAAATTAAGTTATGCTCTTTTTTGTGAATCAATTTTTTCGGGTTTTGGCCGAAATTTTAATGAATTTGTTTTTTTTTTCGAAATCACTGATATTTTTTTCGTAAAGCGCGCGAAATTTCCGATCGAAAGCTATTGGAAAAGATTTTTTTTGATTTCGTTTTGCGCCGTGCCTTACCTCCAAAGAGCTGAATACGCAAAAAGTTTGATATATAACTTTTTGTGTATTCCAAAGAGTATTATAGTTAGAGATCAAAAAATTAGTGTACAATATACTTTCAGGCAACACTTAAACATACTTAAGTTTCAAGCAATTCGAAAGAGGTCGACCTAAAAGGGGGTCCAGATGAGCGGGAATACTTTATATATATTTTCACGAGAAAAAGTTTTCCTTTTACTATTTTAGACTATAAATGAACCTTATTAGAACAAAGGTCGATCGCAATCTAGCCAAGTCCCATGTCTATCAAAAATTAGACAACAGATTTGATTGACTTTAATAAGACTGCAATGTGTAGTTTTGATCGTGTGGTTAGTTTATCGGAAATACCTGTTTTGTAATACCTATAGATATTTAAAAAAATTATATATCACCAAAAAAAGTTCGCTATAACTCTAGGATCACTGTAGTGAGTTTATTTTTCTTATAATAATATGGCAAACGATTATAGCGCGATTACTTTTTAATTCATAATTAATGTTAAATATCAATTCTTTTATTCTAGGTGGATTGTCTGTAAAATCTAAGATTCGCTGGAGCGAGGAAGAAAAACAGATAACACGATCCGCGTTTAGCTCTCACATCAAACGATCCTGCCTCCCATCTGTTGTCGAATTGCGAGAACTCATTGCAAAATATCCATGTCTTAAGCGGACTGAAGCCCAGATCAGAACGTGGGTCAGCAATCAGATTGCAGCGAGTAAGCGGTATTGAAACAAGTGGTTGGACGGATTATTGTGTTAAAACTTGCAATGAACTGTCCAGATTATTGATGACTGAGCCAACTGCTTGTGATATCGTTGTACAAGTATCGACGTAATCTTTAAATATCTAAGGATGTCAATATATAGAAAGTCAAATTACTGTGAGCACGACATGCTTCCTACAAGTTTTTGAATACTGTATTAATTACGATGGTCGTACTTGCGTTGGAATAAGATATAAGTTTCATGAGAAATTGTCCGTGATATTGCAAGTCACGTCGTATTTACGTGAGAGTTGCTATAAACACGTAACAATTATTTATTTAACTGTTTTTCGTGTAATTTTAAATTATATTGTATCCTACCTCGATAAAAGACTGTTGTGGTCGAGTTTGAGCTCATTTTCATAAGAAATCGTCTGTGATATCGCAAGTCACGTCATATTTACGTGAGATTTGCTATAAACATGTAGTAATTATTTACTTAATTGTTTTTCGTGTAATTTTAAATTATATTGCATCTTGGCTCGATAAAAGAGTGTTGTGTTTGAGTTTAAGTTAATTACTCAGCATGTTGATATTAGAAAAGATCCCCTTTTCAATGCAAAAATCGTTAGAAACGGTATATTTAAACGAAGTCAAATTTCGAAAAAAAAAATTTCATTTAAGGAGAATTATAGATAAATTAATTTTATTTTTATGGATCATGAGACTGAGTTATTAAATAAGACTGCCAGCAAACAATTTAATTGATTCAGAAATATTTCATAGCTTTTACTGTGTTATAAGTGCGGCTGTGACAAAAATAATTTGGATTCATTAAATCAAATATAATCAATCAAGTAAAACGAATGGTGTGTGCGACTTGCCACACGAAAAGAAGAACGTCCGGCGGGTGACAAAATACGGTTCCGCATTTGATAGAACACAACAAAATGAGTATCGTATTATAAACGTGGCCATATTCAATATAGAAACTGTACTTCCTACACATGAGAAATAAATTTATTAAATGAATCACAACTTTATTTATTTACGATTGAAAATAGCCTTTACCCTTGAGATAATATGTTGAAATAATAATATAATGAATGCAAATGCAATGATAGTTTTAAAAGTCCTTGGGCAACAGGTAAATATTCCTGTGTCTATGATAAAAATCCTACAAAAATTCACTGCACAAGATAGCACTATGGAATATTTTCTAATATTTTCCCCTGTACAGACAGTGATCGGGTAAAATAATTAAAAATAGGTGGCTTTTAAACTTTACTATTAATTTGGCTGAGTTTTGTCTTCTTAACCGATTTGTTTTCTCACTTGTAACGCCATTTAGGCGGAAGCTCGTGACCCTCTCTCTCGCTCTCACATGACCCATACAGAGCTATATCTTTATCGCACTCACAAGAGGGGTAAGGCGAGGGGAGGATGTGTAAAGCCTTGAGATGGTGTGAAAGTAAATCAGCTTATACATGAGTTATCAGCTGATAAATCAGCAACATTTGGAGTAAAATAAAAGTGCCATGCTCTGTATCAGTATATTTCGTAGGGCGTGACACTTTCTTTTCTCTTAAATTCTTGAACAATTACGAGAAAGATCTGTTAGAAAATTTGTCGGTAAAACCTTTCACATCTTCTTAAGTAACTACAAAAGTCGTGACGATACAACAAATTCGTGCTCCTGTTTGACGTTTAAAAGCTATAAATCGAGGGTTGAAAAAAAATAAAATAGAAAAAATGAAATCTGATAGTTACACTGGTTGGCGAAAAAAAGCCCAGGAAAAAACAACTTGAAAAAAGCGCCCAAGAAAACCAAGGCAGCGGAAATAAGAGCCCAGGAAAAAACAGCCCATGGAAAAGAATCTCACGAAAAAAGAGCGCAGGAAAAAACAGCCCGGAAAATATAGCCCACGGAAAAAAGAGCCCAGGATAAAACAGTCAGAGGAAAAAATTGCCCAGACGACGAGAAGACCCCTAGCAGAATCGGTAACAGGAAAAAAAAGTCCCCGGAAAATTCGTCCCTATTATCGGTTAAAACGTCGATTGAACTGTTCCATTCGAATAAAAATAATTTTTTTAAATGCTGGTTCTTTCAGAAACCAGCCATATGAGTGATCAAAGAGCACGGATACTACTCTAATGGCTAGTTTGGTAACAGTTATGGAAATGCACAATACACGATCCCACGGTCACTTTGGTGACAGTCATCTCTAAAACTAATCTATAGTTCATCAACCAGATCGAAAATGACTAAGAATTGGGTATTGCGGTGACAGCCGTGTCACCAAAGTTGACTATGCATCATGAATAGATCGTTTCGGTGACATTTCCTATATATATACTATGAGTCACCATAATGAACATATTCCCTTCTCATGGTTACTTTGGTGACTGTTCTTATAATAATTCAAAAAGTCACCGCAATGCACTATTAATCGTTCAATGGTCACTTCTGCAACACCAGCGTTGTTGTTAGCTATTTCAACTAATAAATAATTGTTCTGCTGTTCAATTGATATACATCGATGCCATTGAGATTAAATGAAAGCAAGAGTTGTCAGAACTCATTTTTAGTACGTTTATTTATCAGAAAAGTCGAATGTTAGTCAGGCTTCATAATCTAAGCAGGTACTTCGTTTTTTTTTCATATATCGATATCTAATCTTATGGAAACTCATAATCAATCTATTGCTAGTGTTATCAAGCTTTTAGAATAAAGTTTTGCTCACCATGGGGGGTGATTTATAATAAATAATAGAAATCTGAGAAATGAGGATTTCTGTGACGTCACCAAACTTATCATTATATTTGAAAAAACTTTGGTGACAGCGACCAAAATGACCAAGTGTCATCGAAAGACTCGATTGCCGATCAAAAATGCTACCAAAATAACCGTTGTACATATATATATATATATATATATATATATATATATATATATATATATATATATACAATATTTACATATTAGGGGTTCGTGCAGCTCAGGCGCTACGCACCCTCGCGTTGTCCCAAACCCAAACTCCCAAAACCAAACCCGACCCCTCGATTATTGTACACGGTGGCGGCCGCAGTGGCGGCGGCGGCGGCGAAATTTTTATATAATATAAAGACATATAATATAATAAATAATTCTCTGTATTATCGGTATCGCTAATAAAAAACTGCTTTAATCTGTCGAATAAATAATACACACTTCTAAGGGTTCAAGGGGAAGCAGATTCTTATGAAAAATTCAACAACAATAAGCATGCTATGAACGATAACTATCAACATTAATATCACTGAAAAGTTATTTAAACAATTGTTTAAATAATTAATCATTCAACAATGAACATTTTTTTTGACATTATTTTTTTATAAAAATTTCGACAATGCGGAGGAATCAGGCACTTGTCGAGTAGCGATTGTGAATCTTTTTTCTTATTCACATCAAGCTGTAGCTTATCACGATAAGCTCTTTTCAGCTTCGTGCTTCGACAGTTCGCAGTGCGCATTGGCACGGTTTGTAGTTCCTTTTGGTATCCATGATATAATGGATTTCTCCTTTCTTATCTATATTTATCTCCCTCAATTTAGATATTTTCAATTTGGTCCATTTCTTCTGTTCCGAGAGTCTCGAAAAATTGAACACCTCTGGCTGTTGGAGCTCGTGTACAGCGTAATGTGGCTCGGTCACTTTCGCCTCACGAATCAAATTGCACCACTCTTCTTGGGCGTATATCGATCGATTCTTATAATTTATCTCTATCCGAGCACGCATCGAGTCGCTATCGTTTTCTGTGTGGCCTGTTTCCAAATGTCAAAGTCGATGCAGTGTATTGCAAAAATTAGAGTGGCTCGACGAATTATAAAAATCAACCAGAATTTTCAAAAATTTGCGAAAGTTAGAACAAGCACAGACATTTTCTTCCAATTTTGAATTGTCATTGAATATTGAACTTATAATTTGTATTTCAATAATTGTCAATAATAATGTTACGTCCTGGGGGGTTTGGGTGACCCTCTTGATATCGCGCGTGGTGGTCAAAACTCGGATATAAGGGACGAACCTGTCAAAATATTTCCTTGCTCCTTTTAGACGGGAATGTGCCCGTCAGGGATTTGAGCGCGAGCGGGACTGGTGATGTGAACACAAATGATGGGTCTTTGAGGTACACCGTTTTAAACACAACAACAACCGAGTTTATTTAAAGTCCCACCGACTAATTTGGTCGATGGGTTTGACGAAGTAAAAAATTTCATAATTTGGTCACAATTACAATTTAAATTTTCACAAATTTTTGGAAATATAGATTTTGAATAGTGGTCTAATTGGGTAAATCATTCACAACCGGGGCGTGACTTTTTCGCGATATAAATTGAGGGCTCGACCTCACTGGTCGAGCTCCCGGTTAGGACTGACTAACTTATGATTTAGAAAAATAGTGCTTTGCACTCTGGCGAATCAAAGCGCGAGCAAAAGGTAACACTGCGCCGGGCACCGCACACCCTCGAGGTGTGCAGCATCTCACCGGTCACCGTGGGATCCCATTTGTCAGCAAAAATTGCAGACGATTATACCGTGGGATCCTCAACGGCTACTTGCTCGCACGTTGATAAGCTAGTTACATGACATTTTAAATGGTGCTCTTCAGAGCACCATTTTTATATTATTTTATGTATTGTGCTAATTTATTTATTAAAATTTTTTATGTAAATGAGAAAAATAAAATGGTTGCTGCAAACGGCGGCTAAATAAACCCCGGACGTAACACCTCCCCCCTTAAGAAGGATGCTACGCTTTGCTTAGCATTCGAGGGACGTGCCACTCAGAAAGATGTACGGGGTTTACGCGATGTTCATTTCTTCATTGTTGAACCTCCATCTTCACCGTTGGCGGATCCCCCTGAGTTTCAAGGGTCAGGTCCCATACTTGGTCACCGGGTCACCTTTCTAACCAATGTTTGGCGAAACAACTGTATAGTCCTCGGATCGCGCGCCGTAGCGGCCAATTGTCTCGTCATTATTGGTGCAGCAACAATAGCTGCTCTAAGGATCGTATGTCGCTACATTTACTTTCTTAGGCTGGTGTATGCGTCTCTTGCGGATGACAAAAGAGGTCTCGATTAAAATATTTTCAATGACAAAATGTGGAGAGAATCCCGCCTTACACAAAAGATTTTGCTTCAATTGAACTAGATAACTCGTTTGAACTGAAATTTATTTTTAGTTGAGCCAGAATTCTGGTATTTTTCATTTACCAATAAAAATAACGGGTTCTCTCAATATTTCGCTTACGAGAACGAGCACAAGTTGATCCGGCTTGGACCAATCTCGCTTGCAATTTTTATATGTTTACGACGGCTTCGCATTTTTTCTTGTCGCTAGTCGATAAACCTAATTTTTTTATTATTATTATTATTTTTATCTATTGTTTTGTTATGTTGACCTTGCCGCTCGTTTGGAGACCACACCTAACCTTCGAACTATACAATTGGCGGTGAGCTTCCCTCCATAGGTTGCAATCCATGGTGTGCGTTTCATAGCCTCGCAGAACTCTACGGGTTTAATATCACTCAAGCTCTCCGTACGTCACGCCTTCGCGTTTACGCCTTTACTCGACGCTTGTCCACTCCATGACCTAAGTACACAGGGTCATGACGAGCCCCATTCGCGTAATTTGTGAATTTACAATTGTTCACATGATTTCTGGAATAATCCCAGTAATCAACTATTTTTGTTTCCTCGAAGAACCTTAGTTTTTAATATGAGGTCGTTCTCACCATATGCGACCACAAGGTCGGCGCTTTAAGTATTCTATAGACTCAATTTTGCAAATCTAACTTGATTTGTAAAAATATAATAAAAATATGCATTACACTAGCATTTAGGCTTGCAACGAATCGCAAGGCCCAGAAATAGGTTTGAGTACGCAACGAATCGCGTTACTCTCAGAGGATGGGCTTGCAGCAAATCGCAAGGCCCGAAAATAGGTTTGAGTACGCAACGAATCGCGTTACTCGGAGAGGATGGGCTTGCAACGAATCGCAAGGCCCAGAAATAGGTTTAAGTACACAACGAATCGCGTTGCTCGGAAAGGATGAGCTTGCAACGAATCGCAAGGCCCGAAAATAGGTTTGAGTACGCAACGAATCGCGTTACTCGGAGAGGATGGGCTTGCAACGAATCGCAAGGCCCAGAAATAGGTTTGAGTACACAACGAATCGCGTTGCTCGGAAAGGATGGGCTTGCAATGAATCGCAGGGCCCGGATTAATTTTGGAGGTGTTTCCGTCAAAACTCGAGGTTCGTTACGCGACCAAATTGGACGAGCTTTACGCGAAAAAAAATTTGGATCCTTGACCCGACGAAATTCCCAAACTTTTGTATTTTATTATAATAAAAAAAATGAAAAGTGCCGTTTACACTCACGAAGTATTTTATACCGGTTTATATTAGCCACCCGCTCTGTGGCGAGTTACTTGCGAATTATAGCAAATGCAAAAAAATATATGCGCGGCGACAAATCAAATTGAGTCTTTTGAAGTTACCGGCACCTAACTGGTGTTTTCTTGTTATTTATTCTTTGAATTTTGTGAAATAATCGCAATTGGCTATTTGTTTAGTTGCGATTCATTTCGATTGTTTTACAATTATGAGCGTTTATAGTTGTTCGGTAATACATTTAGTTGAAATTGCCAAAATAACTAAAATTATTATTTTCAATCAAAATGGTGAAATTGATCCGGTCGCATTAGTTGCAATCAATTTGTCTTACTTGTGACGATAATCGAAGGGTCGTTATGTTTATTCTCAAAAGAACAAAAGAATAATATAGTCGCTAATTATTATATTTGTATACGTCCAATTTTATGGCAAGTGCGAGTCACTGCACCATTTATTCGTAAGAGAAAAAGGGAGTGTTATTCGAAACATGAAAAGACGAAATGGATTATAAGTGTTCGCTTATTTCGTCTTACGGTCTTTCGCATTTCTCCGCGGCTGCGACGTGATTTTCAGTTGTAGTCATAAGATATCGTTGTCTCGCTCTCTCTCTCTCTCTTGATGGGTTGACGAAGTCTTCCTGTGTGACGGCGACTGTGTGTGTGCGAGAGCGGCCGATGCGTTGCACGTGTGGCCCTCGTGTGCGTAAGAGGGAGATGGGACGACCTCGTCGAAGCTGGTGGTCGCTGTTATCTTGCGCCTTAGCGCACATAGCTTCGTTGTATGCGAGGCCCCTCTATGTGATGCATATATTATATGGGCAGTTGTTGTGCGTGTGAGTGTATGCGTAACTCACGTCATATTTGAGTGGTGCGCGTCGCACTCAACTATTTCGCACGTGGCATTGTTTGTTCGCGCACTTTACACATTATGAACCCTCCCTTTACGCGCACTAAATTATTTTGCGCACGCATTTCATTTATTTAGGAATAGCGAAAAATAGCGATAAAAATTGTCACCGATTTAGGTGTTTTTAACGCAGTACAATGTCGCTTTGCTTTGATTCAGTAATACGGAGATTCCAGGGAAATGGGAGAAAACACTTTGCTTTTTAAGTGGGGTTCTCCCTTTCTTTTTCTCACTGAACAGAGTTTATTCGTTGTTCGTTACTTTGTGTGGGCCTTATCGGCGTTCACACTTTATTTCACTCGCACACACGCGCACTGTTTTGCTCGAGATCTTGTGTGGCGTAGACTTTTTATGATCGGATGTTTACCCTGCATCATATTACGAGGAGCTGGGGCCCTTTGTGCCTAATCAATGTTGGCGTCGTGTTGGTTTTCGAAGCTAAGAGCTAGACTCCTTTCTTCAGTCGAGACAGAGGAGTCAATCGTGACAGACGTCCGTATTCGGTATATTTCACTTCAGGAAATGAAAGGAATGTAACAATGAACCGTCTTCCTTATTTTCGCATCGATTGGATAGTGGAGCGCTGTTGGCACGGCCAACGCTTAGATGTAAGTGCTTTCGTCAGCACGTGTCGTGCGTTGGTGCGCCTTTTGTTGTGTTACTGCGAGTGTCGTGCTGTTTCAGTATTTTCTAAGACGCCTCGCGAGAGAGGGGCCGTGCCCCAGGATAGTGGAACGGATTCAATTCCATGCGGAGTACCTGGCTCAGGCCCTTCAACAACTGCCATTGTTTCGGGCCAAGATTGAAGCCTGGATTGATGAGGATCCCGGTATTGACCGGATGTTGCGCGTCGCGGAACAGAATGCGGAGGAACATGCCGGTTGGGATTAATCAATCGTGAGCATTTTCCCATCGATTTCCCACTGTCGTTCATCGGATTTCAATTTCGTTCTTTCCTCTAATTTCAGTACGATTGGCGTCCAACGTCAGTGTTCCGTAGGAAGTTATTCAAAGAAAACGTAATTATCCAGAGTCGCGGTAGTGACTCGA
>OX333080.1:21147943-21385443 GCA_946863875.1 Alloplasta piceator | reverse complement strand
AAGAATGAACTGATTTTCAGGAAAGGATTTTGTGGCATTTGGAAATGTATTAAGGGCAATTTACGGTCACACATCATACGCTCTTGCATCGAGACACGAATTCAAACGCAACTCAATCGACTCGTAAAAAAGATCAAGACAACTTGAAAACACAAGCATGACTAACCGGCTTGGCTTTAAATGCCATTCCTCACACACTTCGATCCCAATTAATAATGAGTGCGATTGTTCGTGTAAGAAATGCTGACGGAGCATTCGTTCAAGCTCGCGTATTGCTCGATACGTGCGCGACAGCTCATTTCGTCTCCGCGAAATTCGCACATTTATTAAAATTATCCGTACGCAAATGCGCAATATCAATCGACGCGATCGATGAAATGAAGACAAAATCCAACGGATGTGTCAACATTTAATTCCGATCCTTACACAACGAATTCCAAAAATCTTTGAATTTTCTCATAATTCCAAAGATTGCAGACTTCTCTCCCAATTAAATATTCCCGCGAGAATACGTGAATATTCCTGCTGATTTACGCCTTGCTGATCCACAATTCTACTTGCCACGTCCAGTGGATATGCTGATTGGATCTGGAGCAACTATCTCGTTGTTATCCATTGGTCAAATCGATTTTTCGCGTGACGTCTGCGACTTATTCGCCCAAAAAACTTTACTTGGCTGGGTAATCGTGGGAGGAGTTAAGACCAAGGGAAAAAGAGCTCTTGTTTCGTGCAACTTTGCAGAACTAACTGCGCAAATGAATAAATTTTGGACAATCGAACAGCCTAACCCAAAAACGGCTGAAGAATCTGAAGAGATGTTAAGCGAATCGAATTATGTAAAAAATACAACTCGCGAAGCGAATGGACGATATATAGTGCGATTACCATTTCGAAATGAAAACATTGAGCTCGGAAACTCTCGATCAATTGCCTTACGCCGCTTTTACTGTCTAGAACGTCGGTTTAAATCGGATCATAATCTTTTTGCGGAATACAACAAGGTCATGCAAGAGTATTTAACTCTCGGTCATATGTCTTTAGTCGACAACGAGACCAAAAGTGGCTATTACATGCCACACCACCCCGTGATAAAAAAAAAACAAGTGCAACAAAGAAATTACGGGTGGTTTATGACGCATCCGCGAAAACCGACAAAGGCGTTTCTCTAAACGAAATTTTGACGATCGGCCCTACGATACAAAATAAATTATTTTAACATGTACTTCGATTTCGTACACACGTATATGTGCTTACAGCCGATATTGCCAAAATGTATCGACAAGTGCTCGTCGATTCTCGCGATCGCAAATACCAGCGAATTTTTTGGTATCACGAGAATCAAATAAGAACGTACGAACTAAACACCGTCACCTTTGGCGTGGCGTCTGCACCGTATCTGGCCATCCGTACTATTCAACAACTCGCAGAAGATGAGGGCGCGAACTTTCCCCTCGCACGCAAAGTATTGTTCCAAAGAATTGTTGCGAAGTAATTTCCTCCCGTCAAGAAATGTCGTGTTTCTAAAATTCAGTCTCTTCAAGACAAGGTCGAATGGAGACATTTACGTACAAAAGACAACCCAGCAGACGCGCTCTCATGGAGACAACTTCCCGCCGAATTTTTGAAAAACACTACGTGGTTTAAAGGGCCTACATGGCTGTCAAGGTCTGAAATTCATTGGCCTGAAAGTGTCGAAATCAAAATTTCGAAATCAAAAGACACTTGCATGATTGTCAATACACCTAATGAACTTTTCCAGCGTTTTTCCTCGTACGCAACAATGTTAAATGTATTAGCATTTTGTTTTCGTGTTCGACGTGATAATACATTGAAAGAAAAAAGTATTCACGTCCAAGAAAAAACTGAGCTGGAACGCAGAATTTTGCGTATGGTTCAACAAGAAAAGTTTGGCGATGAGATAACTCATATTACAAAAACCGGGAACGCCGAACATTCGCGTCTCTCTTCTCTCAATCCATTTTTATATTATCCATTTTTCTCACTTTCGAACTGATGTTATTGCGATTTGTGGTAGAATGAGGATTTCAAAAACAGGGATGTACCTACTCCTAATTCTGATACATCAGGATCAGATGAAAGCCACAAATTCGGAAGCCCATCGTTGGACTTTTCATCGTCCAGCGAACGGAGTAAGCGACGAAAAGTTGATGATCTTCGGAAATCAACAAGTCCAAGGGCATTGGCATTCGCAACGGAAATGAATGTTCGTGCTTCTGGGTCCCACGCTGCAGCAAAGGTGCTCAAAGATATTACAACCACTTCTCTTACGCGACCCTCTCGGTATCAGTTAGCATTCGCACAAAGTTCCAAACCAGTGCGTCAAGAAATTAGCGCAGATGTTGCTTTGAACTTGATAATAAGCGGTAAAATGACGAAAGAAACGTACAATATGGTCCGGGAATTAACCAATGAAAACAGGGACGCGTCAGTTTATCCCAGTTATCATGAAATATTAGCTGCTAAATCTCGTTGTTACCCACCAGAGTGTTCAATACGTATAACGGAAACAAGCGCGGAAGTATCATTGCAGGCTTTACTCGACCATACTACAGCTCGTTTGGTTCAAGTACAATCTGATGTCATAAAAACACTCGACAGTTCCTTCACGAATAATATGAAATTAATTTTAAAGTGGGGATGCGATGGTTCGTCGTCGCAGCAGTATAAGCAAAAATTTTCCGAAAGCGACAGCTCTGACGCTCATGTATTTTTTACGTCCTTGGTTCCGTTGCAAATGCTAGCTTCAAACGACAAATCTGAGCGGCAACTTGTCGTTTGGAAGAACCCAAGGCCTTCTTCACCCCGTTACTGCAGACCGTTGAGATTGCAATTTTTGAAAGAAACCGTGCAGTCAACTGTTGACGAAAAAAACTTCGTTGATAAGCAGATAGCGTCTCTCGTCACATTCGCTACAATAACGGAGAGTACGAACATTCAAGTTAAATATGAATTATTGTTGCTGCGAAATGCTATTACTGACACTAAATCTGCGCAAAGATGTTACTTATGTAATTTGACGTCGAAAAATTTCAACAATTTACAATTGGTTGAACAAACAGAATGTGACAGCTCGAAACTGAATTTTGGAATTTCTTCCTTACACGCGTGGATAAGGTTTATGGAATGGATGCTTCATATTGCATATAAAATAAACGATGAGACGAGTAAATGGCAGGCGCGAACAGTCGATGAAAAGAAAGCAGTGGGCGATCGTGAGGAACAAATCCGAAAGAAATTTAAAGCTGCTTTAGGTTTAAATATTGATATTGCCTAAGCAAGGATTTGGCAGTACAAACAACGGCAATACAGCCTGACGTTTTTTTGAGAACGTTACCTTAACAGCAGAAATTTTGGATTTAGACGAAAAATTCATAGCAAGGTTGCAAAGTAATTTTGCAGACAATGGCGAGCGGTTTCGCTGTACATATCGACAAGTTCAGGGTTTATTGCTCAGACGTCGCGAAACGATATGTGGAGCTATATTCCTGGTACCCGATGCCAACATCGGTACATACCGTTTTAATTCATGGCTACGCGATAATAGACATGGGTGCCTTACCAAACGGACAACTTTCCGAGGACGCTCAAGAAGCGAGGAACAAGGACATTCGTCGGTACCGCGGAAATTTTGCTCGAAAATGTACGAGAGAGAAGACAATGTCTGACGTTTTTCGTCGGCTTCTTGCATCCTCGGACCCACTCATAACAAATTTTTAAAAATTAAAAATGAAGAATAGTGCACCATTACCCTCTGAGGTAATAGAACTTCTACTGGCAACACCAGAAGATAATGTCACAAATAGTAGCTCACCCTCAGCAGAAATTGACACATGTGCGACAGATCTGTTTGACCCAGATTTTGATTTTTAATTCATTCAATGGCATTAATCTAATGGGATATGTATTATAGGGTATTATGTACGTGAGATAAAATAAACTTTCACATATTTTACAAAATTGTTCTTCAATTTAGAATTTCAAATGTCATTAATCAAATAATGAATTTGTAATCAGCGACCTCGAAAACCCAATGGTGCAAATTTTCCCACCGATAAAACTATTATTTTTTCAAAATGTCCGCCATTTTTGGTCCGCCATTTTGAATTTCATAATTTTGATGTCAAATTTGTAATCAGCGACCTTAAAAACCTAATAACGCAAATTTTTGTACCGATAACGTGATTATTTTTCCAAAATATCCCCCTTTTTTGATCCGCCATTTTGAATTTCATAATTTTGATATCAAATTCGTAATCAGCAATCCCGAAAAACTCATGGTGCAAATGGTCCGCCATTTTAAATTTCATAGTTTTGATATCAAATTCGTAATCAGCGACCCCAAAAACCTGATGGTGCAAATTTTCGGACCAATAACGTAATTATTTTTCCAAAATAGCCGTCATTTTTGATCCGCCATTTTGAATTTCATAATTTTTATATCAAATTCGTAATCAGCGATCCCGAAAACTTCGCGGTGCAAATTTTCGGACCGATAAAGTGATTATTTTTCCAAAATGTCTGCCATTTTTGGTCCGCCATTTTGAATTTCATAATTTTGATATCAAATTCGTAATCAGCGATCTCGAAAACCTCGCGGTCCAAATTTTCGGACCGATAAAGTGATTATTTTTCCAAAATGTCCGCCATTTTTGGTCCGCCATTTTGAATTTCATAATTTTGATATCAAATTCGTAATCAGCGATCTTGAAAACCTCGCGATGCAAATTTTCGGACCGATAAAGTGATTATTTTTCCAAAATGTCCGCCATTATTGGTCCGCCATTTTGAATTTTATAATTTTTATATCAAATTCGTAATCAGCGACCCCAGAAACCTTAAATAGGAAATTTTGAAATTATTATTCTCACTTTTCGACTTTTGGCCAGGGAAAAGGCAGTTCTGAACCACTGTGCGTTGGCGAAAAATTGTCGAATCGTTTGTTTGGTTTCCGACGAAATTCGAAGAGGTAGGTTTTGTTAATTTTAAATTTTGCTCGAGAAACCATATTGCTGTTCGCACTTGTTCTTCGCTCGCGCGTTACGCGTATATGATGCACTCCGCGTGATAACAACCGAGCATCGCATATATAGTTTATTCCGCGCACATTCGTCGATTGTTTTATTCATTATTTCTACGCGCAATGTCTTTCGATTGTCAATTCAATTATCTTTTACACGCACTTATTTTGTCGAAGCACTTTTTATGCATTTTGTCTTTCTCTTTTATTTACGCGCACTTAAGTGTTTTTTTTATTCCTAATCGTGCACTGACTAATTAACTTATCATTATCATTTTTTTGTTTTACTAATTGTGCACTCACGTAGTAGTTTATTTCTAAAGCGCTTTTTACTTTTCATATTTCGCGTCGCGTTTATTTTTGTTACAAGCTTCGGAAGTGTGCCCATGCTTGTTGCAATACGTACATATCACGTACGATTTCGCCTCCGTTGGGTTGGAAAGCTTCGCTTTCTTAAATTTTGGTGGCATTTTTTCGGGGTATTGGACCCAGCAATCGTCGACCACGTGGCCGGACTTACCGCAGAAGGTGCAGGAGGGTAAGTACTCCATACTTCGTTGCGATTCCACGTTCCGCAAATTGGGTTGTTGGTCCTTTTCCTTTTTTCGACACTCGGCCGCAATGTGACCTTTTTTTTTACAATAATCACACGTAACTCGCGGTTCGTCGGAATTTTCCGCGTTGTTTCCCTTGTTTTGGGAGCGTGCTATGGATCTTTCTTGCCCCAACATGTTTTTTGAAAATTCTTATAAAGGATTGCTGTGCTGTTGGAAACCCGTATGCCTTACCCTTGAAGTAAACGGCGTCCACGTTTTTTATGTACACTTTCTTCACATGAGGGTGGTCAGTGTTAGGGTGCCATGCTAAGCACAGGAAATATTCGTAAGTGGGAGTAAAATAGACTACGTTATGACGCAAATCGACTCCTCGCACCCGATAGTATATCGTAAAGTCACCTTGGTGATGGTCCCACACTAGTTTGTCGTTCATTTCGTTTTTCGGCGATCGAGCACTCGACGATCGTTTCCAAAAATATTTTTCGAAAGTCATTTTCATTTGAAAGTCTCACCAATCGCACACTCGCTCATCCCACCGCTGCCACCAAAAATTTAACCTGTTACGTCCTGGGGGGTTTGGGTGACCCTCTCGATATCGCGAGGGGTGGTCAAAACTCGGAAGTAAGGGTAGTAGGCCGGTTCTGTCCCAAGATCCCTACCCCGACATTTACCGACCTTTTTCAAGCGAGACTCGAGCCACTTAGCCGAGACTCGAACCACTTAGCCGAGACACAAACCGCGTCGTGAGTCACGGGTGGCTTGCGGACGGTGGGTGGCTCGCGGGCGGTGGGTGGCGGGTGGCAGGTGGGTGGTGGGTGGCAGGTGGGTGGTGGGCGGTGGGGGGGGGATTTGGGATTTTTTTTGTTAGCATGTGTTGCGTGTATGTGCGTGTGTGCGGAGGAGGGGAGGGGGAGTCTTGGGATTTTCGATGAGATGCCCGTGATTTTTTGAAGAAAGCGTTAGATGACGGCGTCGTCGATGGCGTTGACCCGCACGCGCTCTCTCTCTCTCTCTCTCTCTCTCTCTCTCTCTCTCTCTCTCTCTCTCTCTCTCGCTCGCTCGCGCTCTCTCTCTCTCTCTCTCTCTCTCTCTCTCTCTCTCTCTCTCTCTTCGCTCGCTCGCGCTCTCTCTCTCGCTCTCGCTCGCGCGCGCTCTCACGCGCAGAGTGTCGAGTGTCAAATTCATGATGTATACAAATATGTACAAACATGGTTCAACTTTTTTCGTTGCGATGCATAAGGATATTATCAACACATAGCTGCATAGACGATCATCGGTTCACAATTAAAAATATTTTAGTCGATTCGCCGCCCGTTGCAATGGTTGATCCGCGTACCGGTAGAATGGACATGAGCGTGCGAGTGTGTTACCCCGCAAAAGCAGCGTGGGAATTGACACATAGTGACTTGAAATATATGTCGAAAGAGGTCATTTTAATGTTTTATTCGCGAAATATTTATTGGCTGTGGGATCGCTTACCGCAGCAACTACGCAAGGATAGAGAAATAATCTCATGTCTACCGTGCGTAAAACATTGGAATACGCTTGATATGCTGGAAACTCGCATAGATGGTCCCACACCACCACGACGAGATTGCGTTAAATGTTGTTGGGAGGCGAAAGAGAAGGAGGCGGAAAAGGCGAAGAAAGCGAAAACTGAAGAGGACAAAGAGGAGCGTTGAGTTTTTTGTCGTCCATTGCAGAGGGAGTTCGTGGAATTTTTGTCGGCATGCCTTTCGATATTTTAAAATAAACAATTGGGGTGATAGAGTGATCAGGCTGAGACGTGAATTTCATCGAGAATCATATCGGCTAATTCTCTATTTTATCGAGAAGAAATTTCAGTCAATCCTTTGCCGTCATTGCGTGTGTGTGTCGCTTGCTGTTAAAATGGATTCACGTGGCCGAGTGTATTATCCTCCGAAAGATGCGCGAGAATTGACACATAGTGACTTAAAATATGCGTCAAAGGAGATGATTTTAATATTGTATCCTCGATTGATTTACTGGCTGTGGGATCGTTTACCCAAGCATTTACGCGAAGATGAGGAAATGATGTCATATCTACCATGCGTAAAACATTGGGATGAGTTTCATTCGGAAGAAATTAAGGCGCCCTTACGACGGAATTGCGCGGGCTGTCGTCGGAAGGCGAAAGAGGAAACGACGGAGGAGGGGGAAACTGAAGAGAGCGACAAAAGAGTGTATCCTCGAAAAAAGGTGTAGGAATTGACACCTAGTGACTTAAAATATATGCCAAAACAGATTATTTTGGTATTGTATCCGCAAAATATTAACTCGCTGTGGGATCGTTTACCCGAGCATCTACGCGAAGATGAGGAAATTATCTCATATTCACGGTGCGAAAAACATTGGTATACGGTTGGACCAACGGGAGATTGCATAGATGGCCTCCCACCCCTACGACGAGATTGCATTCAATGTTGTCGGGAGGCGAAAGAGAAGGAGGGTGAGGAGGAGGAGGAAAAGACGGAGAAAGCCGAAACTAGAGAGAGTATCGAGGACAAAGAAAAGCGTTGATTTTTCGTCGCCCGTTGCGTGGGAGGGGGGGGGATAATTTGGTGGTGGACGAAATGTGCATGTCGAATCAAGCTTCATCATAGTCAGCGGTCAAATGTCATCTCGACGTCGCGAACTCAAGACGCGCCTAGAGTTGCTGATAAAAGAAATTGATCAAGTTAAAAAAGTCATTCGAACGCGATCTGATTTGAAATTTATCACATCATCGTTGCAGAATACTTACATCAATCGACATGGATTTCACGAAAATCAACAAAGTGGCAAAAATGGGAGAATTTCTGCCGATAAAAAAGTTGACGGAGTTAATTCAACAATCAGATTATCAAATATCTGACATCAGAGTCGCGGAGACTAAATTTGGCAAGAGAATCGTCGTGGATGTCAGCGACGAGTTTTCCGTCTTCCTTCCGGCTAGGCTCGCGAAAGCCTTTGACGATGATCGCGACGCATTGACGAAAATGATGGATGCCGCTCACAATGGCCAATTGTACATGAACTACTTTGGTGGAAAGTACAACAGCATTGAATTCAAACAAATGTGAGGAAAAATTATGGATCCACCATGTCATGCGACTTTATCCAACGGAATCATCTCGACATCATCATACATTTGAGAATATCGCTGCTGGATCATCATCATCATCATCATCACGACATCAGAGAAGCCAGCATTATCGAAAAAAACGACGATTTTCGCGTTGTTATGGGGGGAAAGTGAATTCTCGAACAATATATGTGAAAAACATAACAAGAACTTGAAAGTGTGAAAAAAAAAAATTATTTTGAGTTTAAAAAAAAAAATAATAATAATAATAATAATAATCTACATTCTTCGTTAGAGCTAGCTATTAAGGAAAATTGTATGTATCGATTTTTTCCACGCTTCGAATAATAATAAAACAAAGAAGACACGATTTATCGACGAAATAAAAAATTTTCTTTATTTAAAAAATTCCTCGTTCGTACAAGGCCTCGTATACATTTAACCACTTTTTCAGCGATTTTACGTTTGCATTAGCACAATTGTACTTTGAGTCGAACAAATGCAGCGAGCAGCCCGTATTTGGTGCAATTTTCGGTAATTGTTGCAGCGATGGACAGTCCAAGGTCTCCATGTCGATAATCTTCATCGAGGGATCGATCACTTTCGACAGCCAGATTGATTTCTCCAGTCCTTTGACGTAAATTATGCGAGCACCTTCGAAGCTCGCTCGAATCTTTTTCACAGCTGCACTGTACGATATTTCGCCTGAATTCCATTTCAGCCCATGATAATTTCGTTCTAGCCATGCGTTAATCGCCTTGTACTTTGCCGGTAGAGATGTCCACGGTGTCGCGGGTTTGATGTGAAGAGTCAAGGGTTCCACGTTGCGATTGACGGCAGTTATTGATATTTCCTTCAGTACAAACTCATTGATGGGTCTTTTGAAGCCCTGTAGATCTACGATAAAGTTCATCTTGGCAACGACTAACCCGTATTCGTGCTCTGAATATGATTTTATAGTAATTTTTTCACGCCACCGCTCAGCGGATTATACTCGACTATACGATCATGTATGATCAAACAATATGCGGATGTTTGAGCGGGAAAATTAGCTCTTGCTTCAAATCCAAGGCGCACATCGACAGGTCCGGACTTGAGTGAATCGTTCTGTTTCGAACAATCAATGACGATGAGAGGCAAGTAATTGAGAAATTCAGTCTTTTCGAGCCATGGTTCCGCCTCTTTGCCATAATATGCGTTCTGAAAGTTTGCATACATTTCGTAGAGCATGGCATACTGGTTTTGTCCTATATTTAGATTCAAATTTCCGTACGGATAACATTGCAAATTCAAATAAAGCTTAATGTCGGCAATATTACAATGATCGAAATGGCTTGCATTCTTCTTCACACGATTTTTTCGATCGGTCTGAAAGGCGAGAATGACATAACGAGGTTTTTCAAGCTGAGTGGATGTTTTGACAGTCCACACGTGCTTTGACGTAGCCGGAAGCATTGGATATTCATACAATTCCCACGTGCGAAAACTCATGGAGATTGGCGCGTCTTTGGCAATAAACTTTAAAAGTTGTATTCGCCGTTGATCGGAAATTTTCACGTATGGTATAAGCCATTCAACTTTTTGCAACACCAGCTTATAATCTTCCGCAGGCGGTCGATTAACTGCATTATCTTCCACAGTCGTTTGAATAACTGCATTATCATCGCTCTTCGATCGCGAGAGAATTAATTCGTGCTTGGCATTGACGAGAATTTTTTGATAATCTTTGGCAAAACCGAGCAGCATGCTCAGCGGTATGCATATATCGAAAAAGCCCGCGGCATCGGTTATTTGTTTCGTTTCATCCACGTCGAGCCAGCCCGTATTTTCAAGCATGGAAATTTTACCAGCGCCCAACGACGCGTAACCCTTCATCAGACTCGTGAGCCCAACATTTTTATTTCGATCGATTTCTATGGCATTGAGTTCATAACGTATCTCCTCAAACAAATGGCAAATTGCATTATTTACGAGTTTAGTGGTGGTGCATGGAGCATCATTGGGTTTACTCAATTTCCCGCATATATGAAGAGAACTTTTGCTCGGTAGTAAACAGAGATCTTGATGCTGAACAGCAATACGTATTTCATCGCTGTTGTTGAACGTCGATGAGGCGTATGGCTGGTGCGCGTGAATCTCCGAGTGTACGATAGATTCGTCAAAGATAATTGGTGTGTGAATATTCACTATTGCTTCCGCCATCTTGCACAACAAATGCAAAGCACACAGAAAAAGTAATGTTTTACAGTCCTTTTCCACGAACGTGAAGGCCGAGGCTCTTCAACAGTTGCACGTTTTGAGGTGTTAGTCCTCTGAATGTAGTTCGACGACTGATTGCCTTTACCATGGGTAAAGGCAATCCTATTATTATTCACAGTTGACGTTGTTGTTGTTCTATTAAAGACTATACCCATTATCCGTATTTGATGTGCAATCGTATGGTTATAACCTCACCACGGAAATTGACTAAATCACCGTCTTGATCTACTATTCGAAGCTGAATATGATCTATTGTCTTGCTCGTTATTGGCAGATAAATGACGTGCGAGGGAACTTCAATGATTTTATGGCCCGGTGGTGCGAGTGGGAAAAATTCGTGAATTGTGTGGACTTTTTGCTCGTTTATATGTATGCACCTGCTGTGATGCTACATTCGACACGCAAGGCGTTCACTTTCAGAATGGCCACCGGAAGATCAGATTTGTGGTTTTTATTAGCTTCGAGGATGCGCCGGGTGAATCCCAATAGAGATCCAATTGAATCGTCGGGTGAAAAATTTACATCGCGATTACACACGATTTCACTTCGCAGCGTATGGTTATTGGGTTTAATTGTAATGTTTATATTCTTATTGGTCAACTCGGACTGCAAGTATGCCTCAATATCTTCAATTTCATAGCTGCCGGTGGGTATCGTTACTATCTCATCGCCCACGTAAAATTTATCATTGCCCGCGTCTATGTTGGGAATAGAATTGAAGGTTAGCAGCTCAACGAGTCCAAGAGTATAATTTTTGTGCGCGTCAAGTTCAATTGGGAGAAAATATTGCGCCTCGAGGATAGAAGATGTCCCCGATATTGTCAGGGTGAAACTATCAGCCATGTTGATCGCGCGATACTGACACTGATTTCATCACGAGGCACATTTATATAGGCTATAAATGTCTTTTCGATTAAGCTGTTTGCAGAGAAATTTGAGGCATAAATGTCCGCACACTATCGTGTCGTAATTCTGATATCGTATATAATTGTAATTAACGCTACGCACACTGAGATATCTCATGAGTTCGGATGGTGGTTGGAGATCACTGAAACTGTCAAAGTATACGACTTTGCCGCCAATCTTTTTGTATGCGACCCAATGTGTGCCTGGTCCACTACGCTCATCGAGATTAATAATCGCAGACTCACGTTTCCATGGTCCACCCTTTGGCAGATCATCTCGCATGAAAACACCGCGAAAATGGGGAATTTTCATGGATTTCGCGAACTTGAGAATATCGGCGTCGGTGAGTGCTTGGCGTGGTAGCGTTATTTTACGTTTTTTGACCCAATATGGAGACCGAGACCCTTCTTTTATGGCTTAAGATGCAAACCCCTGCCCAATGCGATGGATTCCATTGTTTTATTATGTCGCTTACTCTCGTCCAATTCACGTTTTGCGGCTTGAGCAGCATTTACAGCTTTTGCTATACTCGCTGCACCACCCGTCAGTGCTCCTGCGGCGCTGAGACCGGCAAATATTGGCACGAGAAATGGCAAGAAACCGCCAATTTTCCCCGGCACCGGAAGAATCCGCGGTGTACGCAATTTTCGTTTACCCCCTATCCTCTTTACAGCAGCACGTGCACCCTTCAAAGCTGACGTAATTATAACCTTCGGGTCACTGCTATGACTCATTGTCTTCCTCGCAGCACCGATAATGCTTTTAAGGCTACAAATCTTCTTTTTCTTCGGCATCCCCGCACCCATACCGAATTTTCTCTTGCCCTTCATGATAGTCGCTACACCCCAAGCACTTGCTTTTTCCGCGATACTCGCGTCTCTCGCGAAAACTCGTTTCCAAGCTCTCTCAGCCAATACTCTATCGGCCTCGCTTCTCACCTCGAGATTTTCACGATTCTTCGAATAGGCAATATCGTGCTGATTGCAGGCTGCGTCTAGTGGATTAATGCCCGGATCACCTCGAGCAAGACGTTTTGCTAATTTTGTGCCGGGGCCGCAGTACTGATAACCAGGCAAATGCAACTCAACGGGAAGATTATTGATGATACTGTTTACCAGACCGCTGCCACACTTTTCTTTGCCCTCTCCACGAGTATGCACGATCATGTCCATACAGGAGTAACTACCCGACTGACTAATGACATCTATAAAAAGCTCATATATACTTATTGTCGAGTTAGTCGTGATGAAGATAGCGTCCAAGCAACAGGGATTACCTATAATGAATTTTGACGCATTAACGCAGCGCGAGGAGAAGGAGGTGAAACGTCACGGCCATTTATTGCCGAATAGCATTCGCGCGGTATTCTGCGGACCGTCAAATTGTGGCAAAACTCATGCATTATTCAGTCTCATTACTCATCCAAATGGCGTAAGATTTGAAAATGTTTATGTATACTCAAAGTCGTTAAAGCAACCAAAGTACAAGCTGCTCGAACGTTTGCTGAAGCCAGTGCCCGTAATCGAATATTTTCCCTTCAACAAGCACGAACAAGTGATTGGACCGAGTGATGCACGTCCAAACTCGATATTCATCTTTGACGATGTAGCGTGCGAAAAACAGGACAATATTCGAGCCTTTTTCGCCATGGGCCGTCATCAAAATGTCGATTGTTTTTATCCTTGTCAAACATACGCACGTATTCCCAAGCATCTAATACGAGATAATACAAATTTCATTGTGCTCTTCAAGCAGGATGAAATGAATCTCCGGTATGTGTACAACGATCATGTGAATACTGACATGCCATATGAGAAATTTAAGAATTTGTGCTCGGAATGTTGGCGTGCCGGCAAGTATGCATTTATCATGATTGACAAGGATAGTGAAATGAATGAGGGTCGATATAGGCGAGGTTTCGACAATTTTCTCAGCACACAGTGATAAATAATGTATCGTATGATGATGGCAGCACAGTATCATCGTTGACCCAGCACCGACAACATGAAAGTGCTCGAGGAAAAAGACGTTTTGCGCGAGATTGTGCGAGCGAGCGACGCTATACAGCGAAAGCATCGTATGATAAAGCTGGGCAGAGACAATGCCGAGCGCACGATGCAGGATGTTTTCCAGCCGATAGTGCAGTCATTGGAGAAGCTGGTGAATGCATCACGCAAAAGATCCCCGATCAAGCGGGAAATTAAACGAGAAAAAACTGAAAATAGCGTGAAACGTGAGGAGGAAGAGGAGAAGGAGGAGGAGGGGGAGGAGGAGGACGAGGAGCAGGAAGAGGACAACGATGATGAAGAGGAGGAGGAGGAGGAGGTGGAAAAGGAGGCTAAAGAAGAAGAAGAAGAAGAAGAAGAAGAGGAGGAGAATGAAAATGTAGCGAATGAAGAAAATGAGCTCAGCATGAAGGAACAATCGGATGATTTCGATGAATCCTTCCGGTCGGCAGAGGGAGACGCAATGTCCAGCAATGCCGATGAATTAATCAATGAGTATCTTTCGTTGTTGCGCTCGAATAGAAAAACAAGCCTCGATGTCACATATGGTGTGAGGAACCTCGCCAATGACAAGCTAATGATTGGCGATTCGCCGATAGTTTTTTCCTCATCCTCCGGAATTCGTGTGAAGGAGAAAAATTATGCAAAACCCGTTGGATTAGTCCAGCTATTATTCAAAAAACAGCCTGTTGATTTTACCACGGATGATTTGCGAGCGTATGAAAAAATTATCACGGAGACAAATGCTTATCGGAAATATTACAAAGCCTCGGGCGCTATACGTGCGGATAATAGCACTAAATTCAAAAATTACATATCCAAGATATGCGACCGCTCCAGACACAGCGGCAAAGGTATGCCGAAATACAAGATTGCGCGAAAAAAACCGGCAAAATTTGATTATGTTTATTGGGATGATCCTAATGAGCTTGTTGATCGTCTACGTTCACTCTTATCATCGCAGGCTGCCGGAAATTTATCACACTCCAATGAAATTATATCGATAATCGAGGAATTGCGTGAGGCAAAAATCATTTATTAATCCGTTGTGTGTTAATGTTCCGCACATTCGCAACATGAGCGTTGACGTGTTTGGACGACAATTGAATAAGAGTGTGCTTGGAAACGGTCGAGGTCCGCCTGGCAGACCGGGTATTGGATTTAAGACTACCGCCAGCGGTGATTACGATTTAGAGGGAAAACGACTGTGCAACGTTGCCGACCCCGAAGCCTCAAATTATGTCGCTACGTTAAATGCATTGCATAAAAAATCACACAGCAACATTAAATTTCTGCATAAAGAGATAAATGAGAGTTATTCATTGCTGGTGCAAGGACTTGACGCTAGCATACAAAATATTGCGAAAACTCTCAATGCGAATGTGCAGACCGTACAAGATTTGGCGACTCGAACCACACATCTAGCCTCGCAACTTGATACTCGATTACGCGCTCTGGAGACGAAAAAATGACTGAGATGGAGAGAGAAGCAGTGGTCGGGGAATTACATAAACCCGCTCGACGAAATTATCCACGTCGCCATGTGGATATACGCGGTCTGGATGAAACCTGGCAAGCCGATTTGGTGGACATGACGGCTTACGCGAAGAAAAACTCCGGACACAAGTTCCTCCTCACCTGCATCGATATATTCTCCATATATGCATGGGCCGTTCCGATGAAAAGCAAGAACGGCAAAGATACAACGAGAGCTACGAAATCTATTTTTTAGCGAGGGGCGTGTGCCAATGAAACTTCACGTTGATCGTGGCAAGGAATTCTATAATTCAGATTTTGAATCTCTCATGCAGCAACATAATATTCATATGTACTCGACATACAGCAATTTGAAGGCATCCATTTGCGAACGATTCAATCGCACATTGAAAAATAAAATGTGGATGCAATTCAGTTTACGTGGCAAGTATAAATGGATCGACATTCTCGATAGTTTGCTCACCGACTACAATAATTCCACGCATCACACTATTCGCATGAAACCGAAAAATGTTAATGCCGGCAATGAAAAGCAACTACTTCAGCGTGTATTCAAAAAGAATCGTGAACCATTGAGAAGGAAAAAATTCAAAATTGGCGACAAAGTGCGAATAAGCAAGTTTAAAAATGTTTTTGCGAAGGGTTATACCCCAAATTGGACGACGGAAATATTTACCAATAGCCGAGTGAACAATACCAATCCCACGACGTATAATATTGAAGATTATCAGAACGAGCCCATCGCCGGTGGAGTTTACGAACAAGGATTATTGAAAGTTAAATATCCAGATATTTATTTGATTGAAAAAGTCCTACGAAAGCGCGGTAACGAAATTTTTGTAAAATGGTTGGGATCCGATGATACCCACAACACATGGATCAATAAAGCTGATTTGTGAAATTAAGACTTTGGATAATTTTTTTTTTTTGCTTCTGAGGAACGCTTTTTCGCGATAGGAAGGATTTCGAAATGATTATCATCGATGATTTTCATTTATATTTCGATTTTTATTGAAAAATTATGTGGTAAATATATTTGTAAGCGTATTTTCTCAATTCTTTGTCTTATAATGAAAAACACACATGGTTGGGAGATCAAATAGGAGAATACAATTTTTCCCCCGAATCCGTAGATTTATAAAATATTTTTCATAATACGTCGTATCAAATACAATTGTTAATACATATTATCTTATTTTTACCACAATTCTTTAACATTATTACATTTACAGTTTTTTTCTCAACTTTTTTAAATGTTTTTTCGAGTTTTTTTTTTTTCTCTTTCCCTAATTCGTAGATTTTCATTTTTTTTTTTTTTAAATCAGACGCATAAAAAATAATTCTTAAACATTATTACAATAACACTTCTTTTTTACATCCATTTTCATTGTTTTCGAGTTTCGTTTTTTCACATCATTCATCCATACGTTCGATAGTGTCATAACCCCATGGTAGAGTATGAGTGGAATTCTGAAGCAAAATTCTTTTATTGTCATTCCAGCTGAGAGCTAATTTAGTCTGCGCAACAGTTTCGACGACATGTTTCCGACTACGAATTAAGTGCTGAGTTTTGCTTACGTTTGCATGGTGGAAGAGACACTCTTTATAGTCGTTAAATGTAATCGATCTTAACGTCGCCGCTCGAATGCCCTTGGCTTTTTTCTTTTCTATTTCTTTTTCATCATCTGGGACTCTGAAGGTGTATAATTTGGCCCGCAACCCCACAAATTCCTCCATTATTTTTCCCTTATTCTCATCCTTCATCAGTCCCAATACTTTTTTATTAGCTAATGGTATACCGTAGGGATTGTTTGGCGCATAATCGGATGTATCGAATTTGTCCAAATCCTTTTTCATGTCGCTGTATATGTCGGGAGTTGTAATTTGATAAATGAGACTGTCTGTATCGGTGTAAAGTAGTTTGAGCTGATCGAAATTTTTCTTTTTCATGTAATTATAATGAAAGTCATAAATGAAAATTTTCGACATGTCGAGAATTGAAAATCCTACGTATATTGGTTTGTCAAATTTTACTTTAGCTCGATTCAATTCAATGATGACCATGTCACGATCAAAAACCGTGCAGCTGTCGAATGTTGCCCTCGCGATTAAAGCCCTTGCACCATAAGGCCGGCCCATTTTGTCACAAGCTTAACATCCCGATATCGCCTAACGTTTTCCATTGTCTTACCGAAAACTGCATTATTCATGAGTTTGAAAAAGTTTTTCTCAAATTCATTTTTTGCGTTTTTACGCAGTTCGGTGTTTATGTCAATATACTTTTTAAGCCATGCTTTTTGCCGGAATTTTAAAGCCCGATGAATTTTCGTTATACGAAGACCGAGAGTTAGAGCTTGTTTTAAATTTTGAAAATGTATGATATATCGCTGTTTTGCTAATAAAGTTGTCATAAGTTTTGGCTGTTTGAATCCCGGAGGTGTGTAATGTTCGGGCCATAATGGAAGATCTTTGTGCTGATCGTGAATGTCTCGGGGATAATCTAAGTCAACCTCGAATATATATCCGATTTCATCGTCATCGGCAAGCGATTGAATCTTATCAGCATGCAAATTCTCGACCCACTCGAAAGAGCTATAGGGCAGTGGCTTACTCATCGCCGCACCGTATAAGTTATTTACATCAAAATACATCAAGTAGCTCTCATCTTCGTCTTGATTGAAGTCGGAATTCATGTACCGATTATTGGCCTTCGCGTACCGATTTGAGCATTGAGCCACACCACCCCGAATACCCCGCTCGATAAATAATAGCATATCAATGTCGGTGAGGAGTTGAAGTTCAATACTAGTGCACTTGAGCATAGCATCGAACGCAAGACCTGGCGCTGTGTAATAGTGCAGTGGATCGAGATTGTATGCCGTCAAGCAGCTGGATCGAAAGTTTTCAAAAATATCGGCAAGAAGCAATATATCAGTCTTGAGGTACAAGTCCGAATATTCACCCAAGGTTTTTATTTTGAATGTTCTCCAAACGTCACGTGCATGTGCATAATCCTCGTCCGTAATGGCTTCGTTGTAGAGTTTGGAGTGGAATTTATCTTTACTCGGTAATTCAGTCTCGTCGAGTCTCGTTCAATCATCGAGATAATCATAGGGGAAAACCCCCTTTCTCGCCAATAATTCCCGCTCCACTGCACTTTTATAACACTCACGCATAATCAATTTTCAATCATTTGTGAGGTAAGAGGCCAATTTTTGCAGACTACTCGGCATGAAACGATATGAATCGATGAATCGATAGTGTATACATGTACCCTTGACGACTTTTGTAAAAGAGATATATTGTTCTTTATTCACCGGCAAAAGGTCTACCCTTCCCTTGAATGCCGTGGCCAATGCTCGAATCAAAAAATGCGAATCATAACCGGAGAGATTGTGGAAGACGATGGGAACTACGTGAGATTTTGTGTAATTTAAATTACAATCCTGATGAGCTGCACCACGAAATTTCCCCGTAAAAGACAATGGTCATGAACTTTCACGCATCCTGCAACAAAGGGTTTTTCACATATGTGACAAATTTTCGCTGATTGGAATTTACGAACATTCTCGGCGTTTAATTGTTCCATCGGTACGACAGTTTTTATTCGCGCATCGAGGATGCTTGACAATTTTACCAATTCTTCCATAAACCACTTGATACAATCTTTACCACGAAAGCTCTTATATTCGGCCATTGAAGCATCAAACGAACAATTTAAATAATACCCGATACTGTGAGGCGAGTGTTTTTGATAACTGATAGTGCGAGGTGTGCGTTTTTGATTATTCTGTTGCCCAATAATCAGCTCGAGGAGACATTCAAGATCAGCATAAATGACAAATGGCACCCTCTCTTTATAACGAAAATTTATAAATTTAAAAATTGCTTGTTCCGGTCAGGGTAATATGACACGACATGTTTTATTTATATTGGCACAGTCGACGCGATGTTTGTTGAGGGTAAGTTCCGTTTTAAAGTGGCACAGACACCTGTCACATATCCACGTACGATGGTCATCTTTTGATATTTGAGCGCTGATTAGACGAGAGAGATTTCTAATCCAAGCGAAGTGATGTACCGGTGAGCGCAGTTGAAATTCATCATCGCCAGCGTTGTTGTCGTCATCGTCGTCGTCGTCGTCGTCGTTGTCGTCGTCCTCACATTCCACAACTAGCAAATGAATTGTCGGTGTTTGCGATTTATTTGCACTCAAATATACCGGCACTATTACACTTTGCCCGTCATCTTCTACGCCATAGATGTTGATGGCTAGATGATTCAATTCCTCAAATTTTTTCACATTTCCAATGCTCATGGGATAATCGAATCCCTCCCAATTTAGCACTTCACAGAAATGTGGATAAGAACTTGGTCGTTCCTTATGTCTTGGAGGTAGTGGTGAGATAGCAGCGGTCACTGACCATAAAAAACAATATTGATCATTGTTCTCAATATTCACCACTGCGTGTTTTCCTGCACAAATTTTGGCATACTTGTGTACGTTGATATACCCCCTCGCAATGGTATGTAGTGATTTACATTTACGCGAAGGTGCACAATTTCATGGAGCGTCCAACCGGATTCGTTCTCCTCAAAATCTTCAACTTTTGTCGGCAAGATACTTTTCACATTATCGTCTAGCCACTCCACGATATTTGTCGTTGGTAATAATACAACGTTCGCGGTCTGAAACGCTTTTTCCTCCTCAATAATATCGGCACTTTTCACGATGCGAAATATGCAAATTAGCGTCACATTAACTTTCAAATTACCATGAATTCGCAATGACTCAGTTAGCCGCTCGACAATTAGTTTTGCCGCATCATTCAAAAAATGTCCGAGATCTTTGTGTGCTAGATTGATCACAAGCCCTGTGGTTATTCTGGATTTAAATGCCGAATCCATTTCCACCCATTCCACTTTAGGCACTGACACTCCCGAACCACGCTTTTTCAATTTTTCCGCCAGCGATATTAAGGAGGCAATTGTTGCTTGAATGCGCAATTTCGCACCAACATACAGATCCGACGCTTGCAAAGTTTTACGCAATAGAGCCACATTACGATCACTGAACGCGATAAACCTCCGCACTTTGACATTTGAAAGAGGTTGATGCTTGTGCGCGGAATATCCCTTTTTCATAGTCGCCAAAATTCTTTTACACTTTTCCGCGTCCATTTTTTTTTATCGTAACGTTGAAGACGAAAAAAAATGTATGAAGGATAGAACAGAGAAGTCAACGGAATGCGTGATCAAATCGGAATGAAAAAAATCAAGAACGTCAATAGATCCCAACCTCTCGCCCTCACAATCTCATAGTTTCAAACATAGGGATGCATAAGATCTAGAGCGCAAATGAGAGAGAGAGAGAGAGAGAGAGAGAAACAGACAGAGTGAAAGAGCGTGAGGGTGAGACGGACCATATATTTAATACTTGGAGAATAAACTCCGTCACTTCACAAAAATATATGTATTTTGAAAATTGTGAACCAATGATCGTCTATGCAGCTATGGGCTGATAATATCCGCATGCATCGCAACGAAAAAAGTTGAACCATGTTTGTATATATTTGTATACATCATAAATTTGACACTTGACACTCTGCGCGTGAGAGCGCGCGCGAGCGAGAGCGAGAGAGAGAGCGCGAGCGAGCGAAAGAGAGAGAGAGAGAGAGAGAGAGAGCGCGTGCGGGTCAACGCCATCGACGACGCCGTCATCTAACGCTTTCTTCAAAAAATCACGGGCATCTCATCGAAAATCCCAAGACTCCCCCCCCCTCCCCCGCACACACGCACATGCACGTACATACACGCACATACACGCAACACATGCTAACGAAAAAAATCTTAAATCCCCCCCCACCGCCCACCACCCCCCCACCGCCCACCACCCACCTGCCACCCGCCACCCACCTGCCACCTGCCACCCGCCGCCCGCGAGCCGCCCACCGTCCGCAAGCCACCCGTGACTCACGACGCGGTTTGTGTCTCGGCTAAGTGGTTCGAGTCTCGGCTAAGTGGCTCGAGTCTCCCTTGAAAAAGGTCGGTAAATGTCGGGGTAGGGATCTTGGGACAGAACCGGCCTACTACCCTTACTCTCGGATATAAGGGACGAACCTGTCAAAATATTTCCTTGCTCCTTTTAGACGGGAATGTGCCCGTCAGGGATTTGAGCGCGAGCGGGATTGGTGATGTGAACACAAATGGATGGTCGTTGAGGAACACCGTTTTAAACACAACAACAACCGAGTTTATTTAAAGTGCGACTAGTTTAGTCGATGGGTTTGACGAAGTATAAAATTTCATAATTTGGTCACAATTACAATTTTAATTTTTACAAATTTTTGGAAATATAGATTTTGAATAATGGTCTAATTGGGTAAATCATTCACAACCGGGGCGTGACTTTTTCGCGATATAAATTGAGGGCTCGACCTCACTGGTCGAGCTCCCGGTTAGGACTGACTAACTTATGATTTAGAAAAATAGTGCTTTGCACTCTGGCGAATCAAAGCGCGAGCAAAAGGTAACGCCAGGCGCTGCACACCCTCGAGGTGTGCAGCATCTCACCGGTCACCGTGGGATCCCATTTGTCCGCAAAATTTGCAAACGATTCTACCGTGGGATCCTCAACGGCTACTTGCTCGCACGTTGATAAGCTAGTTACATGAGATTTTAAATAAGAAGCGCTCTTCAGAGCGCCATTTTTATATTATTTTATGTGATGTGCTAATTTATTTACTAAAATTTTTTTTGTAAATGAGAAAAATAAAATGGTTGCTGCAAATGGCGGCTAAATAAACCCCGGACGTAACAATAATATAATCTAAAAGTTAATAACAAATTGCTTAAACATATAATTGTTCAACTATTTTTCGGTGAGTTCTCTTTTTTCTCATATGAATAAATGTGTGCATTTTTTAAATGCCTACGAATTGTTAAATAAATTTTCTCATATATTTGAAATTCCACTTGATTTGTACGGGAAAAAAACTCACAAAAAAAATTGTTAAACAATTATTATATGCTTAAACAATTTGTCAATTGTTTTTGATTAATATAATTGTTATTGTTATTATTATTATTTGAGTACGGAAATTGCACTGAAAGATAATTTTTAGCGGGGACAACGTAGCTCGTATATTCTCAATGACGTTCTGGCTGTACAGTCCCAGACTGTACAGCCAGAATGTCAATAAGAATTTTATTCAATGAGAATTTTCGTACTTCGTGACTCAATAAAAATTTTAAAAAATTCAACAATATGTGGCATGACATGAACAAAAATAAACAACAATAAGATCGCCCAAAAGTTATTCACACATTGTTGAAGCAAATAATTTTGAAATAACTTTCTGGTGACCTCTATTTTTTTTGTACGAATAAAAAGTGTGCATTTTTTTGAGCGCTCATGATTTTTTTCTGAATTTTCTTATCATTTATAGATAAAAAAAATTATAAAATATGAACAAAAAAATGTAAATTTCAGTTCAATCATCGGTTCTGAAAAGTTTCAGAGATACTGAGCGAGAAATGGCATAAAAACAGTTAGTGTCAAATTTAAAAAATTGGAATTTCAAAATGATAAGAGAGTTTTAAAAAAATCCACGAGCGTTCAGAAAAATGCACACTTTTGATTCATGAAAGAAAAAAACAGAGGTCACCAGAAAGTTATTGCAAAATTATTTGTTCCAACAATTTGTCAATAGCTTTTGGGCGATATTATCGTTGATTATTTTTGTTCATGTCATGCTAAAATGTTGTTGATTTTTTTTCAGATTATTGAGTCACTAAGTACGAAAATTCTCATCGAATACAATTTTTGTCTGGGGCTGGTCATCCACAACATCCTTAATAATCCAAAAGTCCATAGCTGCTTTCACATACATAGAAAATAGAATTTAGTTTCTATTTTGTCCACTACAGTTGTCGCTATAGAATCAAAATTCCTTGGTTCCTAACTTAACTTTTGTTGCAATGAATTGCCAAATGCAGCTGCTTATTTCATTGGCCTCTTTTTTAGCGATGGTTTCATTCCAGATGTAGCAGGTTCCCTTGTGATTTCCCATGTCAAGCACCGTCAAATTATATATGGCAAGTTTTCTGGAATAGTACATCACGGATGTTTCTGACCTTGGCGTAGCTAGAACCTTTAAAAAAAATATTCAGAGAGAAAATATTCAAACAAATACTCCGAGCTCACGCAAAGTTTTCATCGAAATCAGAAAAAATTTTAATATGAAAACGCAAAAAAAATCGCTTGAATTCTTGCAAATTTTGTATGATATGCCGCATTAGTCTGTACTTCCCCTTTACTTTCTAAGAATGTTGCAGAAATTACTAAAAAAATTAAAAATTTTACGAATTCGAGTAAAAAAAAATACGTTGCAAATTGCTTCTTCAACATTTAGTACGACGCTCAAAGCTTCCTCTATGAGGAAGCAAAAATTAAAAATATAGTGTTTCATGGGGAAGACTTGAGCATCATGCTAAGTTCTGAGAAAGCAATTTGCAAATTTCAATTTGCAGCGTATTCCTTAAAATTATCCTTCTATTCAAATACGAATTCGGATGGTACTGCAAAGGAAGCATTCACTTTCATGGCGTATACTGTACACACCCAATTTGTTTCCTCATTATTTTAAAAGCAAAGTGACTATGATAAATTGAATAATGTACTTTTTGAATATCGAAACAAGCAGTGCACACTGTCGTGTCTTATATTGCGAATTCCTTGTCTTGGCGCATCAATTCGCGAGACGTTTTTTTATTATTCTGATGGACATCATAATCCTCCTGCTCTATCATTTTTTCGTCGATCGAAAGGAACCGAAAATGCGTGCACTTTGCACATTGATCTTTTTTTGGTTTATGGAAGCTCAAATTGTATGTATTAAAAATGTCTCTGTAATGATTTGTCGTGGTGACAGTGGCATTTTCTTTAGCGGACATCCACTCAACGTATTGCCGATATATTTCTTCAACGTTAAGATCTTCGTTTAAGTACTCCCGACTCGTACTTTCTCGTGTAGAGTGTGACTCAACCCGTTTAATTGTATCGATATGGTCACAAACTGATTGAGTCATAGCATCCGGTATTTTTTTTAGTCTATTTCGATGAGACCCATGCTTGTCTGCCGATATAAAGTGTCCGTCTGTACAGTTATTTTTTTTATTGTCGACAGTCAACAGCCAATGTCGTGAGATGCCTACAATAATTCAATAAACAATATTCAATCATTTTTAATGATTATTTAAGTTGTTACAATAACAGTTATAAATAAACAAATCACTAGCTTATATCATTTAAGAAATATCTCCTAGCCAATGAAAGTTCAATTTCAATCGCCTTATCAGAGAAGTTTTATTTTTTACAAACCTAATGCATTGGTGAATATTGTCCGGCAAACCTTGACTTGCTTTGTCGAAGTTTGCATATATCGGGCTACATAATCCCATTCGCGAGTATGGTCGCCCAGTGCCCAGAAAGATTGATTTTTTTTTCTATCTTCTATGCTTATTTTTGATTGGCATTTGAAACGACAGGCTCTATCGCATCCGGGACAAAATTTTTTCACTGCGAAAGAATTTTCCATTCTGGAAACCCCGGCCTCGCCTGAGTTGCGCGCCTTTTTGGCAGCGTTGTCGATCCACTTTTTCGGCTGGTTCCGACGTTTTCGCGACTTTGTCGGTTTTCTGCAAATATGGTCGCCCTCGCCGTCATTGCAATCGGTATTTCCAGACAATGATGGTTCACGGGACAAGTTTAATGAAGAACCATCGGGTGAAGCGGACAAGCTACACAAATCTATATTTTTTTATCTCGTTTATTAAAGGATTAATTCCAGTGTGGTGGGTCGAAAAATAGCTGTTTTTCGCGATTGTTTTTCTTTTGTGAAAATAATTTAATCCGCTCGATTTTCGTATGTCTCATTGAAACACTCTTGAAGAGCAGGAAATAAATTTTTTAATGTATTGTAACGGGACGGCCTTTTCTGCCTCCCGTCACCAATTTCATCGTCATGAAAGAGGTGGGACCAGGACATCTAGGCCCCGGGTCAAGCCCAATATTAAGGTGAGCACGCCTCTTATTACTGCCCACTCTCTCTCTCATTTCGCCAAATCACCACCGGAAATACGTCATGCGATCGAACGTTCAAGAACCATTGAGAACGTTCGATGGAAATCCATGGAAGCTTGGAGAAGGGGCACTCCCACCATCATCAGTTTCAAAGGCTATAAAAGCGCTACCAAAATCGGGCTCCGGCACTCTACTTCATACCAACAAGTTTGAGTCACGCATCGAGCGCTGCTCGATATTCTTCATATCATCGTATATGCGATTTTGCGTTTCTCTGCGCTTAGTGCGTTAGGACCTTTCTCCACGTGAAGCCCCCATATTGCGTTGGGAAGTTGGATCGTGGTCAAAGGATAGCTACGTTTGCTCCGTGCCTCTTTTTTTTATTGTTCAAATCCTGCATAATTATCAAATCTTCCAATTTAATAATTCAAGTCTTGTACGGCACGTGGAGACGGGCAGGTAGGTCAGCCTTCAGCGAGTTCCCTCGTGGAAACAATTTAATGAGTGATTAATTGAGTGTAAAGCTCCGTCACGGTGCACCCTGCGACCGTGACGAATAAATTCTTTTTCATAAAATAATAAAATCCGTAGCCGTGATTCTATCGCTGGAGCGCTATTTAAAATCTTATTTCTTTTCGGGATCGTATTAAAATCGAACTTATTCCGAATATCATTTCGAAATTATAAATTGGAGAAAGACCTTCTGTCTTTCTCATGCATTTAATCCAGGCATTGTGTCTGCGGGCGGATTATAATAGACACCAACACGAGCGAGCGTTGCTCACACATGCTGTTCACACACAACACGCTCACTCGGCTCAAATTCTTTTTTTTTCGTACGCATGAAGATCTTCACTATACAATTTCGATATTCACGTCTTCGATGTTAAATTCCTTTTTCCTTCTTAGGTCTTTCCTTTCTCCGGTCGAGTCTTACGAAGATAAGATTTGCACCTCTGCGGCGAAGTCCGTTTTCTAGGTTAAATTTTGCTCGGTTCACATCTCGCTTCACGAGACCCGTTTATTATGATGAGAGGTCTAGCTTTCTGAGCGTGCCGTAACGTGCTATGTGAAAGATAAAACCAAATCTGAGGGATCTTAAAAATAAAATGAAATTTTATAAAAGAAAGATCATCCTCTCACAGCCGTGAATATATTCCGACATCACGCGACATTCTCAGACACACAAGTATTCTCACACATTCTCAAGGCGTCAAGTCCGAACCACAACAAGACTCTCTCAAGGCGAAGGCCGAAGAGAGACAAAATAAATACGTGAATTGCGAGAATTCGAGATAAAATAAAATTATTTCGAATATTTCGATAGCGTGAAATTCACGAAACGTTACAGTATATTTTAATTTTGTTTACATTGTTTTTTATCTTTGAAAATTTCTAATAAAAAACAAACATTATGCACGATTCCAGCCGTAATTATTATCTGAAACGAAATTCTAAAGATTATTAGTTGGCATAAGTGTCGCAATCTTTTTGTAGAATTTCGTCCCAGGTAATAATTTCCGCTGGGATCGTGCACACCGTCAGGACCAGTTTTTTTTACAAGACATTGTCAATGATAAAAAAACAATGGAAAAAATAAAAATGGATGTTTAAAATTCATTTCCTGTTCTCACAGAGTTTTTTAATGAGATATACAAAAATCAAGCTGATTCGAGTATTGTAGCAATAAAAAAACTTGCGAAAAACAGCTTTTTTCGATCCGACACCCTGGAGTGATCCCTCAATAAACAAGACGGAAAAATAGATTTATGCAGCTTGTCCGTTTCACCCGATGGCGCTGCATCGAACTTGAGAATCATCATTCTCTGAAAATAATGATGGCAATGATAGCGAGGGCAAAAAATTTTCAAAAAATTCAACAAAGTTGCGAAAGCGTCGGAACTAGCCGAATAAGTGGATCGACAACGCCGCCAAAAAGGCGTGTAACTCAGGCGAGGCCGGGGTCTCCAAAACGAGAAATCCTTTTGCAACGAAAAAATTTCATACTGGTTGTGATAGAACTTGTCGGTTCAAGTGCCAATCAAAAATAAGTATAAAAGATCGAAAAAAATGTTTCAATGTTTCTGGGCACAGGGCAACGATACTCACTAATAGCACTTAAATTGTGTAAATGGCATTATGTAAAAATAAAACTTTTCTGGCAAGGAGATCGAAATTGAACTTACATTGGCTAGGAGACATATTTAAATCATATCAGCTACTGATTTTTTATTCATACATGCCATCGCACCAACATAAATAATCATAAAAAATGATTAACATTGTTTATAGAACTTTTGTAGGCATCTCACGGCATTGGCTGTTGACTGTCGATAATAAAAATCCGCTGCAAATTTCAATCTGCAAATTGCTTCCCCGAAATTTAGCATGATGCTCAAATCTTCCTCTATAACGGACAATATTTTTTATTTTGGCTTCCTCATAGAGGAAGCTTTTGTACAGATTAATACATAATATCTTACGAAATTTGCAAAACTTAACGTTTTTCGACGAAAAATAACTCAAATTTTTTACTTTAATGCGCTTTTAATGTATATTATACTGCGAAAAAAAAGTTGTTGTAATGTTATCGAACACATGATTATCATCGAAAAAGTTTTGTAAACGAAATAACGAACCCACTTGAAAAAAAATATTGAAAATCGTCCATTTTTTTGGTATAGAAAAGTGAACATGCCCTTAAAAAATTTGTTAATGACTTTTAGATTACATTATTATTGAGTCTGTATTATTTATTTGACAGATTAAAGCATTTTTTTATCAACGATACTGATAACACGGAGAATTTTGTATTATCGTATAATATATAAGCTAACAGTGCTACCAACTGAATTTTATGGCGGAAAAAATGCACGGCCGACATAGCCGGTTTTTCAAGTTTAGCTCGAGATAGCCAGTTCTCCAAGCAAACCTTGAGATAGCCGGATTTTCAAGCAAAACTTGAGATAGCCGGTTTTTCGAGCAAAACCTGAGATCGCCGGTTTTTCTACGCGGCCGTCGACATATTCTTAGGTTTATACTTTAAGAATGTGGAAAAAAATAAAATTGTTTTATTTTTTAAAATTCTTTATCAGAATACCGCCTTAAGATGTAGATGCGTTGATAGAGTATCTATAAATGCGTATATCAGTGATACATTCACGTAACTCAAAATAGCTTAGCAGAGCGTTGAAAAAGTCATCTATTGGTCATCACGTCGTTCGCGATTCGACATGATAGTCCAGGCAATCCGTCGCAAAAAGAGCAAAATCTACATGAGAGGGCGTAGTTTTCTTAGTAGTCTGATTTGTTAAATGAGTATATTCTAGTATAATGACGGATTTGAGGGGTCGCCCGAGTGTCAATGGCGCCACTACCGTGGAAAACGCGTTTCATTCAATATCTCGAGAACGGTTCATTTTGGGCAAAAAACTGTAGAGAACTTTTCTCTCATTAATTCAATTTCGTAATTTTTTTATTGAAATTTTTTTTGCTAGCATCAATATTTTCCAAGTTATTTTGTTCAAAATGCACAAATTTTTTTGTTATCATCTGTTTTTTTTCTTCATCTCACTCACTATTCACTTGCATTGGATTCTACCCATAATCAAACTTATACATCATTTAATCATCTACAACTTTTGTCTCAAATTTTTCCTTCTACTGACAATACTTTTGCAGTTATTGCTTAGTTTATTGATCGAACTCTGCGGCATCAACGCAATACGATCATCTTCGTCGATCATATCAATAATATCTGGTACATTTGAACAACCATTTTCATTACAATTAATGCAAATAACCGAGCAGTACAATCCTGCTTTAAATTTAATTCAATTTAATTTAATCTGTACTGCTCAGTTATTTGCAATAATTGTAATAAAAATGGTTGTTCAAATGTAACAAATATTATTGATACGATCGAGGAAGATGACATAAGCCCAGAATTAGATACCGTAGATGCCTCGAGCAATACAGAATTTGGGGAGGATGCGAATGTCGACGAATCTAATCCATCCACCTCATGGGATTAACTTTAAAAAATTTTAATTGTGTACGTTTTTATTAATAAATGTGTGAAACAATTTTTATAATTAATTTCATTCCTTTTCTGAGCCTCAATCAGGTTATTATTTAGTTAAATGTAATAAAAAACATCGATCAACTCATTCAATCCATTCACCTTTTTATACAGATAAATTGACTAATAAATAACCATCGAATATTTTAATATATTTCTTCAGTACTGCTTACACACTTGTCATATTGCGCTGATGCCGCAGAGTTCGATCAATAAACTAAGCAATAACTGCAAAAGTATTGGCGGTAGAGGAAAAAGCTTAAGACAAAAGTTGTAGATAATTAAATTATGTATAAGTTTGATAATAAGTAGAATTCAATGAAAGTGAACGCTGAGTGAGATAAAGGCAAAAAAACAGACGATAACAGGGAAGTTTGTGCATTTCAAACAAAATAACTCGAAAAATATTGATGGTGAAAAAAAAGTTTTGAATAAAAAAGTTACGAAATTTAAATTTATGAGAGAAAAGCTCTCCACAGTTTTTTTGCCTAAAATGAACCGTTCTCGAGATATTGAATTAAACGCATTCTCCGCGACAGTGGTGCCACTGACACTCGGGCGTCCCCTTAAATCCGCCATTATGCTCAGAATACACCCCTTTAACCAATCAGCCTACTAAGAAAACTACGCCCTTTTATGTAGATTGATTCACAGATTGCCTGGACTATGATTTCACTTACGAAAATAAATTCAGCGCAATAAGTGAAGTGCAAGCGCAAAAGATAAAATACATTATTTATTTTCTGAAAAATAGGAAAATATATACTTCAAAATAGTCAAAAGGTACCCAGCAAACACACTTGGACAATTTACGAAACATTTACGTATAATTGAAATGTAATAAATACGTCATATAGTGTTCCTCATTAATTCGAAACTTATTTATAATGCACGTAAACGAGATGTATATAATACGTCTTGACGATATGCAGTAAGAACGTCAATGAATGATGAAGGAATTACGAAAAACTATAGACATCACAAATATGTAACATTGATACGTCAAGATCTCGTCATTCTTATACGAGATATTTACATTGCGGTATCCCGTGCCTGTAAGGTGCTGCCTCACTATTAGTTAGTAAGAGGTACTCAAATATAGAGCGACTACATCACGACGGGGTCAGGCAGTCAGGCTCGGACCGCGGCCGTATAAATCTCCTGTTAATGATCGAGAACAATTAAGGGTTTACATGTATACGTGCTTTGTGGGTTCTTATCATTGCGACTCTCTTTCTCAAGTCACCACAATGGTGACGAGGATGGGATTGTTTAATTAACTAAATCCCAGTGCTATAAATTAATTATGCTCGAATGTAGTGGTGAATTTAATCAGGGACTCGCAGCCGAAGAAATAAGAAAAGGGCGAATCTCGTGGATATACTAACTTAATGAAACCAAGTTGGTGGACATTTCCAGCGAATACGGCGTCGGAGTAATGATCGAGGATAGTATCGATCGCATCCGACAAGCATTAAGCGCCTATCTTAAGACCGCCAAGGGAACTCAAGTCAAGGAAGACACTCAACGAGAAAACACTGCGAGTGACGCATCGACAAACGGGCGGAACTCGGTCACCGAACGACTTACAATGGCATCCATTTTGGGAAAAGTTAATACATTCAAGAGAGATTCGTGCTGTGATACGTTTGAGAACCAGCTCGAAGCATTTATCTTGCTCAACGATATACCGCAAGAAAAAAAGGCAGCACTGTTAATTACTCAGTTAGCACTGGATGTATTTAAAGATTTGCAGATCGTTTGCGAGCCCGTGAAGCCAATTGATTTACCATACCCAAATCTAAAAGAAAAATTAGTACAACTTTTCGCACCGAAACGGAATGAACATTTGCAGCGCTATGCGTTTTGTGAACGGAAACAAAAACCGGGCGAAGAGATTAAGGATTTCGTGCTATCTCTGAGATCACTAGCGAAGGAGTGTAAATTTGCCAATACCGAGTTTGACAAACAAATCAAGGATCAGCTCATCGTGGGGGCATCAAACGACCTAATAAGATACGCACTTTTAAAATCATCCGAAACCACATTGGCAGAAATGGAGCGATTAGCCATAACGGTGGAAATGTACACATAAGGCAGATCCGGTGAAAGCGGCATCGGAGAGTGCGAAAGACAACAACACGGCCTCGGCAACGAAGATTCACGCAGTCCAAGCTGGTAACAAAAATGAACAATCGAAACGCTACTCAAGCAATAGAAATTACGGGCCATCGAGTCGAGGGAATAACTTTTCGAGAGCGTCAACAAGTACGGGGAAGCGGACTTGCTTTTGTTGTGGCAAAGATAATCGCGTACGTGATCATTGCTCCCTGCGAGACAAATATTGTAGTGAATGCGGAACGAAAGGATATATATTCCGAGTATGTCCAACCAGAAAAAAAAAGAATGGAGCACAACATCGGATAGACGCAGAATCTACCAACGAACTAATCTCGGAGGAAGAAGAGGAAGAAGAAGAAAACAGCGTTACGAATCAGACACATTCACGATCCGAGCGAATGAAGACATAAATGTGTATAAGGTGGGGCCAGAAGACTGCGAATTGAAAGAGAAAAGCGTCGAACCACATTATTTCAACATCAAAGTCGGTGATATTATTTTAAAAATGGAAATGGATACAGGTGCCGCATATTCGGCAATATCGATCAAAGATTATAAAAAAAACGTTCGCGACAACTCCGTTGTTAACCGCCAACCGAACACTAAGAGCTTATAATCGTGAACCGATCAAATCGTTGGGCTATATTAAAGTACCGATCGAAGCAAACGATATACGAATGGAATGCATTTTGTATGTGATTCCAGGAGGGGGAATCCCATTGCTAGGTAGAAGTTGGTTGGCAGCTTTGAAAATGTGGCCACCACAGCATGAAAAAGTAGTAAAAATACAAGCGATGATTGACTCGGCAACCGAAATTAAGAACTGGCGTACGGAGTTTTCGAACGTATTCTCATCTGGTTTGGGAACTTTCAATAAAGGTAGTTTGGATTTACAACTAACCGAAGGGGCGCAACCACGCTTTATGCAACCAAGGCGTGTACCATTAGCAATGCGCAAACTGATTAAGAAAGAAATTGAGCGTTTACGTGACAGGAACATCATCTCGCTGGTCGAATATTCCGAGTGGGGTGCTCCGGTGGTACCAATTGCAAAAAAATGGAGTCATAAGATTGTGTGCTGATTTCAAAGTTACGTTGAACAAAGCGTTAAAATTCGATCATTATCCATTTCTGCGAGTCGAGGAGGTGTTAGATGTGCTAAGAGGGGGAAAATTGTTTACAAAACTCGACTTGTCAGAGGCGTATCAGCAGCTACCACTGACAGAGAGAGCAAAAAAACTGGTCGTGATAAGCACTCATATGAGATTGTTTAGATATAACCGCTTGCCGTTTGGAGTGTCAACAGGACCGGGTTTTTTCCAACGCGTTATAGCATCCTTGTTGTTTGGAATACTAGGAGTAATAGTATTCATAGATGATATTTTAATCACAGCGCCGAACGGGGAAACACACATAGATCGCGTACGAGAAGTGTTGCGGCGGTTAAGCGATGCCGGACTGCGATTGAAGTTTAAGAAATGTGAATTCGCACAAAAAGAAATCGAATATCTAGGGTTTTGCGTGAATTCAAACGGAATCCACCCCTCCGAGGAGAAAATAGACAGTGTAAAAAACGCGCCTACACCGATAAATATTTTGGAACTGAAAAGTTTTTTGGGCTCTATTAATTATTATGCACGGTTTATTAAAAATATAACGGACAAACTTTATCCGTTATACGAGTGTTTGAAGCAACTAGAATTCGGATGGTCAGCCGCATGTGAGTGAAGCTTCACGGAAATAAATGAAGAATTATCATGTGAGCTCACGTTGGCGCATTTTTACCCAAAAAAAGCCGATAGTAATCACCTGTGACGCATCACCATTTGGAATAAGCGCAGTTTTATTTCATCGTGAAGCGGATTCATACGATAGGTCAATTTGTTTTGCGAGCTGGACATTAACTTCGGCCGAAAAAAAATACGCGCGTCATGACAAAGAGGGTTTATCGGTAGTATTCGGAATTCGAAAATTCTGTCAATATTTATATGAAAACGAGTTTATGATCTAGACCGACAGTACAACGTTGTCACGTATATTCCACCCTGATAAGTCGATTCCGCAGATCACAACAGCACGTTTACAGTGATGGGCTATATTCTTATCAGTGTTCAGGTATAATATCAAACACATACAAGGGAAAGATAATTATGCGGACGGGCTCAGCAGACTTCCGATCAAACGATCGCAAGATTTGGAAAATAAATTTCAAATACTAAAAAATGTCAACAATTCATTCGTGAATAACATTGTGGAATCTGATTTTGCCTCGTTAGATTGGAATGTTGTTCGGAAAGTTACGCAGGAGGATGTCGTATTGTGCCGGGTGATTAGATACTGCATGGACGGATAGCCGGAAGTCAATCCGAAAGAGGAGGGAATGCAAAGTTTCTGGGAAAAACGTGACGCGATGTCCGTGGAAAGCAATTGCGTTTTGTGGGGGCACCGCGTGGTCATCCCCAATAAGTTGAGGAAGATCGTGCTGAAGGGACTCCACCATAGCCACTTTAGCGTCTCACGTATGAAGGCTTCAGCACGGTCATATGTTTGTTGGCCACAAATTGATAAAGATATCGAAGGAATTACGAAAGCGTGTTTGGCGTGTTTGAAAATGCGTAAAAATCCTCCAAAAGCACCCGTTTCGCCTTGGCCGTGGCAACCGGCACCATGGCACCGTATTCACTCAGACTTCTTAGGTCCGATGAGCGGAAAAATGATATTAATAACAATTAATAGCTATTCCAAACGGCCCGAGATATTTATTATGCCTAATATGAGCGAGGAAGCCACAGAAGATGCATTTCAAGAAATGTTTTCTAGGCACGGGTACCCGGCGCATATTGTAACAGACAACTTCGCTACATTTACGGGAGAAAAGTTTCGACAGTTATTTCGAGAAGGAGGCATCAGGCATAGTACCATCGCGCCTCACTGGTCGGCCACGAACAGCGCGGCAGAGAACCTCGTCGATACATTAAAGAGGAAAGTTAAAAGTATGATGGAAAACGGCATGTCCCTTCGGGCAGCGGTACGGCAATTTCTGTTTGATTTTCGAGCGACGCCCCACGCGACGGCACAGCGATCGCCAGCAAATATGATGTAAAATAGGGAATTAAAAACGTAGTTTTCTACGCTGCGCCCACCGTCGGCGGCAGAACATGTACAAGTACCCCAAGAGCGTCAAATAAAAAATCACACGGGCTCACGTAAAATTCATTTTCAAATAGGTGATTCAGTCATAACGAAAGACTATAGGGGCGGAGGAGAGCGTTGGGCGCCGGCCGAAAAAATACGGGAGCGAACCCCCGGAATAATATATGACGTTAAAGCGGATGATGGTGTGATTTGAAAACATGTTAATCAGCTCGTTGCAGCAAACATTAGCGGGGCCGCGACCACGGTAGACCAAAACAAAAGTGTCGCGTCAAAACGAAGACAACCGTCGCGCGTTGAACCGTAGACTGTAGAACCGCGAAGATCGGAGCGAATTCGTCAAAAGAAAAGTAGCCACTTCTAAGCTAGTTATACAATAAGATTAAGGAAAGAATGTACATTATATACATATATGGTATACATTATGGTATAAAATAAGGAAAGCTGGCTCGTGAATATAGCGGGGAAGAGTGCGGTATCCCGTGCCTGTAAGGTGCTGCCTCACTATTAGTTAGTAAGAGGTACTCAAATATAGAGCGACTACATCACGACGGGGTCAGGCAGTCATGCTCGGACCACGGCCGTATGAATCTCCTGTTAATGATCGAGAACAATAAAGGGTATACATGTATACGTGCTTCGTGGGTTCTTATCATTGCGACTCCCTTTCCCAAGTCACCACATACATATACTGTGAACCTGTAAAATTGTTATGAGTCAATGCTGTAACAATTATGGAACATTAGTGATATTATAATCTCGTAGTACAGGCTACGTAGCAAATACATGTAATGCGTTATATAAATGTTACAAGACATTTGTTGTAACAAATCCGTAACAATTATACAACATTGCTGTAACAATTATAGATTGTTGATATCATAATCTCATAGTATAGGCTACGTAGCAAATACGTATAATGTGTCACATAAATGTTACAAGACATTTCTTGTAACAAATTCGTAACAATTACAGAACATTGCTGTAATGATTTTCAACGATTGGTGATATTATAATCTCGTAGTTTAAGCTACGTAACAAATACGTATAATGTGTTACATAAATTTGACACGACATTTCTTGTAACATATCCGTAATATATACATATAAATCTACATAACCTCAAAATGTCTTGAATCATTTTGAGGTTATGTAGATTAAGGAACGCAAACAATATGTGAGTGTAATAGGTCAGTGTAATTCGACTCTGAACCTGCTGAAATAAATTTCTACTATGATTTTCCATGCTATTTTGGCATAACACCTCCCTTCAAAATCTCATACGGGTTAAAAAAAAATTGTCTCCGAATCAGATTTCGATCAGGTTGAAATTTTAATGAACGAATTAATAAGATAATTTCACGTTATACACTTTTGGCACCCCCACCACCTCCACGCCGCCGGCGTGAACTGGCCCCTCAATATTGATCATTTGTCAATGATTTATCAACTTTAAATCTCTTATAAAGAATTCGTTCAATACGTAAAAATAAATTTCAGTGACTCATGTACCCCAAATGTAATATAAACATCACGGGTTAATAAGTAGATGATAGCGTAGTGGTAGCGTATCAGTGTTAGATCGTTAGGAAGGTTCAGTTTCAGGCAGGTCTCAGTCCCCCACAATTGGCAAATTAACTTTCTTGAATCCACGCAAAGTTGAGGAGCATATATCAGGAATAATAAGCTCATAAGTTAAATTTGAAGAAATATAATTGATTGAATTCTTTTCCTCCTATTTATGGATATTACCATGAAACTGGTTGTCGCGAGTTAAAACCCCGATGGCCACGTCTATTTTTTTTGTTTAATGAACCCTTATATTAAATAATGTCCAAAAACAATAAAATATTAATTTAAAAAAACCTTTATTTTATCGGAATCATAAAGAAATATAATATTACGAATGAAATAAAAATTGCATGTTTCGTTACGTAGCAGTTACATCAATATGCTGAGTGTGTCATGGCCAGGCTAAATCACCTCTTCCCGCGCGCGCATTTCCGCTCCCGTGAGTGCAAAAAGATAGAACTAAAACTTTTAACACATATTTCTCGACAACAACTGAATGGAATGAGCTTTATGGCTATGAGACGAGTTTGTTACATCTATGAGCTGAGTGTGTTACATCTATGAGTTAAGTTTGTTACATCTATATGAGTTGAATATTTTACATCTTGGGTATGAGTATGTTTCATTATTATTCTCCGTAGATTTTTCATATCTGTGACTTATTTAAAGGATGACATATTTGAGAACAAACTCTGCTTCAGTCACGGAGTTTGTGACGGAAATGTTATATCCAATGTAGCACGCGTTACATAACATTTTCGTAACTATTTCGGGATTGTGTTTGCTGGGTATTATTCATAAAATTATCAACGAATGGACGGTATGATGTAATATTAATATTACTCTTACCTCCATAATTCTGAACAGTTTTATATTCATCTATTTTCAAATTTTTTTCATATCCTTAAATTTTTTATATTTTTTAGTATCCACCAAAAGACCCTTCCTGGTAAATTTTGAGATTTTTTTGATTACCCGTTCATAATAAATCAAATTTTAAAAAACCGCTCTCTTTCGGCTATTTTATCATAACTTCCTTAATCATTATCCCAGCAAACACACTTGGATGATTTACGAAACATTTACGTATAATTGAAATGTAATAACTACGTCACATAATGTTCATCACAAATTCGTAAATTTTTCATAACGCACGTAAACGAGATGTATATAATACGTCCTGACGATATGTAGTAAGGATGTCAATGGGAGATGTAGGAATTACGAAAAACTATAGACATCACAAATACGTAACATTGATACGTCAAGATCTCGTCACTCTTATACGAGATATTTACATGTACTGTAAACTTGTCAAACTGTTACGAGTCGATGCTGTAACAATTATAGAACATTAGTGATATTGTAATCTCGTAGTATAGGCTACGTAGCAAATATGTCACACTGTGTCATAAATGTTATAAGACATTTCTTGTAACAAATCTGTAACAATTCTAGAACATTGCTGTAACAATTATAGATATTGGTGATATTATAATCTCGTAGTGTAGGCTACGTAGCGATTATGTATAATGTGTGACATAAATGTGACAAGTCATTTCTTGTAACAAATCCGCAACATATACGTATCATATATTACGAGAAATGTCCTCACATTTTAAGGTTATGTCGATTAAGGAACGTAAACAATATGTGAGTGTAAAGTACAAGGAGGTGATATCGAATAATCCAGCGTAATACAGAATAAACCAGAATAATACAGCATACATTGCAAGAGGTAAGTTTAATGTGATCCCTTTATTTAAAAGAAAAAAATAAGTTATATGGGTATTTCCCGTGATGGAAAAACACCCAGGAATTTCCCTTACTCGGTTTATAACCTTATTCGCGTTGCACGTTCGCTTAATTTCTCTTTGCCCTTTCTTTCTGTGTTGCAGGCCTGTTTTGAAATTGATAGCCTATTTTCAATTTTCCAGGCATTGTCCTGGTCACAATTTTGACTTTAATCAAAATTTGCCGCGCTCATCCCATAATAAAAAGTGTTACGAAGGAAATGAGACGTCGTAGAACAAAATCTATCTAGCAATTCTTTCTGAATCATGCGCACAGTGTAGGAACCCAGTTTTGAGTTTTTACACTCTGTGTAAGAACCTAGCTTTAAGTTTTTACACTCTGCGGCTGATTCAGAAAGAATTGATAGACAGATTTTGTTCTACGACGTCTCATTTCCTTCGTAACTCATTTTCCCATGGGATGAGCACGGCACATTTTTTTTGCTCTTTATTTCAGAATTGCAGGCCTGCTTTGAAATTGTTAGCCTATTTTGAACTTTCCAGGCATTGTCCTGGTCACAATTTTGACTTTAATCAAAATGTGCCACGCTCATCCCATAGGAAAAAGTGTTACGAAGGAAATGAGACGTCGTAGAAGAAAATCTATCTAGCAATTCTTTCGGAATCATGCGCAGAGTGTAGGAACCCAGTTTTGAATTTTTACACTGTGTAAAAACCTAGCTTTGAGTTTTTACACTTTGCGCATGATTCAGAAAGAATTGATAGACAGATTTTGTTCTACGACGTCTCATTTCCTTTGTAACTCGTTTTCCCATGAGATGAGCACGGCATATGTTTTTTGCTCTTTATTTCAGAGTTGCAGGCCTGCTTTGAAATTGTTAGCCTATTTTGAACTTTCCAGACATTGTCCTGATCACAATTTTGACTTTAATCAAAATGTGCCACGCTCATCCCGTGGGAAAAAGTTTACAAAGGAAATGAGACGTCGCCAGCAGTTTATCAGCGTAGAGTATAAAAACTCAAAACTAGGCTTTTCAGGACACCGGTGCACCTTGAGGGTTCTAACTAGTCCCAAAAAATTGTTCATTTGGTACCTCAAATGGTGGACGATACATCATATTTGTAGGTATTCTACAAAAATTATAAATTATAATTAAAATGTACTTTTCAAATGTTAAAATAAAAATAAAATTCCAACCTAATATGTAGGTTGGAAATACATAAATTTCTTGTAATTTGTTGATAAAATATGTATATACGTAAATTACCTGTAACCACGAAATCACATTGACATCATTGTTACGAGTATTATGCACCAGGATTACGTTTCGTTTCGTAGGAGTTACATCAATGAGCTGAGTTTGTTACAACTATGATCTGAGTTTGTTACATCTATTATCTGAGTTTGTTATGGCTATGTGATGAGTTTGTTACATCTATGAGCTGAATATGTTACATCTTGGGTATGAGTTTATTTCATTATTATTCCTCGTAGATGTTTCGTATCTGTGACTTGTTTATAGGATGACATATTTGAGAACAAACTCTGCTTCATTCACGGAGTTTGTGACATAAATGTTATGTCCAATGTAACACACGTTACGTAACATTTTCGTAACTATTTCGGAACTGTGTTTGCTGGGACCCAAGTTAAGAGTTTTGTTTTTCAAAATGTTCGTTCTGCTGCCTCATAAAGGAAGCTTTGTCTTCGTGAAATTTTTTTTTCGCGATTTTTATGCTAATATGTTCAAAATGTCCTAAAATATCGAGAAATCATATTTAGAAAAAATGTCCGGATGTGTGTGTGTGTGTGTGTGTGTGTGTGCGCGCGCGCGTGTGTGTGTGTGTGTGTGCACGTGTGTGTGTGTGTGTGTGTGTGTGTGTGTGTGTGTGTGTGTGTGTGTGTGTGTGTGTGTGCGCGTGAGTGCGTGTATGGGTGTGTGTGTATCCTGAGTATTAGATGTAAATAATTAATCAGTCGAAAACACTTCGAGATATCAAGCTAAAATTTGGCACACTTATCAAGCACGAATTGCTTTTCATTTTGAAAAAAAATTTGTTTTAATTATAACGGGTGTTCAGATTTTATCGACTTCTTTCGTTTTTGCAAGAATGGCGTAAGCGCTCTAACCTCTGCAATTTTCAAGATATTGCACTCAAACTTCGTACAGAATAAGTATAGCTATTAAGGCTGTTTGGTATTGAATTTTGCGAGAATCCATCAAGGAATTTTAATTTTATGAAATTTTGAATTTTTTGAAAAACAGCCTAAACGCTCTAAATTGTGCAATTTTCAAGATATTGTACTGAAACTTTGCATAGACCTAATATAGCTATCGAGGTTGTTTGGTATTAAATTTGGCAAAAATCCATCGAGGGATTGAATTCTTATGAAATGATTAATTTTTTGAAAAATAGCGTAAACGCTCTGACTTGTGCAATCTTTAATATATTGCACTGAAACTTTACACAGAGCTAATATAGCTATCGAGGATGTTCGTTATTAAATTTGGCGAAAATCGATCGAATGATTAAATTTTTATCCAATTTTGAATTTTTATAAAAGAAGCGTAAACGCTATAACTTTTGAAATTTTTTAGATATTGCAATGAAATTTTGTAAAGAGCCAGTATAGCTATTAATGTTATTTGCTATCAATTTTGGGGGAAATCGATCGAATTTGTACATTGATTACTAATATTTTTCAATAGTTAACAAAGCTTCTTTCATGACCCGCGTAGAAAAAAAAATCTTTTCAAGAATCTTTTCAAGAATCTTGCAAAAAATCTTGGAAAGAGTCTTGTAAAGAATCTTTCCAAGACTCTTGAAAAGATTTTTTACGAGATCTTGGAAAGAATCTTGGAAAGACTCTAGCGTAGAAAAAAAAATCTTTGAAAGAAGATTCAAAGGATTCTTTGGAAGAATCTTTAAAAGATTCTTTGAAAGAATGAGGTTTTTCAAAAATCTCACGAAAAATTAAAAACTAACCAATTCGAGTCAATTTTGAAAAAAGAAGAAATTTGAGAAAATTGGAAAACTTTATTTAGGAAAAAGATAGAAAATCGAAAATAAAGATGATTCATATACAGAATCTTTGAAAGAACAAAATTATTTCTACGATTCTCCCGAGCGATCAGCTTGTACAAGATTCTTCACAATCAGTCTTTCCAACATTTTTCAAATTAATCTTTCCACGATTCTTTAAATGAATCTTTCCAAGATTCTTTAAATGAATCTTTCTAAGATTTTTCCAATTAATCTTTCCAAGATTTAACGCCGTGTTAAAACGGACTTTGGCCATGAGGGTCATCTTTATTTTTGATTCTCTATCTTTTTCTTAAATAAAGTTTTTGATTTTCTCGAATTTCTTCTTTTCCAAAAATTGACTCCAATTGGTTAGTCTTCAGTTTTTCGTGAGATCCCGCGCAGAAAAAATTGGTATCGGATAGAGTCTCATACGGAGTCTCTCGCACAGTCTCGCATAGAGTCTCAAAGATTGTATTGCATAGAGTCTCGGAAAGAGTCATGGTTATGCAACAATCGATACTCCTATCTAGAAATGAGGCCAATCTAGCAGAGACGCTGTCCCAAACGAGATTGGTAAATTTTCACGAGACAATCCCGGACTGTCTTGGCTGCATTCGATTGATCGTGGGATTATTCCGACGAATCTCTTCGAGACTTTGCGATTGACTTATTAAACTCTTGGACGGAGATGATCTGTGATAGATCCCGCAGGTGTATCTTTCTCAGCTACCCATAGGAGTCTCCGACAGATGAGAATAGAGCTCGGAGAAAGTCTGGCAGAGACCCCTGACTTCTACGAGTCAATTCCGGACTACATATCGACTTGCTCACGGTATTCTGGAGAATCAAGGCGAGACTCTGGTCCGGTAGAGATAGAGTCTCGTGAAGAGTCTTTTGCAGTCTGGCATAGTCTCGCATTGCATCTCGGATAGTGGATCTGATCTTATTTCTGATGAAGTCTCTGAAAGAGTCATCGGTGAGATGCGATCAATGCTCATATTTTAAGTATTGAGGACAATCTCGCAGCTACGCTATCCCAGATGAGAGCGTCGTGAATTTTCACGAGTCAATCCTGGACTGTCTCGACTTGATTCGATTGATCGCCGTATTCCGACGAATCTCTTCGAGACTTTGCGATCGACTTTTTGACAGACATGATCTATGATAGATCTCTCAGGTGTATCTTTCCCAGATGCTCGGAGGAGTCTCTGCGAGATTAGAATAGAGCTCGTAGAAAGTCTGGCAGAGATGCCCAATTTCACGAGTCAACTCCGAACTTCATATCGGCTTGATCGCGGTATTCTCAAGAATCAATGCGAGACTCTGGACCGGTAGAGATAGAGTCTCATAAAGAGTGTTTTGCAGTCTGGCACAGTCTTGCATTGAGTCTCGGATAGTGGATCGGATCGGATCTCGGATGCAAGCTTCAGAAAGAGTCACCGGTTAGACGCGATCAATGCTCATTTTAAGAAATGAGGACAATCTGGCAGAGACGCTGTCCCAGATGAGCGTCGTAAATTTTCACAAGTCAATCCTGGACTGTCTCGGCTTGATTCGATTGATCGCGGTATTTCGAAGAATCCCGTCGAGACTTCGCGATTGACTTCTTAAGGTATTGGATGGACTTGGAGACAGTTTCTGAGACTCCCGAACTTGATGAAAATTCAGGATCTTTCCAAAAGGTTAGATTTAAAAATGGGCAGTTGCGTTTTGAGATTGTCGCCGAGAAGTAGTAATGGAAAAGTGAATTTTTCTGATTAGAGAGTAGCAATCAGGTTTGGCACATCCATCGTAAAAAATCAATGAATAGATGATATAAAACTCCGATTTTCGAAGTAACAAACCAATATTTATTTTTTATTACACATTTTTAATTTCAAAAATACGTTGAAATAGAATATTAATTTGCAGAAATTGAATATTGCAAATAAATAGTATGTTGGCACAAACTGTCCTCAATTGCCGATTAAACGGTTTTTGGATTAGAAAATAATAAATTTATTCTGTATCTGAACTGTTTTTCTTTTTTTGCGAAGATTTTGGATTTCTCAATGTCGAAATTTTTAAGTTGATCACTCGATTGAATTTTGCGTTCGTGAATTTATAAAGCCCGTAGTGGTCGACAAAATCTAAAATAGAAATTATAAATCATTATCAGTGAATGTCTGGACTCGACGCCGATACATTTGTGATGGAATGTCTCATATAACGCAAGGATACTAATTTTTCAATTTTTCCATCACTATAGTAGTGATAGTGGACAAGATGAACCTACGATTTTAAAAATTCAAGAAAAAATCGTAACCATTGTTTTCTCATTACCAGTCTCAAAATTTGTGTTTTAGGAACTAATATTTTTGAGAATAATTTCGTGTTTTAGCTTCAAAATGAAAAAAATCAGTCAAATGAGCTATAAACAATTGTTTACATGCAAATGAAATAAAAAGCAGGTATTGACAGTAAAAATTATCCTGAAAAAATGTTTTTTTTACTCATATATAACACGAAATACTATACATACTGTTGATAGTGGGAAGAAAATACAAAGAACCATGATTTTGCAAACTCGAGAAAAAATAGTACCCATTGTTTTACCTTTACCGGACCGGGCTTAAAATTTGTATTTTAGAAACTCATATTTTTGAGAACTTTTAGAAAAAAATTGAAGGGCTCAAACAATTTTAAAAATCGTGTTTTAGGTTAAAGATGAAAAAAAAATCATTCTTATTAGGTATAAATAATTTTTTATATAAAATTTTCGGAAAATTCATTTCACAATGCATAATTTGAAAACGAAAATTAAAATCGCAGCAATTTTGACCAATTTATGAGTATATAAAAAAAAAATGTTGCAAAATTTTCAAAAGTTCGTATCTCATGATTGGCTGGATAAAAAAATTTTGAAAAAATCAGGGCTACCTTTTGTAATAACCATACAAAGAAAGTCAAATATAATTGAAATCGGCGATACAAAAACCGACAGTAGGACGAATTGGCATGGAATGCCCTATATATATTAAACCGTGAATGGTTGTAACTACCGCTTGTAACGTTGCCATGTTGTAAAATTCGATTCTATGGTTTGGTGAATACTGAATACTAAAAACTTTGCAAAAAGTGAACAAAACGTTTTTTAAAAGTCGTTTTTTCGATTTCACGCCGAATGGGTTCACTTAACTTAAAGCCAGCAAGCCTCACACATATTTCAGAATACATAGTTACATTTGATAGCCTTCTTGATATGTTTGGGAATCCCTTCTTTTGTAGTCGCACCACACGCCGTTAAAGTTTTTAATTTCTCCGCTCCCACTAGGTACATGAGTGAGCGACGAATCATTTCCTTTGGCTCATTATCGTGAACCAAAATGGATTTTAAATCGCGCTTCTCAACGAAAACTCCAGATTCTGGTTCAATTTCAACCTATAGCGCAAGAACGTGTTACAAGCGTTTTGGGTACTCTATAAAGCTCTATGAAGTTAGCATAAGAAAGTATCGAAAGTAAATTCAACTAATATCAAAATTAAATGTTTGTTTCAGTGCTAATTTGGTCCCAAAATGAAAATTTTCGTGCTCCTTATAATTTTCAAAAAATCCAATTTTAGTAGTTCGTTGTTATTTTGATATCAAGCTAGCAGAGCATCATTATTCGGTAACATTAAAAGAATCTAAGGGCGTAGGAGTTACGTGCTTTTAAACCGCACAAAATGGAACTCCAGAATCCGAACAGAAGTACTTTCTTTCGACTTTCGAATAATGTTTATATTTTTCGAAATTCGAAAGAATACGTAAATTTAAAATCTCATGCTACTGGATCTAGGTGCTATTTTGATGCTTTTTGAACTGTAAAAATGTCAACCCCAAAATTCGATTGGAAGTTTGTTTTTTAATTTTGAAAATTTTTTGAGACTTCGAAATTTGAAAGAAACCTGGCAATTAATTTCGAAGGTTTCGTGAAAAAATAATGCAGGAAAAAATACCGGCGGAAAAAATAGTACGCGAAAAATACCGGACGGAAAAAATACCACCGAAAAAATAGCCGTCGTAAAAAATACCCGGGGAAAAAATACCTAGCGGAAAAAATGACCGCCGAACAAATACCTGGCGGAAAAAGTACCCGACGGAAAAAATACCGGCGGATAAAATATCAGTAATTATTGCGAAGTGCAACTCATCCGAAAGGAGCATCCCAAAATCATTTGTTAATTATATTCTATTAGGCGAGGTCACACAGGGATAGCAACTTCGGTTAACATTTCCTTTATAATAAATGTTATGTCGGGTCCGTCTGCGGAAAATTCGTCGAAAACAATTCGTCGAATCACAATTCGTCGAGGACAATTCATCGAAAACACAATTCATCGAGAGCACAATTCGTCGAATCGCAATTCGTCGAAACACAATTCGTCGAATCACAATTCGTCGAAACACAATTCGTCGAATCACAATTCGTCGAATCACAATTCGTCGAATCACAATTCGTCGAATCACAATTCGTCGAATCACAATTCGTCGAATCACAATTCGTCGAATCACAATTCGTCGAATCACAATTCGTCGAATCACAATTCGTCGAATCACAATTCGTCGAATCACAATTCGTCGAATACAACTAAGAATATTTTACGTTACAATTTAAAATTAGAGTATTTCCCGCTATAGAGTTAAAAATCGGTACGACTATTTCCCGCTATAGTTGAACATCTCCATAAATATTTCACGCGATAGTTTCAAAACAGTACTTTTCACGAATTTTCCGCAATCTTCGATTAATGGTGTTTCGACGAATTGTGATTCGACGAATTGTGATTCGACGAATTGTGTTTCGATGAATTGTGTTTCGACGAATTGCGATTCGACGAATTGTGTTTCGACGAATTGTGTTTCGACGAATTGCGATTCGACGAATTGTGTTTCGACGAACTGGGATTCGATAAATTGTGCTCTCGACGAATTGTGTTTTCGACGAATTGTTTTCGACGAATTGTGATTCGACGAATTGTTTTCGATGAATTTTCAGTAAATCCTGAGTCTGAATCTTCTGACTCGGCTTTCCTTTTTACGTTCATTTTCATTTTATTCGTTATTTCTTCTATTTTTGTAGCTTTTAACCTATTTGAATGGACGATTTTCGGTTTATTTTTATATAGAATTTTTACATTTCCGTTTTCGAAGACTTCTATAATTTTAAAAGGGCCTTCATATTGATTTCCCAATTTTTCTGGTTTTGGCCCATTTAACAAGAATGCGTTATCCCCCTCGTGGAAGTTCACGGGTTTAATTTTTTTGTCATAATAATATTTTGACTTTTGCTTTGCCTCTACTAAATTTTCGTAAGCAAGTTTTCTTGTTTCTGTCAGCTGTTCTACTAAATTTTTTATATAATTGTCATCCGTCGGCAGCTGATCTATTTCATGCACTTCATGTTCTTCCAATGGGAGTCGAGCAGTTCTATCGAAGACCAATTTCATAGGGTGTAAATTTAGTTCCTTTGTGGATACAAGTATTGTAAGACAACATTGCCAAATCGATCCAATGATCGCATTCTTCATTACTATTTGCGTATTGTTTCAAATATTCACCCAATGTATGGTGTGAGCGCTCCAAAGACCCGTTTGACTGTGGGTGGAAGGCGGTTGTTTGAATCTTCTTGATTCTAAACCTTTTATTTATCCTTTTCATGAAATAACTGATGAAATTTCTGCCTTGATCTGTCAAACAGGCTTTTGGTGAACCAAAAGTGCAAATAAATCGTTTAATAAATGCATCCGCTATTATCTCTACTCTTTGGTCTTCTAACGGGGTTCCAAGAGAAAATTTTGAAAGTCAGTCTCGGATTGTCAGTATGTATTCTTTTTTTTCTTTTGTTTTAGGAAGTGGACCTACAATGTCCATAGCTACTTTATCTAAAACTGCTCCGGGTGTGTCGGTTATGATCATCGGTTGCTTTGTCTTTTTCCGAACTACTTTTTTCAATTGACATTCCGTGCATTGCTGGATTCTACATTGAATGTCATCTTTTAAATTTTCCCAATAATAATCTCGTCTTATTCTCTTGTACGTTTTCGAAACTCCCTTATGCCCTCCGATAGGAGAACAGTGCATTTCATAGGAAACTGCTGCCCTTTTTTCGATTGGGACGTATTTAATTGTACCTAAGCACACAATTTTTACTTCCTCGTCTTTAAATGTTTTTTCCATCAAGGTCAAAATTTCTTCCCACGGAATGTTCCCAATATGTTTCGAATATGCTACCAAGATTGTTTTTATATTTTCTTCTTTTAGTATTTCTCTCAGATCTTTTAAACTTTTTGCAAAATATTCTTTAATTTTCATGATTGATTCCCCTGTATTTCCTTTAACAATTGACACAAAATGAAAATTTTTTCCGATTCTATGTTTAAGTACTTTCCCTAAACTCGTGGCTTTTACTGCGGGAATTTTGTTTAATTTTTTTAATTTTCTGGCGCCCTCATCGAGTGGGTCGCCATCTTCCGAGAGGAAATATAAGATATTATCTTTTCTTTGAGCGATTAACTCTTTTGATTTTGTTATATTTGACTTGACTCGATTTTTCTCAGTGGCATCGAGGTGCGGCCTCTCAGATTCCAAGTCTGATTCACCATCACTTTCGGTTTCACTGTTTATCGAATCTGGACTTGAAAACAAAGGGTCATCGGTTAATTCGTCATTTACTTTTCGTGGTCTTGTCAATGTTTTTTCATCATTTCCCCCCTTCTTACTGCCAGATCCACCAGAGCCCAATGGTCGTTTTGATGGTCTGCCTTTTTTCTTTTTTTCTTCGATATCTTTTATATTTTTAGTTTTTTCAAGCATATTTTTTGTCAATGGTTTTGCGATTTTGGAGAAATTTTTGATAAATCTCCTATAGTATCCCGTTAACTCTAAAAACGAACGAATGTTTTTGTATTTTTTTTGACATCGGGAATTCTTTCACCGCTTTTAATTTTTGAGGATCTGGTTTTAAACCGTCTTTACCAATTATATGTCCTAAATAATTGACTTCCGGTCGCAGAAACTCACACTTGTCAGGTTGAAACTGCAAATTTGTTTTTTGCAAGCGTTCCATTAATGCTTCTATTATTTGTTCGTGTTCTTTTAAATCTTTCGCAAAAATTATTATATCAACGAGATAGACAAACATAGATGTTCCGTGCAAACCCGATAGAACATTGTCCGTCAACCTCCGAAAAGTCGCTGGTGTATTTTTCAGACCAAAAGGCATTCTGTTAAATTCCCAATGCCCTTTTGGGGTTGAGAACGCCGTTTTATGGCTATTTTTCGGATCCATCTCAATTTGATGATATCCGCTTGCTAAATCAAACACTGAGAAAAATACGGATCCCCCCTCAATTGATCAAGGATCTCTGTAATGTTTGGAAAGGGATACGCATCGGTCACTGTCTTTTCATTAAGCTGTCCAAAATCAATTACTACTCGCCATCTTTTGTTGCCATGTGAGTCCGGTTTTTTCGGTACAATCCAGACGGGACTGTTATCCCACACGGAACATTAGGGCCATGGGACGTCTAATATCCATACATGGTGGATGAATGCTCCATCCCAGGGACGTCTATGAGTATCCCTATCACTGCTAAAAGAAGTGCGAAACGGCACCTGTTCTATGTACTGGGAACATCCCTTATACGTACCTTGAGACGATTTTTAGACGGACCAGACCCCAAAAAATGACGTCTGATTTACGTATTTAAGACAAATAAACCAGTGACCCGAAAGATGTCCAATGATCATCCATTATACGTCCCTTTATTTAAATAATTTAATCGTTATTAACTACACATTATTAATTAATTATAAACTTTGTTACTAATTATATAATATTCGGGGCCTACGAGATATCCATATTTTACAGAAAAAAAGAAAAAAAAATAGTTTTCGATTTTTCACACTGCGGTCACCCATCCAAGTATTGGATTCAAGGGGTGCTGCTTAACTTTTCTAATCTCCTACCTACCTACCTACCTACCTACACTAACTTGACTTATGAGAAACTTATGCATGTAAAAACCTTATACGATGTAGTTTGCTGATATACTTACATATCTTTGTTTCACAGGCCTTGAATAATGTATAATCGTAATGAAATTTATAATTAATGGATAATGTGTAATCAATAGCGTTTAAATTAAGAGACGTATAATAGATGATCATTAGATATCTTTTGCAATATTGGCATTCGTCTTAAATACGTACATTAAATGTCACTTTATGTGGTCTATAGGTACCTCTAAAAAATATCTAAGGGTACGTATACGAAACGTTTTCAGCACATAGAATCGCTGTCGTTTCGAATCTCCGATAATGGTTTAAGGAGTGTCCCATGGACTTCCCCGGAATGAAATTTTCATCCAACTTAAATGATTATTGGACGTCCCCTGGCTGTTAAGTTACGCGCGGGATATATTTATAGCTCCAAAAATATGTGTCGTGGACGTCGAATAAACTTCCGCGTTATCCTTCGATAGACGTAATTTGTACGTACATACGACGGTCAATCGGCGTACCCATATCACAGCTGCCCGAAATACTTAAATGTACATCTAAATGACGAATGCTTTTGATTGGACAACACGCGATGGATCACACAGGACGTATATTGTATGTTCACACACGTACTATTTCTTAAGCTACAAATATACACAACACGGCCATCTATGGCATGTCCATAGGTAGACATTCAATAGCTTTTAATTCAGTATAGTAATTGGACATCTATTGGACGTTCCAGGTTCACGTCTATATGAAATCCTACATGGAACATCCGATAGACGTTCAATTGACGTCCTCCGAATGTGATTTTCGTTTACGAACCTGGAACGTCCAATGGATGTTCAATTACTATCCTGAATTAAAAGCTATTTAATGTCTACCTATGGACATACCATGGATGGCCGTGTTGTGTATATTTGTAGCTCAAGAAATAGTACGTGTCGTGGACATACAATATACGTCCTGTGTGATCCATTGCGTTTTGTCCAATCAAAAGTATACCATGGATGTTCAATGGATGTCCGCATTACGTCCATCGTGGATGTAGACGTGTTAAGGATCTATGGATGATAGATGGACGTCCAATGGACACTTGGTTCCGTGTGGGATATGGAGATTCTGAATGTTTGATTATTCCACTTTTATACAATTCATCTATCTGTTTTTGAATATCTGATTTTGTAGAATATGGTAATCTGTATTGTTTTGAGGAAATTGGAATATCAGATGTGACTGGAATTTTATGTTTGTATACTTTCGTTGAGCCCAATGGCTCATCGGGAATATGAAAACGATCTGCGTATTTTTTTACAATTCGCTCAACGTGATTTTTCTCTTTTTCGTTTAAATGGTTCAATCTCAGTAATTCTTTAATTATGTCGAATCTGTCATTTCTCTCTACCTTTCTAATATGGGTCCCAATTTCTTTTACAACTTTTGAGGCAGTGGTTTTATTATAATCGTGCGTATCTCCTTGATCGTGGGGTTCGCTTATAATGTCACATTCTCCGATCTTTAACGAAGGTACTTAAACGCTTATTATTTTTTCCGTTGTGTTATAAATTCTCATATATGCGCGACCGTGACAATTCTGAACCAAACAATTGCCCGCATATACCCCTTTACCAATATTCAACCGCGGTATGTATCCTTCTTTTATGTCTTCATTTTTTATTTTTACATAAAAGGATGCCTCGCTTCTGCAGGTAAATCTACGATTTCGATTTTATCCTCACAATTTTTTTTAAATGGATAAGTGCATTTATTTATTTTTAAATGCTTGTATTTAAAATCTAATTTTGCTCCCGTAGTTTTGAAGAATTTTGCTCCGAGCAGTCCGGCGTGAGGAATTGGTATATTATTTAGTACAATATGGAATTCTGTCCATTTATTAAATACCTTTATTTCGATTTTCCCTAAAGTTATCACCGGAATGTCTGAAATACCACGGAGCTCTATTTTTGAGTTATCAATATCCGCGTCCACGTCGACGTATTTTTTCTTTAGCAAATTCGGCGATGCCCCTGAGTCCAACATTAAAATCATGACCCTGTCGTTGTCAATTTTTATAAATGGAATGTCATTATCGTTTTTTAACTCCACCGTGATTACTGGGAATCGTCTCCTGACTCTATTTCCTGAATCATTTTGACTGGACGCTGGTTTCGGGAATCTTTCCCCGCATCCGATAGGAAAGATGGTTTCGCGTTTTCCGAATTTTGCCTGATTCTACAATCTTTTATGAAATGTCCTGGTTTTTTACAGTGATGACATGTACTTTTATCGTCTGAATCCGTTCGGCTCGGACCGCCTCGGCATTCATCTGCCGTATGACCAACACGGTTGCACAGCTGGCATTGTGATACGTTTTTATTGAGAAAATAACAAGTGTCTGCTGTATGATTTGTTTTTTTACAAATTTGGCATGGTTCATTATTTTTCGTGAATTTCTGTCGGGTAAAGCACGTTTGTGCCGTGTGTCCCCTTTTTTTGCAAAGTTGGCAGATGACGTTTGAATTATTTGGAAAATTTTGCGCTTGCTTTTCTCAATCATTACTTTCACTTTGGATACTCTGTGAATTTTGTTTTGTTCCGTTTTTGTTAAAATTTGAATTTTTACTCTGATTTTTCTTAATGAATGTGACTGTTTCTGAGTTTTCTTGTTTTTTTTATTTTCCTCTCAATTCTTGTTTTTTAATTAATTTTTGTTCGATTTCCCATGCCATGTCAAACGCATCGGTCATCGTTTCACACGTTTGCATACGATCTTCGATTTCTGATTTTAAACCGTCTATGAAACATTCTTTGATGTAATTATCTATTTTAGTTCTGTATGTCGTCAATTGTGCCGCCGTGTGATCGGGTATTTTAATTTTGAATAATTCTATTAATTCCTGACCCTTTTTTTTAATCCACCCGCGAATTTCACTACCGATTCATTGTCTTTTTGAAACATTGCCGCCAATTCCCCTTGTAACTGTAGCTTGCTTTTTGTGGGAGTATATATTTTTTTAAATTTAATAAACAATTCCTTCAATTTTTCAAATTTATTGTAACAGAGCGAGGCTTGCACTCCTTCGCTCAAGCATTTTCCTTGAATAATTTTTGTTAAGCTTCCTTCTGCTGCGGAAGTCAGCATTTCTCTGGCCATTTCACATTTTTGCATAAATATGTGTAAATCACTTGGGTTTCCTTCGAATTTTGGAATAATTGTTATTGCGTCTTTCAATGTGATAAATTGTGTGTTCTCGGTCATTGTGGCGTTATCTGTTTTGACTGTATATTTTAAATCTTTTGTATCTTTGAGAGTAAATTCATCTCCTGTACTATCAATATTTTTTTTGCGTTTGATCGGAATCCCCAATTACCGTTTTATTTAATTCATCGTCTGATTCACTACTGTCTGTTTCTGTGATTTTAAAAGATTGTAAACTGGAGTCTATTGTTGTATCTTTTTTATTCGCGGCGCGTTTGGCTTCTCGTACGGATCTACTAATTGACCCTCCCTGCTTCGTAATTTACGGTGATTTTCGTCACTAGTTTAGGGTGGTGTGGCCGACATTTGCATGCATTTTTTTCTTAAATTTTATATTCTAGTGCACATTTTCAGAACTTTATCGCGACGGACGAGCCCCCAATTGTTATGTCGGGTCACCGTGAGTTTTATAACATTTGAATGTCGCGGCTCGCTCCCGTTTTTAGGCTAGCCTTGCGGCCAATACCAAAGATGGGAGAAGTTGAGAAAAAGTGCACAGGTACAAATAATAATACTACACATTTATCATATAAAGACAAAAGAAACGAACAACAACGGGGAAATTAATAAAAAATTACTTATAAAATGGACGCCGCGGTGATTTGTAGTTGAATCGATACACTCGTCTTCGCCTTAAATTCTATTCTTTATCGCTGTGTATTGGTTGGACTCTTCAATTTGATACTTTTGTTTTAAATTTCACTCCGCGTAATTGACGCACGACGGAGACGTACGCATAGGCCGGAAAATCGAGTAACTACCTTGCGAGTGCAGTGCGGCCGTTTTTATAGAATTTCTAAAGGGGAAGTAACCTCCGAAAAATAGGCGAAAACTCGGGGACCAATGACGCATGTCCTTGGGACCGAATTTCTCTCCCAGTTTCGCGGTCCCAACGCTTCAGAGATTTTCTCCCTCTCTTCCGCCTAGGGACTTGCTTATTGCGGGTGGATTTTTCCTTCCCTTCTTCCTTAAAAATTGTTTTGGGACGCCCATCTCCCTCCGCATTTTTCTAAATTATGTTTTATTCAATTATTATTAAGTTTCTCGTTTTGTTTATTTTATGCACTATTTGTTGTTAACATTTTTATATTTTGTTACGTCCCGGGTTGAATTATTATTATTCGTTCACTTACCGTAGACGTAAACGGAAATAATTGTCGCTCCATTTTAAACGGGAGTGTGCCCGTTAGGGATTGGAGCTTGCGAGTGTGGTTGGTGAACCTTTTATTTGTCCTGAATTAAATTTGAGGCGTAGCGGGTTAAAGTCTTGTTCGACGAATAATAAATGTTCATCGAGCCCGTTGGTTAACGATAACAATGAAATAGTTTATTTAGTTGGCATCGACCGATCCGATCGATGATTCACAAAATTTTGCACAATACCGAATATTCGGAAATAAAGATTTTTGGTCGCAGTTGATTGTCATTCGGCAGATCATTCACAACTAGCATGTGTCTAATTCGTGATATAAATTGAGGGCTCGACCTCACTGGTCGAGCTCCCCGTAAGAACTGAAAACTTTTGGTTTAGAAAAAATAGTGCTTAGCACTCCGGCGAATCAAAACGCGAGCAGAAGATAAAACTACGCCGGGCGCTGTACATCCTCGAGGTGTGCAGCATCTCACCGGTCACCGTGGGATCCCATTCGTCAGCAAAATTTGCAGACGACTCTACCGTGGGATCCTCAACGGCTTCATACTCGCACCGTGATAAGCCGGTCACACAATATTTAAAATACGAGGCGCTCTTCGGAGCATCATTTTTATATTATTTTATTTATCGGATGGTTTTATTAATAGAAAAATTTTAGGGTATACAGGAAAACAAAATGGTTGCCGCAATTGGCGGCTAAATGAACCCCGGACGTAACAATTTCTTTTTCGTTTTTGTAATATGTTATCCGGTCAACTATTCCTTATTTATTACTTATTCCTTTATATAATAATAGTTTCTCTATTTTGGTAATACTTATTATGTATTCTACTTATTTAAATGTTTTCTTAATATTTATTTCCACCGCTTATTCTTCTAAAATTTATTCAAATTATTTATTCAATTTATCGCATTTTTTATCATTTATTCTGTTTTATTATTTCTGAATTTTCTTTCATATTTATTATCTCTATTGTTACGTCCTGGGTTAATTCGGCAACCATTTTTTGTGTCGACCATTCTGTTTAGGTCACACCTCGAAATTTATAATAAACTTGCAACAAATTTAATTCATTGGTTCTCGAAGAGCCTGTTAATTTATAAAATCTCATGTGACGGCTTATCAATGTGCGAGCAAGCAACCGTAGAGGATCCCACGGTAAACATTGTCAGTGAATTTTCGCTGACGAATGGGATCTCACGGTAACCAGAAAGGCGCTGCACACCTCGAAGATGTGCAACGGTCAGGCGTAGCCTCTGTGGTCTCGCGCCTTGATTTGCCGAAGTGCTTAGCACTATTTTTCTTTATGATAATTAGTCAGTCCACTTACAGAGCTCGACCAGGATGGTCGAACTCTAATCAAAATTAAGGGTGTTCCTCGGGAGCTCACCCAGTAGGGTCGAGCTCCAACCAAATAAAAGAACTATAAAAACCAATAACGAATCTTTAAAACATTAACCAATCAAAAACCGAAAAGTGTAAATCCGTTTCATCGAAAAAAGCATCTCGACCATTGGTCGAAATCATTGTTCAATAAAAGTGTTGTTTTTATTATTATTCAACAATAACCTGTATTTGATCATCATTATTGTTTCAAGATCAACCAATCCCGCTCGGGCTCCAATCCCTGACGGGCACATTCCCGTCTAAAAGAAGCAAAATAACCATTCTGCATACGTCCACGGTAAGTGCCAGTGAATGGCGAAGAACAAGTGACGATTTCAAAACCCGGGACGTAACAGGATAAATTTTTGGTGGCAGCGGTGGGATAACGAGTGCGTGATTGATGGAAAGATGAGAAAACGTGACTTTTAAAACTTATTCGAAATCAACGATCTACGAGTGCGAGATTATTAAAAACAAATTAAAGCATTTGAAAAACTATTGAAAAACAAAAGTGACTCTTTAACAAATATTTTTGAAAACGATCTACGAGTGCGCAGTCGTCGGAGAACAATAAAATAGCAATTAGTGATGATCGATCCAATAAACTATAACAGTGAAACGGTGTCGTGAGGTAAAAACGCCCCCTCCCATCCTAGAAACGCGAAACGGTCGTAATAGCAAAAAGATCGCGAACCGTATTTTATATTCGCGAAACCAATCGGGATCTCAACGAAGGATAGGTGCTACGCATGTCTACAGGCGAGGGCATTCTCATAGGTGAAGCCGTAGTGTCCATAAAAGATGGCATAGCGTGTTCAGAAACGGCATCTGCGACAAACCAGGTGAAGCACCAATAGTACATGACCTAGGGGAAGATCGACAGAACCGTTCAGACGTCCACCGCATGCTCTCAGAGTCCTACCGGTGGAGCGAATTGACCCAAGTAACCAGGACATCGTGTCCGAAACCCGTGATCGGTTGAGACTCGATCATATCAACGACGAGGAATGGGAAAACATCATCAAACAAATCAACAAAACGCCGGTTTGTTTCACATTCCCGGCAAATTTTGGATTCGACAAACTCAATTGTATAGTGGACAATCATTGACAAGCAAGATCATCGACTCGGAAGATCATCGACAAGGAAGATCACCAACCAAGAAGGTAGTAATCGAAAAACAAGAAAACCGCATCGGCAACTATTCTAAATGAACGAATCAAATTTAGGACTCGCAATTATTTAAAAAAAAAATGTATCTTTTATAATTTGCGTGATGTTGAACAAAATGTTTCTATGAAAAGCGAACAAATTTGAATTTTGATTCGCAATAATTCAAAATTACGATTTTTATAAATAGAGAATGAATAGAAATTATTTTCGACCTACAATTATTTTAAATGTGTATTCTTAAAATTAAAAAAAAAACTACACGTTTTTTTCAAAGAATAAAATATAATAATATAAAATAAAATAAGTAAACAAATTTATCAAAAATCGTTGCAAGGAACGAAATTGCGAATACTGATCAGCTGTCGCAAAACCCGACGGACTCTTCTCTTGCCGAATGCTAAGCAACAGCGTAGCATTCTTCTTAAGGGGGGAGGTGTTACGTCCTGGGTTAATTCGGCAACCATTTTTTGTGTCGACCATTCTGTTTAGGTCACACCTCGAAATTTATAATAAACTTGCAACAAATTTAATTCATTGGTGCTCGAAGAGCCTGTTAATTTATAAAATCTCATGTGACGGCTTATCAATGTGCGAGCAAGCAACCGTAGAGGATCCCACGGTAAACATTGTCAGTGAATTTTCGCTGACGAATGGGATCTCACGGTAACCAGAAAGACGCTGCACACCTCGAAGATGTGCAACGGTCAGACGTAGCCTCTGTGGTCTCGCGCCTTGATTTGCCGAAGTGCTCAGCACTATTTTTCTTTATGATAATTAGTCAGTCCACTTACAGAGCTCGACCAGGATGGTCGAACTCTAATCAAAATTAAGGGTGTTCCTCGGGAGCTCACCCAGTAGGGTCGAGCTCCAACCAAATAAAAGAACTATAAAAACCAATAACAAATCTTTAAAACATTAACCAATCAAAAACCGAAAAGTGTAAATCCGTTTCATCGAAAAAAGCATCTCGACCATTGGTCGAGATCATTGTTCAATAAAAGTGTTGTTTTTATTATTATTCAACAATGACCTGTATTTGATCATCATTATTATTTCGAGATCAACCAATCCCGCTCGGGCTCCAATCCCTGACGGGCACATTCCTGTCTAAAAGGAGCAAAATAACCATTCTGCATACGTCCACGGTAAGTGCCAGTGAATGGCGAAGAACAAGTGACGATTTCAAAACCCGGGACGTAACACTATCATTTTTATTCATCGATAACGATAAAAATTATTTATTCTATTTATCGAAATCTTTTATTTACATTTTGAATTTTGTTAATGTTTATTTGTCGTTTCTATTCTTTTTTAAAAATAAAAATTTATTATTATTTTTTATTTTTCGTCTCGTTCGACAAGATTTTACTTAACGTTATTTTTTTCTATTCGTTCTTCGCGTTAAATAAAGAAAATATTAAAACATGCTGAAATTATTTATTCGTTTTTAAGATAAAGTATTTGTGGGTTTTTCTTTGTGAATGTTCTTAGATTTTTCTGGAAAATTCCTCGTGTTTCTACCTGCATATTATGCATTGAAATCTGAAGGCCTGTCTCGGGTCCTTCTTTATTTTCGGGTTTATTGTTTGATGAGTTCTAATATCCTGTCCGCTTAATCCTGTCTAATGGATTTCTGATTGCTTGTGAATTTCCTAGTTTTTCTACGCTTTTATTGCTGTATTTTCCAAGCTGCACGTTTAAGAGATACAGAGGTTTACATTCCGGATCAAGAGATACAAAAGAGATACGTCTTGAATATTCCATCTTCGAATATTCGGTGGACGTCACAAGATACTGATTTGAAAAAAAATGTCAGCTCGCGAGAAGCCAATTTTTTTTTAAGGATGAATAATTTTTTTAAGGAACCAAGTAATTTAGCTACTAGAATAGATATCCCCGTTGCAGAGTATCCGCCGTTTTTTGGGTTTAATAAAAAAAGAATTGAATTTGGCTACTAGAATAATTACCCCGTTGCAGAGTTTCTATCATTTTTTTGGGTTAGATAAACAAAAAAAAATATTTTTCCCATCGCGTATTTTTTCCGCTGATATTTTTTCCATGGGGTTTTTTTCCGCAGATATTTTTTCCACCCGGTATTTTTTCCGCGGGTATTTTTTTCCATGGGTATTTCTTGCGCGGCTATTTTTTCTGTACTATTTTTTCCGCGGGTATTTTTTCCTGTACTATTTTTTCCTAGATCCGCTTGAACAATTTAATTTCAATTTTCTTAAATCATGAGCTTCTTCTAAATTTAGAAAAATACGTTGATCCGAAATCAAATGGTACAAAAATTAGGTGCTATTTAGATGCTTTCACACGATATTAAATTGAACCTTGAAATTTAAACGGAAGTATTTTCTTCAAATATTTTCAAAAAAATTAGAATTTTCGAAATTCGAACAAATACGGGGATAGCATAGAAAGAACATTGCGCATATTCGTAAATGTACCTCTACGGATGAAGTACTGGATTGTTTAAAGACTGGATGGTGGAAGCTACGGCTTCTGTGGGCATTGTGATTTTCAAAAATTTCGTCGTGGAATATACGTCCTGTAACGGTAGCGAATATCGTTATCATTAATTTATACGGTAGTGCACTGACGTACCGGCAGGATTCGGATCTCAACTCGAAAATAAAGCGCGATAGACTAAGTTTAGGGTGAAACTCCCAAATTCATTTATTTTCTGACTTAAACTGATTAGTCGTAATTGTTTATTCGTATATTGACAGGTTGCGCAGCGTAGAGTCGTTTGTGTGGATTTGAAAAATAATATTTGGGCGGGCTTGTGGCTCGGTGTTGTGATTGGCTGGCCGTTGTACACTGCTGCCCTCTCTCGTTCGTGATCCTCTCGCTCAGCTTCTCGCGAATGTAGGCTGCTTGGTGGGGGTTGCTCGCGCTCTCGCGGCGTATGGGTTGGCCGCGCTCTCGTGCTGTGCGCGCGAGCTCCGGTTCACGGGCGCTCTCTCTATGCTCTCCGCTGGATCGGGCTGCGTGGTGGGGGGAGCGTGCCTTGCTATTCTCCCTCGTTCCACCGTTCCTTGCTGTCGCGCTGCTCTGATTGGCTGGCGCTCTCCCTGTGATTCCCACTGGATCGATGTGGTCGATGCTTGATCGATTGCCGAATACCCGGCACAAGATGGCGGCGACTCAAGGCGGAGTGACGACGTGTGCTCTCACGTCGTCGTTATTTTGTCGTTGCCGGGGAGTTTCGCCGTTTCTGTGAGTGTCTTCGGTAGTGAATTGTCTCCTGGCGGTGCTGTGTCTTTGCTGTTCGTGTGTACTTCGCCGTTGTGCCGGTTATACTTGCTTTCGCGTGTTTTTCTTTCCTGCCCGCGTGGTCACGTGATCACGTGCTTGCTCGGGCGTGTGTATGTGACTTGTTTCCCGCGTTTTCGTGTTTTCTTCGTGTTTTCGCCTCGTTTGCCGCTGGGAAATTTTTACTTTCTCCCAAAAGCTCCAGTGATGTGTTTTCTCGTGCTTTTTGTGCGCCCAGAGAGAGGTTTCCTGTGGAAAACTCCCTGGTGACTTTTTTTATGTCAGTGTGTGTCTGTAGTGACGTGTCGTCTATCCCTTCCTCTCCCTCCCTTTGCATACGTTTGCCGAGCAAACTGTTGCCTCCACTGTCGCTTTTCGCAGCGACCCCCTCTCTTTTTGTACTTCGGCTGTCAACCGTCTTCTGGACGCGTTGCCAGGGCCGCTTCCTTTCCCCTTTATCGTGAATGGCTCAACTGTTGGCTTTATCTTCTTACTTAATGCCAGAAGGTATCGCTCGCAGTCTTGCTCGTTCTCGAGTACCATTCCGCGGTTTTGGTCGGCCTTTTTATACCCGTTTTTCTCGGGAACGCCTGCTCCTGATTGGTGGTTGTGTCTTCTTTGTTGTGTCTGTTTTTCGTGTGTATTTCATCGATTTTGATCCTTTTGATTCGCCGTTACAGATCACCATGTCGTCATCGCGTTCTGATTGGTATTTCGTGTCGCCATCGCGTTCGGATTGGTGCTTCGTGTCGCCATCTCTGGGGTTTATTTTTCATTGGTCCTCGTGAATCGCGTGATTTCGCACGTCGCATAGGGCCGCACTCTTTGCTTTGGCGCCCTTGGCAGCCAGGGCCGTCTCAGTCCTTAAAAGTTGATGGTCGAGACATTAATGCCGGTCGGGAATTTTTTTTGACGGATGAACGACTGGCTTGTTCCGAGACTTGATGGCTACGGCTTCTGTGGGCATCATTATTTTCAGAATTTCCGTCGCTAGATACGTCTCTAGAAGTTTATGGGCGAGACATTAATGCCGGTCGGAAATTTCTTTTGACGGATGAAGGACTGGCTTGTTTCGCGACTTGATGGTTACGGCTTTTATGGTTTTCATGATTTTCAGAAATTTCGTAGCTGGATACGTCTCTAGAAGTTGATGGGCGAGACATTAATGCCAGTCGGGAATTTGTTTTGACGGATGAAAGACTGGCTTGTTTCGAGACTTGATGGTTACGGCTTCTGTGGGCATCAAGATTCTCAGAAATTCTGTTGCTGGATACGTCTCTAGAAGTTGATGGGCGAGACATTAATGCCGGTCGGGAATTCTTTTTTACGGATGAAGGACTGGCTTGTTTCGAGACTTGATGGCTACGGCTTCTGTGGGCATCGATATTCTGAGAAATTCTGTCGCTGGATACGTCTCTAGAAGTTGATGGGCGAGACATTAATGCCAGTCGGGAATTTGTTTTGACGGATGAAGGACTGGCTTGTTTCGAGACTTAATGGCTACGGCTTCTGTGGGCATCGATATTCTCGGAAATTCTGTTGCTGGATACGTCTCTAGAAGTTGATGGGCGAGACATTAATGCCGGTCGGGAATTCTTTTTAACGGATGAAGGACTGGCTTGTTTCGAGACTTGATGGCTACGGCTTCTGTGAGCATCGAGATTCTCAGAAATTCTGTCGCTGGATACGTCTCTAGAATTTGATGGGCGAGACATTAATGCCGGTCGGGAATTATTTTTGACGGATGAAGGACTGGCTTGTTTCGAGACTCGATGGCTACGGCTTCTGTGGGCATCGAGATTCTCAGAAATTCTGTCGCTGGATACGTCTCTCGAAGTTGATGGGCAAGACATTAGTGCCGGTTGGGAATTTCTATTGCCGAATGAACGACTGGCTTGTTTCGAGACTTGATGGCTACGGCTTCTGTGGGCATCGTGATTTTCCGAAATTCCGTCGTTGGATACGTCTCTAGAAGTTGATGAGCGAGTCATTAATGCCGATCAAGAATTTATTTTGACGGATTTATTTTGGCTTGTTTCCAGACCCGATAGCTACGGCTTCTGTGGGCATCGTGACTTCGAGAAATTTCGTCACTGGATACATCTCTAGACGTTGATGGGGGAGACTTTAATGCTGGTCGGGAATTCCTTTGGAGGGGAGAGAACTCCGTTACTGAAGGAGGCAGTGGATTCATAGGTGGTGATGAAAAGCCTCTTTCGAATGTTGACGATGTGTTTCGTCCCTACATACAGAACGAAAGCAAGGGAACCTTACACAATTGTGTATTAGAATTGTCTTTTCAGGATGTGTATTATGGTAATGATGCTAAAACTAGCCTTTCGAGCTAACCGCCGCAGTAGTAACGGCTGTGGCGTTCAGACGTATATGGATGCGCGAAGGTCGCGGGAGTGTGTACGCCGTTTCACACTTCGAAAAAATGGAAATAAACATTCATTCTTACAAGTTTCGGTGCTATTCATCAAATTATTGATGTTGAAATCAGAAGCATCATTTAATAAGTTGATTTTGTTATTTTAAGAAAGCCCTAAATGGTATAAAATCATTATTTGCTTTTCGATGTGTTTGTAGTGAAAATAACCCTACCAGGACGAACGACAGTAACCAACGTCGTTTGTCTTAAATTCCGACGGTTGAGTGATGAATTCCGACGGTTGGACCGCCGGGAACTGTCGGAATTTAAGACAAACGACTGTCGGTTACTGTCGTTCGTCCTGGTAGGGAAAATATGAAAAAATATGTTTCTTGTAGATTTTAATGTGACGAATCGAATGGCGCATGTTAAAACCGGGAGTTGATATATTTAATTATAAATAAATGGCTCAAAACGCTCGGGCCCTTTTTCAGTTTCTCGGCTCTTTTCATATACTCGACTCGTTCATCACTTTTGCAGTGAAAATAAAATATAAAAAAATATGTTTTTTATAGATTTTGATGTGACGAATCGAATGAAGTATGTTAAAACCGAGAGCTGATTAATTTAATTATAAATAAATAGCTCAGAAAGCGCTTGGCGCTCGGGCTCTTTTTCAGTTTTTCGGCTCATTTCATATACTTGACTCGTTCGGCACTTTCGCAGTGAAAATAAAATATAAAAAAAATCTTTCTCATAGATTTTGATGTGACAAATCGAATGGCGTATGTCAAAACCGGAAGCTGATTTATTTAATTATAAATAAATAGCTCAGAAGGCGCTTGGCGCTCGGGCTTTTTTTCAGTTTTTCGGTTCGTTTCATATACTCGACTCGTTAATCACTTTTGCAGTGAAAATAAAATATTAAAAAATATGTTTCTTGTAGATTTTGATGTGAGGAATCGAATGGAGTATGTTGAAACTGGGAGCTGATTGATTTATTTATAAATAAATAGCTCCGAAGACGCTTGACGCTCGGGCTCTTTTTCAGTTTTTCGGCTCGTTTCATATACTCGACTCGTTCGTCACTTTTGCAGTGAAAATAAAATATAAAAAAATATGTTTCTTGTAGATTTTGATGTGACGAATCGAATGGCTTATGTTAAAACCAGGAGCTGATTTATTTAATTATAAATAAATGGCCCAAAAGGCGCTTGGCGCTCGGGCTCTCTTTCATGAAAAAAAGAGCTGAGAAACTGAAAAAAAGCCCGAGCGCCAAGCGCCTTCTGAGCTATTTATTTATAATTAAATAAATCAGCACCCGGTTTTAATATACCACATTCGATTCGTCACATCAAAATCTACAGGAAACATATTTTTTTATATTTTATTTTCACTGCAAAACCGACGAACGAGTCGAGTATATGAAACGAGCGAAAAAACTGAAAAAAAACCCGAGCACCAAGCGCCCTCTGAGCTATTCATTTATAATTAAATTAATCAGCTCCCAGTTTCAACATACGCCATTCGATTCGTCACATCAAAATCTACAAGAAACATATTTTTTTATATTTTATTTTTACTGCAAACACATCGAAAAGCAAATAATGATTTTATGCCATTTAGGACTTTCTTGAAATAACAAAATTAACTTATTAAATGATGCTTCTGATCGTAACATCAATACTTTGATGAATAGCACCGAAACTTGTAAGAGTGAATATTTATTTCCATTTTTTCGAAGTGTGACACAGCGTACACAGTCCAAGGACCTTCGCGCATACGTATGTAAGTTTGACACCTCATCAAACTTGGCCTCCCAGTCGTGTACATCACGGATCAATCATTATTATTATTATTATGTACACGACTACGGGAGACGTCGAGTCGGGATAGTGTACAGAGAGCGGGGCATTCGCCCGTTAGCCGTCACATGGCATAGTCCAAGTTCTATCAATACGAGATACCGACAATTGTGTTGATTCAGGTGTGTAAAATAGTTTATGTAGTATTAGTCTGTAATGTTAGTTGAAGTAATCTTACTCGATGTAAAAGACATTTGTAACTTTGTATGGTTTTAATTACAGTTATTTTACTGCACTTCACATGTCGTGATTTCCTCACCTTCCCTCAACGGAATTACGTCTCTGATTTCGAGACTTATAAATCAACACAATATGGGTGATGTAAAGGCAATATTCCACTTCGCATCGGAGGCTGCAGACACCAAAACTACCGTAGTAAAAGTCAAGACTATTCAATTGGCGGGCCAACCGGAAATTTTTTATTTTCCTCGAGAGCTGCAAGCGAGTGAACAACACCCACAACTTTTTGAAAATGCAGTGACAAAGGGAGTCACCAAAAGTTTAGGGACACGCAACAAGTTCCGAAAAGTGACTATAACCCTAGAGGAAGGTAAACTGAAAGAAACTTACTTAGACGACGAAGGTAATGTCGTTTTCAAGGGATATTATCTAGAAGAGGCCCAGGCTGGCTCAGCGACCCCAGCAGAAAGAGAGACACACGAAAGACCAATTCATTCCGTTGCGAAAAACATAATATTAGAAAAATTTAATGGGAAGAATTTTAACGCTGAATCGTGGCTAGAGATGTTTGTAACAGAATGTAGAAGGCTCGATATAGAGGAAAACAGATTCCCAGAAGTTTTGAGGTTATTCCTAGAAGGTCCAGCTTTGGAGTGGTTTTCAATATTTCTAAAAACAAACTCATTATCACACGTCTGGGATCTCTGGAATAATTCATTCGTAGACACGTTCGGTTAAAAGTCATGGTCCGAAATCGCGTACGCTTATACGCTTAAATATTTAAACGGATCCTTTTTGGAGTTTGCATTGAAAAAAAGAAACATGTTGCTAGACGTGGATCCGAATTTACCGATCAATTCCCAAATAAATCTGATAGTGATAACGCTACCTAACTTCGTAAGAGCGCGGTTAAATAAAAAAAAATTTAACGGACATGGAAGAATTAATGTCGACACTCAGACAAATTGATCCGATGAAAAATAAATACAATAACAACTCGAGTGAGAGAAACGAAGATAAACAGAAAACCCAAAACAAATACAGTCCATGCTCATACTGCGAAAGTGTAGGTTTCCCAAATAGAAATCATCCAGAGCAACTGTGCCGCACGAAAATGACACACCAAAAAAGAAATAGAAACGACAAAATTAAAGTGGCAAACAATGTAGAAATTCAGGATGCGATCGCTTGTACGACAGAAGCAAAAAACGAATAGTGACCCCACTCATAAAATTAAAAATTCTGATAAATAATAAAACAGCCATCGGTTTGTATGATTCGGGAGCGAATATATCTCTGATAAGCTATAAGTGTTGGAAAAAACAGAATGTGAACAAAAATATAAGTGGGGATAGAAATATAGAAACGATCTCAGGCACGTCAAAAGCAGAAGGTGTTATTACCCTGCCAGTAACGATATTTAACATTACGAAACAATTTACGTTTTTCATAGTTAAAAGCGATTCATTCAGAGACGATGTACTGCTAGGTTTAGACTGTATAAAAGATTTCAAACTTTGTCAAGATGAAAACTTAAGAATATGGCAAAAAAATGATGGAGAGGAAAAAAAAATAAAAGAAGATTCCAGAGCGAATAAAAATATAATAAATAGCATCAGCTCGGAGAATAACAGTGTGGAAAATCTAATTACGAAACACAAAAAAGTTTTCGCAAAAGAGAAATTCGATATTGGTACAATAAAAGATTACGAAGCAACGATCAAACTAACGGAAAATAAGTATATAGCAAAAAAACCATATAAATGCTCAATTCAAGATAAAGTAGAAATAGAAAGCCAAATCAAGCAATTATTGAAGACGGGATTGATAGAGGAATCATGTAGCCCTTATGCGGCACCGGTCACATTAGTATATAAGAAGGAAGAAGCGAGAAAATCTCGCTTATGTATCGACTATAGAGAGCTGAACAAAATAGTAGTCCCAGAAAGCCAACCTTTTCCGAGAATCGATGATTTAACGTTACGAGCGAGAAATTGTAAATATTTCACAAAGCTAGACGTGAACTCGGCGTTTTGGTCGATTCCGTTACGTATCAAAGATAGGTACAAAACAGCGTTCGTAACCCATCACGGGCACTGGCAATGGTGTTGTTTACCATTCGGACTAAAATCGTCGCCAGCAATTTTCCAACGAATTTTGTCAAGCATAATAAGGAAAAATCAGTTAGAGGCCTTCGCAGTAAATTACATTGATGACATTCTGATTTATTCAAAGAACTACAAGGATCATATGAAACATATTGAATTAACGTTGAAAGCTCTACAAGAACAGGGAGCCAAATTAAATCTAGCAAAATGTGTGCTTACACAAAGCAAAATAACATATTTGGGGCACGAAATAGGAAATAACTGTGTAAGACCGTTAAACGATAATGTAATTGCTATTACAAATTTCCCAACACCACAGACGAGGATACATATTAGACAGTTCCTGGGGAAAATAAATTTTTACCTGGAATGTATTCCCAGATCAACTATACTTCTGGAGCCACTCCATAATCTATTGAGAAAAAACATTGAATTTAAATGGTCTAAAGGTTGCCAAGAGAGTTTCAAAAAAATAAAAGAATACTTATGCTCAGACCCGATTCTGGCAATATTTGACCCAGGCATCCCAATTAAAATTTACACCGATGCCTGCTTACAAGGAGTTGGGGCAATATTAAAACAGAATCAATCAGATGGAAAGATAAAACCAGTATTTTTCTTCTCACGCAAATTAACAGAATCACAAAAAACAAAAAGAGCAATTTACATTGAGTGTCTCGCTATAAAAGAAGCCATTTTATATTGGCAATACTATCTAATAGGACAAAAATTTACGATTTTCACAGACCACAAACCGCTGGAAAATTTCAATATAAGAAATTGTAATGATCCAGAATTGAGACAAATTTTAAATTACCTGTCTCAATTTGACTTTGAAATAAAATATAACCCGGGAAAAAATAACTTAGAGGCAGGTTGCTTGTCACGTAACCCAGTGTTAGAAGGAGACACGAGAGAAGATGAAATATCAAGAATAAAAATGGTAAACTTTCTAAAACTAGATGAAATCGTTGACAACCAAAAACAATTGAAGCTGGATAATAAATATGAAATTGAAAATAATATAATTTACAAAACACTGAATAATACAAGGAAAATTTGGTTAACTGAGGAATTTGGCGTTGAATTGATTAAACACATACATAACAAGCAAGGACATATAGGAACGAAACAATTAACATTAACAATTACCCATAAAATCTATTTCAAAAACATGCATAAGCATATAAAGACGATATGTCGCTCCTGTGAAACTTGTATAAAGAATAAAACTAGAATTGGTAACTTCAAAGCTCCATTATCACAACTGGGCCCAGCCACCGAACCATTCGAAATCGTGGCATTAGACACAATAGGAGGCTTCGCAGGAAATAAAAGCACAAAAAGATATTTACACTTGCTAATTGATCATTTCACGAGATATGCCTTTATTTCGACGTCAAAAACGCAAATCGCAAAAGACTTTATAAAATTAGTAGACCAAATAAAAAATGAGAACACTATACAGACTTTACTTACAGATCAATACGCAGGGATTAATTCAAGAGAGTTTAAACAACACGTAAAAACTAGAAAGATAAACTTAGTCTTCACCGCAGTTGATTGTGCATTTTCTAATGGCCTCAATGAAAGAACTAACCAAACGCTGGTCAATAGGATAAGATGTAAGGTATCTGAGAACATAAATCGTCCATGGTCGACCATAGCAGAAGAATGTGTGGAAGAATACAATAACACGATCCACAGTTCAACAGGCTTTACACCGAATTACTTACTAACTGGAAGAAAGAAGTCAATCTTACCAAGCGAACTCGATTACAATAACGAAGATAAATTGAAAGAGGACAGATTGACAGCGTATCAAAATTCAAAAAAGATACACGAACAGAATAAGACCTACTATGATAAAAATAAGGTTAAGATCGAGTACAACGTAGGAGACTTGGTATATATACAAAATGGTAACAAGTTAAACAGGAACAAATTAGATCCGATTAGAACAGGTCCCTACGAAATAAAAAAAAAAATCTCCAACTTAATATATATAATAGGAAGGGGTCAAAAGAAAAACGAATCCCAGATTTTTCATGCGAGTAAACTGATCCCCTATCACGTATCTCCCAACCCTTTAGCGCGCAGGGGGGGATATAAGTTTGACACCTGATCAAACTTGGCCTCCCAGTCGTGTACATCACGGATCTATTATTATTATTATTATGTACACGACTACGGGAGACGTCGAGTCGGGATAGCGTACAGAGAGCGGGGCATTCGCCCGTCAGCCGTCACACGGCATAGTCCAAGTTCTATCAATACGAGATACCGACAATTGTGTTGATTCAGGTGTGTAAAATAGTTTATGTTGTATCAGTCTGTAATGTTAGTTGAAGTAATCTTACTCGATGTAAAAGACATTTGTAACTTTGTATGGTTTTAATTACAGTTATTTTACTGCACTTCACATGTCGTGATTTCCTCACCTTCCCTCAACGGAATTACGTCTCTGATTTCGAGACTGATACGTATACGTCTGACCCCCACGGCCGTTACTACTGCGGTGGCTAGCTCGGGCGTCATTCAGCGTCATTAATGTTAGCAGATCAAATCCTCGCAGACCAAAATTTAAGTGATGTTCTATTAGCATATTTCAGCAATAGCAAATCTTGAGTTACTATGAAGTCTGTTTTTAATAATATTTTCAACATTCAAAAGGCCATAAATTATCAAGGCTCATTGCAAAATTATTTAGTGTTTTCACTAGTATCACCAGAAAAATTATAAAGCCCTGAATTGTCATTTCAGCAATACAAATATTTTTGTTTATATCTAATCTATCTATCTTAGAGTTTTACTTGCACACTTCGGAAATTTTTTGAAAGCTCTGTACCTCTTCTTTATCTCTTTATTCCACTCTTTGTCTACATCTTTTTGATTCCTCTATCCCCCCTCTTTTTGCGTCTGCAGCCAACTTATCCCCACTATATCGCAATTCTGCCAAGGGCGGAGGGAAACTGCAGAAAACCTCCACCGATACAACCGGTAACTACCTAAATCCCCCGGTAGGTTAGGTAGTTACCTCCTCTATTGAGTTTTCGTGGGCCAGCCACTTGCACGATTAGGCGAACCACCATCGGAGCGATAAGAACCGCGTCGGCAGACCTCGCCAGAACCGCACAACAACCGCCCACTCATCGCAATGAGGTCTATAGATTCCTTAATTTACAGTACGGTCTCAACCCACCAGGATTACAGCGGTAAACACTTGAAAAAATCCATATTTTTTCAGCGGTGTCGCCGGAGTTTGAACCTGGGTCCGGCGGATTACGAGACCCGCGCTCTAGCCACTCAGCCACTGCTCTGCCTATATTTTTGTTGATAATAGTTTAGTAAATTTTTCGACGATCGTAACTATTAATATAAGGATATAAATCATTAAAATACATCAAATTCAAACGAATAAAAGTTGAAAAAATGTTCTGCTGTGTTAGCAGATCATTTTTTCAATTTCCGTTTTTTTTTTCATTCGATAATGAGAATTATTGTTCCAATCTATCAGGAACTGTAGTTATCTGTTGAATGCTAATAGAACCCCACTTTATTCGAGATCTACTATGATTTGATTTGCTAATTCACACACATTATGAAGGGAGAGAGAGAACTGATAGGTGATAATTGTTTTGGAGAGGGAGAACGGACTGGTGACATCTGTTCAACAGCTGAGGGTACAATAATAACTATTGACGTCGCAGATAATATCAGTGAATCAGTCCATTCAATCGATTTCCCTTCTGACAGATCATTGTTATTATCGATGACGAGAGACCTTAGTGTTCTACACCACTTCTTGCGAAGTTCGTTTCCTACAAAGAAATAATTTGATGACATACTAAAATGGAAAATTATTATTTGCCACACAGACATAGAGAAGTTATAATTTCCTTAAAAAAAAATTAAAATTACCATTTTTTGAAACGCAAATAAAATGATATTAATATAATATTATATTCAAATGTATATTCAAATATTATATTCATATTGTATTCATATTTTATTCATATTTTACTTAACTAATATTATTTAAGAGTAATGTTCATGTTCAATTCAATTTCATCTTACTCTCAGGCGTGTTAGAATCGGCTTCTCTCTTAGAAGATCCGGACCCAATATCGCGGTGTTTATTATATCCTATTATTGATTAAATATTACGAGTTACTTCATGGAAATTGGGCTACATCATAAGAATAAAGATGAATTTTATTGACATTAGGATTATATTAAGTTTCATGAAATTCCTGCGCGATATTCTCAGTAAAAATTACTTAAATTTCAAAGCAAAGCCGCATGAAAATCTTCGAATAGTAATTTGTTGTGGGATGAATCGTAGTGATTTATATTAATCTTGCAACTTTTTTCAATGAAAAATAGTATTTTCTCGATATTTTTTTAAATTTAAGTAAGAGTCATCGATAGATGATAGGTATCAATTACTAGTGATGATACGTTATATTCATGAATGGCACGAGCATTTATACCTGGTGTCGACGAATGCAACGTCAAAATCGCAGTATCTCGTTCTCGAATCGAATCCATTTTGTAAGTATTGATCTTTTGTTTTCTAATGTTTTCTTTTTTTCTCGCCTCTTTGTTTTTAACTAATTTTTTTTTCTCAATAAATTTTCCTCGCTGAAAACTTCAAGAGCATCCAGATATAGACGATCATCTGTTAATGTTCATTATTTATGCTGAGTTGGCTTAGGTAGTGAGAAATTATGTTTTATAAATTTTGCTTCCTCATAGAAGAAGCCAAAAGAGTATTGTGGCAGTTTGGCATTTGTCAACCTGCGTGTGACCATTGAAAGAACGAAAGCATTCTAGCTGTTTCGCTAGAATGCTTTCAGTCTTTGATGGCTTATTTTTGTAATAACGCCATAATAAAGTGGATTGATGTATATTGCTCGAATCTTAAACGTTTTTTTAATATTTTCGAAGCTAGGCTGAAATCTAAAATAATTTCAAAAAATATGCTGCGCTCACCTCGGTAAACAAATTTATTTTCAAAAAACTTGCGAGTCATACACCTAGTTCAATACAGTAAATTAAAAAAAAAAAACAATTATTTGCCACTCACCACTGATTGCCAAAAGTTTCGCCGAATAATGTTTTTGACCCGATAGAATTTTGTAAATTCCACCGACCTTTGAATTTTTCGGTAGTCGAGAGTGTTTTATTACACTTATGGTGCCACCTCTTACCCAAAACACCAGCGCGTACATCATGGCTTTTTATTTATGCTGCTTATACATGTAAATTAGAATTATAAAATATTTCAATCCTTTCTTGTAAAAACATTATTAACGTCTTAAATCAGAGGGACAAAAAATACCATAAATTTATTATCCTGATGACTACGTTATAATATAATGTAATAATAACTGTAATAATGACCACCTTTGCCATCTATAACTACCCCGTTGAAGTACTGTATACGAACTCTGCTAAAACGACTGTCTAAGGATACCAAACCATTTGAAATTGGAAGGAAATCGATTTTTATAAATTTGTTTTTCACATTTTTTTAATACTTTAACATTTTAATTTCATTATAAAAACCTGTGGACTGTCACTTAGAGTTGGTTGGTATAGCTAAAATGTTTTCGCTATATAAATTTTTTAACTAAATTTAAACCTATTTGTTTTTATTTTTATTTTAGAAGATCATTAATTTTATTAATAATACAAATTAAATGTTTCTTGAGGTAGCTAGCTTAATCGTGGTCCCCAGGCAATTTCCGATTCAAAATACAGGCTTTGAACCTTGAAACTACGAAAAAAAACTTTTTCGCGAAGAGGAGAGGAACGGAATGGAATGACCCACCAATCAAATTGTCACAAAAAACTGTTCGCAAATGGACCGCTAATATGGTAGCTATAGCTTAATCGTGGTCCCCAGGCAATTTTCGATTCAAAACACAAGCTTTAAACCTTGAAACGATGAAAAAAAAACTTGTTCGTGGAATGGAATAGATTTAATAATAAAACGGCAATGTCTTCAGTATATCGTCAAGATTCGAGCCGATTAACCCTCGCAAAAAAACGACGAAAATTTTATTGATATTGAATTTTTAAATGAGAAAATGCTTTTTGGCACTTTTGAGCGCGATCCGTGAAGAATTATTCATCGCGAATAGCATATTCGTGTTGCTCAGGATTCAAAACACACGCTTTGAACCTCGAAATGCCGAAAAAAAATTTGACCTAAAGCCGGGATCGCGCATCAGTAAAAGTGGATAGGCAAATGGATGGCATCAAAAAATCATTTATCGTTTCTATTGGTTCCTAACAGAGATCGGCAGGAATGATATTTTCAAGCGCATTTTCGGGAAATATTATCAATTTTTTGAAAATTAATAATTTTAAAATCCAAATTTTCAATTACCCGAAAATGCTTAATGGAAAAAAATAAATTTTCAATTAAAGAAATAATCGGTAATTGGTCGAAGAATAATGAAATACCAAGCAATTAACTTCTCGCGAGATAGAGAGAAATATGTATATATGTATGTCTCTTTATCTCGTGAGAGAGTAAGATGTGAGATGGTGAGTCTCTTTATCTCGTGAGAGACATACATATATACATATTTCTCTCTATCTCGCGAGAAGTTAATTGCTTGGTATTTCATTATTTTTCCCAATTACCCAATTTTCGGAAAAATTAATATTATTTTTTGATCAATTACTGATTATTAAGATAATTGGAAATTCATTTTTTCCCATTATAGTCCAAGCGCCGGAGCAAAAAAAGTAGGTTCGTAAAAAAATGTTCGGGACCGGCTATTTTTTTTTTTAAATATGTTCAGGGGTGTTCCCTGATTGTAAATCCAAGTTGGCGTCATCGGGGGGGGGGGGGAGGGGGGGGGGTGAGCGTCAGCCGCCATCTTGAAAAACACTTATTATTGAATATCTCGCGAACCGCGCATCGTACGACAAAAATAGTAGAAATCATTTTTGTAGATAATAATATTTGCCATCTTTTTTATTTGTAACTTTTTTCTGTACAATGCATAGTTTTTTATTTATAGCGCTTCCAACTTTTCACAATATGGTTTTTGCTAAATATATAGTTAACGGTTCATGATAAATGAAAAATGTAGAGCATGAAATTTCCTATAAATTTTATTTGAAACTTTTATCCGTAGCATTTATAGTTCAGGAGCTAAAACGCTGTAAATGTCGAGTGAACGCAAAATATTCACGAGATTATAATGCTATATATTCAATCATGCGCCTATGAGTTGTAGTATATATTTTGGGTCGTTCGGACTTTCCCCCCTCAACATTCCTACAATATTCAGGTATAAATCGTAACGGTTTTTGTCCCCTCGTGACGCTAACCTCGCCTGTTTGTGCATTGAAATTTTCGTAGAGGCGTCAGTTCTGTACTACAGCTTGTAGAGAATACTTGTGTGCTGCGTCAAGATTATAATTGTTTTAATGCTATTTTAACAGAAACCGTCAAAAATGAGTTCGTGTTTTATTTGTAACAGCTCTTTGAGTGACGGAACTGTAGTGACAGTGCAAGAAAAAGGTGTGCAGACTCTGCTAAAAGCGAGCATTCAAAGAGGAGAAAAGCAGCATGAGCTCCTGTTCCGAAACTCGAAAACCATAAGGTAATAATATGCAAAAATATCGAAACTGTATTTTGCAAACACCCTGCACTGTGTAGTACTGATAGTTTAGGTACTCAAGTTTTTGTATCTAAATCCAAATCCAAATAAATTTTTTTAATCTATAAATTTTAAAATTTTTCAAAAACATTTTTTAAAATTAAATTAATTAATTTACATAAAAAATGTTTTTAATGTTTTTTTTTTATAGTGAACGTTATTTAATTTTCACTTTTTTCAGAAATTAAAATTAATTATTTTTTTAATTGAAATTTTAATTTTTTAAAATATTTTATAAAATCTCACTTTTACTTATTATTTAAATGTCATCAATTTATAATGATTCGTTTCAAATTTTTATTTTTAAAATAATATAAATTTTACATTAACTTCTTCAAAAATTAAATTTCTTTTTGGATTTTTCAAAATTTAATTTTGCAACTTTCTTTAAAAATTAAATTAAAAAAAAAAAAATTTGTATTAACTTCTCCAAATATAACATTTCTTTTCAATAATGAAACTCAATATTTATTTCTTCAAAAATTATATTATATAATTATAAATAAATGAATATATAAATAAATTACATAGAAATCCTACTCTACACGGTGCAGGGTGCATTTTTTTTGTACTTATATTTAATACAATTACTTCATGTTTTCCATCAGTGTGCACAAGGCGTGTCAAAAGAATTATGCCGATGAACGAAGAGCTGCAAGTGCCGCTCGTAGACGTCTGTCGCAGCCAACGTCGTCACAAGCAACGTCGTCGCAATCACCTACGCCATCGCAGCCACCTGATGTAGAAAAATTCGATTTTGCGAACAGATGTTTTATTTGTGCGAAAACAATACCGAGCGATTTTGAGGCGCAAAATAAGAAGAAGCCCACGCATCTACGGATTCGCCTACAGTCCGTGCAGAAGTTTTCCACAGTCAAGAGCATCATTCTCAAGTGGCTAGAAAATCGACATGGCGACAGTGCTCAGCAGATAGTGAAGCGCATTGAAGGCGTTCCCGACACTGATTCCGACGCTGAAGCTAAATATCACAAAAAGTGCTTCACCAGACTAAGCAAGCCACTGCCAATCGGACGAAAGAGATCGTTATCACGTGTAGATGATGCGATGGAATCGGTCTACACTTTTATCTCGGAGTCGGACGAGTGTCAGTTTAAGCTTTCTGAGCTCGCCAATGTAATTGAGGAGGATCAGCGACCGGTTCTGAGTACCATGAAGACGCGTTTACAAGAAAAATATGGAGAAGACATTTGTATTTTCGATTGTAAAGGCCACGACGCATTCGTCTGCTTGAAGAGTCGAGGATACAAAATTTTGTCTTCAGCTTGGTACGAAGAAAAAAAACGAATAAAGAAGAGGAATGATTGTGGGTCGTCAGAGAAGCTGCTGCTATTCTTTTGGAGGATATACGGTCCCAATGTTATGACATCGAAACATATCCAGCTTCGGACGATTTCATGAAAGACGTCGATTCAGCAGTTCCTGAGTCACTTCGTCTTCTCTTAACGGAAATAATAACAAAATCGAAACGCAGTTCGTCAGATAATTGGAAAAAGGAATGTACCAGCATCGCACATACTATTATAGCTGCGGTAAGACCTCGCTCTTTCTTTTCATCCTTACAAGTGGGAGTTGGTGCATTTATTTACAAAAAAATTGGCTCGAGACATCTCATCGACGTTTTATTAACCTTGAGATTTTGCGCTTCGTACAAGGAAGTATTACTTTTTGAGTCGTCTTGCATCCAATGCCAGCGGCCCCAAGTTTTATCTCATGCATTTTCCCAATTCGTCTTCGACAACGCCGATTTCAACATAAACACTCTGGATGGAAAAGGCACATTTCACGCAATGGGGGGAATCCATTGTGTCACTCCTTTCGATGCTATTCATCGAGATCAGCGTATACCTCGTCTGGCAAAGCAAAAAAAAATCATCTGTGGAGTTGGGAAATTTTTGAACGGTTGCACTTATCCCATATGAAAAACCCAATGCGAGCAGTGCGCAGGCTCTCCTTGCTGCAGATTTGGATTGTCGTCGGCCAATTAGTCACAACATTCTACCGACAATTGGTGATTTCATGTGGCTGTACGCTAAGTGGTCGTTTGCTCAAAATATTCCGGGATGGAACGGCTTCATGGAAGAAGCAACAACCGGTCAAAGTTTCGCAAAATCGAAAATACTCTGCATGCCATTCATCGATGCACCGCCGTCCGACTACGACACCATCTACACAGCGCTGCTTTTGGCTGTTGAACAGTGCAAAACTACCAATCAGGAGGCTTGCATCATGACTTTCGATCTGCCTCTATACACGAAAGATCGAGACATTATTCGCAGTGCCGACCCAACTTCTCCAGTGAAAAATGTAATTGTCCGTCTTGGAGGTTTCCATTTACTGATGTCCTTCCTAGGGTCGATAGGGTACATCATGGCAGGCAGTGGGCTCGCAGATCTCTTTCAGAGTATTTACGCTACCAACAGCGTTGACAAAATCATGACCGGTCATGCATACTCTAGGGCTGTCAGAGCACACATACTAACCCATCTCGCATTGTCCAAACAAATTATGGATGGCCTCGACTTCACAGACGAGGAACGTGACGAAATGGACTTCGCAATCGTCAGTCCTGAAAGATGTTTAATTTTCACAGCAGCCGAAAACATCGAAATCCAAGCCGCTTGGACTAAATTTGACGAGGAATTGAAAAAAAATGAAAAAAGAGGCCCCACTGCGAAGATGTGGCTCGAATATTTCCGCATGGTCACCTTAGTCAAGCACTTTATTGAAGCTGAGCGGTCAGGAAACTTGAATATTCACCTCGACACCATTCAAAAAATGTTGCCGTACTTCCATGCGAGTGATCATTTCAATTACGCGAAAGCCGCTCACATGTATCTTCAGGACATGGCTCATTTGGACAATAAAATGCCTGAAGACGAATTCCGAAGATTCACGACAAACGGCTGCTTTACGATAAGGCGCACGAATAAATTTTGATCGGGGATTGTGTCGGATATGATAATTGAACAGACGTTGATGCGATCCATGAAAACATCCGGTGGTCTCACTCAAGGACGTGGAATAATTCACAGTACCCTCGGTAGGTGGACGATGGGAATGGTTTTCATGCAGAATGTTTCTGAAGAAGTCGAAAACTTTTGTGGCGTGTTCAGCGCTACAACAGAGCAGCACGTTGATTCTCGAAGCTCACGGATTACGCGCGACAACACTGACGTCGAAAAATTGGGCAATAGGCTAACAGAACATAATCCTTTCCCCGAAGGCACTGAGTTGCAGTCCATCAGCACAGGAGTCGTCGGAGATGCGAGCATTAACTGTCATCGCTGCCACGAAATTGGTGCTGAAATGGTTAACCGCATGGTGGGGAAAGATTTGAACTCTCACAAGTTCAAACCAAACGACAAAGTGCTTCCTCTAGCAACTGTTAGCAGCAGCATCAAGATGAACTCGGTATCAGTCCCCATAGACCCGCTACTTTTGTTTCAGAGAATGTGTATTTCGAAAGAAACATCTGAAGATTTGAAAAAGCATTTAACGTACGAGCTTGCACCGTATCCTTTGTCTTTGTTTACGGAAGCAGGAATGCACCACGGTACCAAATCTACGCTCTACAAGTCTTTCTTATCGCTACCAGCCACTACAAATCTTGGGTCAAATAGGATGGTAGTCGTGGACGGCGGATTTCTTCTGCATCGAGTTGTGTGGGATCGCAACGTGTCATTCCTGACTCTTTGTCAAAAATACGTACAATACGTTCGAAACCATTTCGGTGCAAACACTGTAATAGTTTTCGATGGATATCCAGAAGACGTCGTCAATTTTGGTACGAAGTCCTCCGAACGCCTTTGTCGATCTAAAACACAGTCCTCTGTCGATATTATAATCACCAAGACTATGATTGCGACAACTAACCAGGAGAAGTTTTTGGCGAACGAACAGAACAAGAATCGTTTTATAGCCATGCTGAAAAAAGAATTTGAACAATCTGGGATTCTCGTTGAACAAGCCGGAGAAGATGCCGACACGCTCATTGTACAAACCGCCATACAAATGTCCTCAAGCTACGATTCAGTTATTATTGTGGGCGAGGACGTCGATCTTCTTGTATTGCTGACCGCGTTGGCAAATGGACACGAGAATATTTTCTTTCGTAAGCCTGGAAAAGGATGCACTCCGGAGACATTATACGGCCCCAATTGTCTCGATAGCCGTTACAGTAAGAGTGTTAGGGACAACATTTTATTCCTTCACGCTTCCAGCGGCTGCGACACGACAGCAGCTGCATATAAAGTAGGGAAATCTAGAGTTCTTACAACATTACAAAAGAACGATTCCCTATTGAAAGCCGTGGAGTTATTCACCGACAATAACATTGATCGCAACATAATTGCTCACGCTGGAGAACGGTTTTTTATTGCGCTGTACGGAGGTGACAAATCGGAAGTTTCTATTAACTCGCTTCGCTACAAATGCTTCGGTAAAATTGGCGAGTAAGACGAAGTTGAATTTATCACTTCTACCTCCAACGCGAGATACGGCACGCTACCATTCTTTCCGAGTATACCACCAGGTTCAAACTTGGCTTGGTTTTTATCATGACGCTGAGAAATGGGGTTGGAAGCGCACTGCACGAGGACTTGAACCAATCCGAACTTCTATGGCTCCCGCACCGCCGAGTTTGTTACAAATAATATCGTGCAAATGCACAAAAAATTGCGGAGATGCCTGTGGATGCCAAAAAGCTGGTTTGAAATGTTCAATCATTTGTTCGAATTGCAGTGGCAAACATGCGACAACGTGCCAGAAGTAATAGATGCCATCAAAAACGAAATCGAAGAAGACCCAGCCTTCGATTCGTCTCCTTCGGATATGACGGAAGCAGAAGAAATAGATTCAGAAGGAGGTGAGTGTCTTCCGTTGACATCGAAAAGAATTAGACTCGCCCTGTAAAATAATGCGTCACGTTTTTACATAATAACTTTTATGATGATACTGTATTAAGCAACAATAAAGATCGATAAATTATTCGTTGTTCTCCACACTATTTATAATTTTAATTGATTCGGTACACAGCTGCATTGACATTTTTTGGAACACTTTATGCCATTTTATGCGTTATGAAATGGTTTTCGTATACAAACGAGCAATATTGTCACTGATAATGTACGAGGTGCAAGTTTTACCTAGCTGCAGCTCCTAAACTATAAATGCTACGGGAAAAAGTTTCGATTAAAATTTATAGGAAATTTCATGCTCTACAAATTCAGTTATCACCATTTTTCATTTATCATGAACCGTTAACTATATATTTAGCAAAAACCATATTGTAAAGAGTATAAAGCGCTACAAATAAAAAACTATGCATTTTACAGAAAAAAGTTTCAAATAAAAAAGATGGCAAATATTATTATCTACAAAAATAATCTCTAATAAAATAGCATTGAAACAATTATAATCTTGACTCAGCACACAAGTATTCTCCACAAGCTGTAGTACAGAACTGACGCGTCTACGAAAATTTCAATACACAAACAGGCGAGGTGAGCGTCACGAGGGGACAAAAACCGTTACGATTTATACCTGAATATTGTAGGAATGTTGAGGGGGGAAAGTCCGAACGACCCAAAATATATACTACAACTCATAGGCGCATGATTGAATATATAGCATTATAATCTCGTGAATATTTTGCGTTCACTCGACATTTACAGCGTTTTAGCTCCTGAACTATAAATGCTACGGGTAAAAGTTTCAAATAAAATTTATAGGAAATTTCATGCTCTACATTTTTCATTTATCATGAACCGTTTACTATATATTTAGCAAAAACCATATTGTGAAAAGTTGGAAGCGCTACAAATAAAAAACTATGCATTTTACAGAAAAAAGTGACAAATAAAAAAGATGGCAAATATTATTATCTACAAAAATGATCTACACTATTTTTGTCGTACGATGCGCGGTTCGCGAGATATTCAATAAAAAGTGTTTTTCAAGATGGCGGCTGACGCTCACCCCCCCCCCCCCCCCCCCCCCCCCCCGATGACGCCAACTTGGATTTACAATCAGGGGACACCCCTGAACATATTCAAAAAAAAAAATAGCCGGTCCCGTACATTTAAAAAAAAAAACCCTGGCGCTCGAACTAATTAGTCATTGGCGAATAATTGATATTATTTTTCGACCGATTACCGAATTGGTGGATAATGGAAAACGCAATTTTGTATAATTCCAATTTTCCATCAATTGGTATTCTATCTTTTCAAACGATCGATTTTTCGTCAATTGAAAAATGAAAAATGGTAATTTTTTTTTTTGCCAATCCCTGGTTCCTAATCACTCTTCAGGGACTATATCGATAGGAAATCAACAGCCGATCACGAAAATTCAATTTGAAAAATTCCCTCGAGAAATAGACGGAAATAACTTCATCTTTTGCTTCCTCATAAAGGAAGCTTTGTTTTCGCGAAAAAAAATTTTTTCGCAATTTTTATGTCAGTATGTTCAAAATGTCCCAAAACGTCGAGAAATCACATTCAGAAAAAATGTCCGGACGTATGTGTGTGTGTGTGTGCGTGTGTGTGTGTGTACGGTTTGTGCTATTATTAAAATGAATATATCTAGAGAACGGTTTAAGTTATCGAGTTGAAAGTCAGTATGCAAGTAGATCATCTATGTCTCTCTACTCAGTGCAAATTTTTTCAAAATTGTAAAATAATTGTCAATTTGGCGAGACTTTGTATTTTATGTAAATTGTTTGTTCGTCGTCTAACTTTCGTAATTTTCCAGCTATCACTCCGAAATTTTATGTACAGATACACTTTATAATAGGGACGGTTGGGATTGAATTTGGGAAAAATCGCCCACCAGGTTCGGCTTAAAGAAAATGTTAATTTTTTGCAAAAAATTTGTAAGTTCTCTAACTTTTGCAATTTTGCATGTATTGAGCTGAATTTTTTTGTGATGATACATTCAATGAAAACGAAAAATACTACCGAATTTAAGAAAAATCGCTTGAGAGGTTCATTTCAAAAAAAATTTTGAAATTTTCAAACAAATTTTGTTAACGCTCCTACATTCGCATTTTTGCAAGTATCGGGCTAAAATTTTTTGCCCAAATACACTAGATGATAAGAATTGTTAGGGTCAAATTTGGTGAAAAACGCTAGAAAGGTTTGTTCCAAAAAAAATTTAGACATTTCCAGAAAAATGCTTGTGAACACTTTCGTAATTAAGCAGCTGTTTTGCAGTTGGCACCCTCAAATTTCATGTGTCGATACACTTTATAATAAGAACTGGTTGAATTGAATTTGGGAAACTTTGCTCAAGACGTTTGGTTTAAAAAAAATTATTATTTTTCGCAAAAAAAGTGTAAGCTCTGTAAATTTTGTAATTTTGCATCTATCGAGGTGAATTGTTTTATGCTGACACATTAAATACCAAAGAAATACAATATAGAATTTCGGAAAAAATGCATGAGGGGCTTGGCTAAAAAAAAATTTTGAAATTTTCAAAAAATTATTATCAGCGTTTCAGCTTTCGTAATTTTGCAAGTATCTAGATGAAACATCGCACAAATGCATAAGGTGATGAATAAATTGATATTAAATGAGCAGCAAGAGATCGTAGAATATTAAAATTTTATGAAAGTGATGAATAAATCGTGCAAATTGGAAATTTGCACAAAGCTTCCTCATTTGTTTTCGCCCATCGACAAGCTTCCTTTATGAGGAAGCCATGAAAATAAACATACATGAAATGAAGGTGGTCAAGAAGGACCTCATAGAGGAGGCCTGACGATAGACGGAAACAAATGAGGAAGCTATGTGCAAATTTCCAATTTGCACGATTTTTTGTGCTGTTTTCAGCACATGATGATGATGAGCTCAGACTAAGAAAATTTTCATTTTCTTCTCCGGCCTGTCGGTCGAAGGGGGCAAAATGAAACAGCATTGTCTTCAGTATATCGTCAAGATACAGGCCGACAATTGTCCACAACGACATCTACGAGATTTTTATTTCTTCCTTCATTTTTTAATTTTTCAAGCCTCGCGAAAATTGTTTTTTGTACTATTAAGCATGACCCGTAAAGAGTTTTACTATCGCAAATAGAGTATTCGTGTTGCCCGGGAAATTTCCTATCCACAATAAACGATTAGAACCTCTGAATGCAAAAACAAAAAATTCAACCTCCAGCCGGGGTTAACGATTAGTTAAATTAGATGCGCAAGTAGACGGGTTTCATGGCGACGAAAACAACATCATTTGATCTATTCCGATTCTAGACCGATTCTAGACTAAAGTGCTGCAGCACTGACCGAATAATAATAATAATAATTTTTTAAATAATTTTTAATAATTTGCATCCATTGATAAAATTTAATGATTTTATTTATTTTGCGAAAAAACATTTTATCCCAAACATCGTTTCTTTAACTCACAGAAATTTTGTCAAAAAAAAAGAATCAGAATATAATTGCTGTAGCTAAAATTAATGTAATCTGATTTCTGTTTTCATTTGAGAATAATGTAAACTAACAAGGTCACATTATAATCGTACAGTTACTGCTGTTATATTATCCAGACTGTTTTATAAAAAATTTTGTTTTCAAATAATAAACATTGAAACTCTAAAAAATATTGAACAATTTGAAATGTACTGTGTTACGTACGAACGAAATGCGAGGTTTATTTTTCCCCGCTAGACTTACCGTCGTTAGATTTTTGGGCGCCTTGCCTCGTCCCATACAGGCCCGCTCCCGTCGAGGAGATGGGTGATCGTTTGAAATGATGATTTAAAATAATAGAAATCGGTTGAAATAACTCTAATTTATTAGTCGTAGCGATTAATTGGAAATAAATGAAAATGTAGGAATAATACAAATGTAAAACTAGTTTCGCTAACCTAATTCTCCACACACACACACACATTCTCAGACTCGCTCACCCTTGCTGATTATCCAAAGTTTCCTTTGATGATACAATGGTTTCAGTCGCAGTCACAATCACAATTTTCTCAGTCACAATCACAGTTTGATTATGTAGTTGTTTCACGCGGGCGGTCGCGACGCAATAGCCCACTATGCGATACCTATCCCGCCTACACGCGGATATGGTTTACAGACGCGGCGCAGGGAGGACACAGAACGACTCGGATTCACAATCTTTAAATACTAAAACGGTCAAAAACAGTTCGAATAATTGATATAATTTTACGGGTGCTCGCGACGCAATAGCCCACTATGCGATACCTATCCCGCCTACACGTGGACAGGGTTTACAGACGCGGCGCAGGGAGGACACAGAACAACCCGGAGCCCGAGATCCCGAAGTTTTGACTCTCCCGAGTTTAATCTGAGACTGATTTGCAAATGACTTTTTCCAGTGACTCAAAAAGAATATTTTCCCTCTCCTGAGCAAAAGGAGAGTTTCTGGGGGATTCTTTGCGGGGATTCTGATTTCAGCCCTACGTGCAAAAATCCCTGATTCAGCTGTTTTGTGCGTGGAGTCCTGGTCTTCCGGCGCATTCCACGGTCGCAAATCGCAACGTCGCCGAGAACTCGAGCGAGGTGACGACTTGCGACTGCATTTTATTAAGACACCGGAAAACGCGCTTCTTATTCCCGTGAGAGCGAGTCACGAGAGCAAAATTAATAATCAATTTTCAATAAAAATGAAATTTTAGGTCTACCAAAAATATTAAGGAATTATTAAAATGAATTGAAATAATTATGAAAAATGTCGCTATAATTCGAAAATGTCGGGATGTAACACCCCTCCCCCCTTAGAAAGTCGACGACCCCGTCGACTCAGCCGTTGCATATCAAGCCGATGGCATCGTTGATCCAACGGGTGGTTACATAAGCTAAATACATCCCGCACATCAAATTAAATTTTTATCCATTTATTTATCAGTTTTTCTTTTTTTTTCTTTTTTTTCGCTGCAAAATTTTTATAATAGCGACATTTTTATTTCTGTTTATGAAGAGCATTTGAAATTATTCTTAGAAATATGAAAAAGAAAAATGAATCCAAAATCTTACGTTCTCGCTAATTTCATCCGCTCTCGTGTTTGTGTGTGTGTAGATATTTCCCAATTACTTGTATAATTTTATTCTATTCTATTTATTTACTTACTAAGCGAAGCACGATTAATATATATAGATATTTTTTTTCAAATTTCATTTTGCGAAGCACACACCTATTATTATTTATTATTATTATTGTTTCCACTAACGAAGCAATTGCCAAAAGTTAATTTTGGCCTTCTTTGCATCGTCCGCCGCCGGCTACTTGCCATCGTCCCACTTCGCGATGACGTTGTCGACGCTCGAGGATACCGAATCGGTATCCAAGCCCTTGGAAACGTTGGCTGTCTCAGGGACGTTGAACAGCTCAGCGTTTCCTTCGGTTTTTCCTGCAGCGAGTTCGAGCTCGCTGGTTAAAATTTCTCCATCCAAGAGATCCTGGTGAGCTCCGTCGGTGATCTCGGAGACGTCGATCAGCGCGACGTTGCTCACCAGTTGAAGAGGTGCCTGGAGGTTGGCGACGTCGTAGAGTCCGTCGATCCACGACCGCGTGCTCCACGCAGAAAATTCTTCGGCCAATTCTAAACCAAGAAGCTCAGCGAGTTTACTCCCAGGATCAGAGACCGTTTCCGTCGGAGTCGAGATGCCTCTCGGCAATGATGATGCCACTTTGATCTCGACATTATCGTCGAGCACGATTAAGTCACCTGCTGGAGGCTCCACCCATCGAATGCATCCGAGGATTTGTCCCGGATACAGAATCATTTGGGACGTTTGTGTGACCGCATCTTTCGTCATCCCTCCGGTTTGCGCGTACTTGTTCTTTCGCGCCGGTGATTTGTCGGCACGTTTAATTTCCAAGAACTCCAGAAGACGTCCGCGCGGTGGTTCTGGCTTCCGTTCTTCCTTCTTCTCCTTTAGGTCCCCGCTGGGGGAGACCGGCGCGGCGGAAGTTTTTCCGACGCCCGAGAATCCCGCAGGCGGAGGACCCACTGATTTTTCCTTCGAGGAAGGTGCGGTGGAAATTTTTCCAGCGTCCGCCAATCCTGCAGACGGAAGGTTTCGTCTCTCCGGCAATGGCGTTAGTTCCATTTCCCTATATTCTTCCACCTTCCGTTCATATAGGGATATGCATGCTCCGGCATGCAACGGATAGGCCTCCGGCTCACAGCTCTCCCAGCACCCACACGGAAATATAATATACCGGAAAATATATTTTTCGATACACGTAAAAATATATTTAAAATATATTTGAAGTGTACATTATATATTCTAAATACATTTTAGATGTATCTAAAATATATATCAGATATATATTAAATATATAATATGTATATTCCATATAAGAAATATACTCAAAAATATATTCGTGATAAGTACATTTTCGGCAGAAAATATTAATATTAAATATATTTTAGATATATGATTATTGTGCATAAAAATATATTTTTTGATACATGTAAAAACATATATTGTGTATATGTAAACATATATTAAAATTATATCGAAAATATATAAAACGTACACTCAATATATATGTTTGATGCATTTAGTATATATCTTAAATATATTTTTTACACATATATTGTGTATATTTAAACACCAATTAAAAATGTATTTAAAATGTATAGAACATGCACTCAATATATATGTTTGATATATTTAGTATATATCTTCAATACATTTTTTATATTTATATTGTAATATTTTAAAATAGATTAAAAATATACCTAAAATCGTATTTGTAATACATACATTTTCGGACAAAATATACTTAATACATCCAAAAATATATTTTCCGTAATATTTGCCAATATATTTTATTTCCATGTGGGCATAAAGGGCACAGAATCTTTATCTGAGGGTTGCGCCTTTTAAACGCGAACCGATGAGAACATTTTGTGAAGCCCCCGCAAGTCGGATCTTTTTCCGGCTTGCGACACATCGCGCACAGCCCCTTCAACGTCGTTCGGCGGAAAACTATTAAATAGTTCTCCTCACTACGCTTAGTGACGCACTTATCGTTCTGCATTTAAAAAATTTTTTTTTTCACGAGACACAAGACAAAAAAAAATATTACTTCCACGGGACGAAACAAGAAAAATAACGCTCGCGTTCACTTTGGTCCTTTCGTCACGGTGGCCAAGAGCGTATTGAAATGCAATTATTTCACTCTGGCTTGTGTCCTCTCTTTGGTCTTTCGATGATGATGAGTGGGGGTTGTTTACTCTAATCGAGCTCTGCGTCTTGACGAGGAAGGCGCAGGGCTTCGAGGGTCCAGCGTCAAATTTCTTCTTTCTTCGCTCAGGCGACGGAGTCGGTGGTCTAGATGTTGCAGCATCGCTCGAGAGTTCTTTATCTCGAGATAAATATTGAGGCTCAAGTGCTTGATTTTATGACGCCTTGTACAAAGTAACATTTTTGTTGTGACGCCAAAGATTCAAGCACGCAGGAAAAATGTTATGATTTCCAACACACTCAATCCTTGCAGCATGAACCCGGCGAGGAAGAGATATTTTTATCGTTGCTTCTCTCTCCGATGCGTGTCCATGGCTCTGATTTTTTGCTCCAGCACATACAGTGAAGCTCAAAATTTCTGCGCTGGCCTTTCAGCTTGTATTTCCATCGTTTTATGTGTTTCTTTCATATAGCAAAGAATCAATGAAAGACGTAATAAAATGTCGAAATTCATTTAACACTGGAGCAACAATCGAAATATCTAACGAAAGACTGGGGTGATAAATATATTCCATCGACCCAGCATAAATCCTCACATCGCATTGTCGATAGACTTCAAGCGATGGTGATGTCAACATTCTTATCTCGCATGATTTTGCTGTGGCCACCTCATGCAATGGTGATTCCATCGAGCATATATATTTATGATCGGCGGAGACGCAATTGCTGAGGCTAATCATATCCAACGAAAAATACGTACGAGGTCCATGGAAAGCCCTATATATGGTTCCGCAGGAATTACATGAGCTGATTTTATTCCCTGGCTGGTGGATTGAGGCACCGGCCATGGATGTATTCGGTAAAGAAGATAATTCATGCGATCCAATAATGGCACATGTACAAGAATTGAAATGCAACCACTATGGTAGACAAGATCTGTTCGCACAATCGCGGCAAGAGATTCCGGACGAAGATGCTCCGAATTAATTGGAAATTCAAAAATCGATGCCTTTAATTGAACTTCTTTCGCCACGGATAATAGCTGCGTCGATGATAATATTGCCGGGTCGGAACGGCCGTCGCGCACGGTGGCTATCGCTCGGAGATAACGTTCGCACGTTTCAATATAGCGATCAATTTTCGTTTCGACTCGGTGTGCGTAATTGACGAGTGTGCTGTTGTATTGTAGCATTGCCGCTTGACGATTAAAAAGCACTACGTCCGTATGCATTTCTTTTACAAATTCACGCAGCTGATCTACTCGCTTCGATTCGATTACATGAGCGTCATGCAATTCTTGTAATTTTGACGCTGTAATGTGCATTTGTTCGCCAATTAGATGTGTTAAATTTGTCTGATCGGCGAACAATCGATCAATTTGTTCATTAATGTAAATTGCATCATCTTCATTAAGTGTTCCGAAAAGCGTTTTACTGTTGGACCCCACGAATCCGAATGGCACACTTCTCCTTTTTATCGTATGAGGAAAAGGCTCGGGTTCTTCATTAACGAGTATTGTGTCACTTGATACTTTACGTAATTCATCCGCCAATGATCTAGCGCGCGCGAGTTGATCATTGACGAATTCCATGCGGAGTAATTCGCGGCAAGATTCCGGTGAATTTACACGATTACATGAATCGTGAACCCCGATTAATTGTTTTCCATCATCTGGAAAATGTTTTAAGAAATTGTCTAATTCGATAAAAACAGTCACTGTCCAGTCAGCATGTTGTAAACGAAGGGGCGAAACTCTTTCGAAATAAAGTTTCGGCCGCTGGTTTGCTGGAATGATCTGATACGTGCTGTTTATGTTTTGTCCAATCATTAGACTCAGCACGGTTACGAGTACCGAGAGTAGCACAATGATTAGACGCTGCATACCGATGAGCAGCAACAGTCGTTGATCTTCTTTGAGGGTAAATGTATGGTTGAATCTAGATGTGTTGAGTATAGACGTGTGTCGGTCTTCTCGTTGGCTCGTCAGCCGATGTCGGACTATAGTTCACACGCATACTCATACGATCGCAACACACACGTACCATTCCCCCTATTCGAACGCAAGTTTAACCTCATCTACGTGTTTACGAAAGCGAGTTTCGTCGTGTTTAAATTCGCATTCGCGTTCGCGCCGGTTTTACTTAAATCGTCTGTCATGATTGTTATTCATTTTTCCTTTTTTTTTTTAATTTTTTTTTCCTTTTTTTTTATAAAAAAAAACATTGCTTTTTTTTTCCTAAAATAATTTTTTCTTTGAATTTTGCTTTCTTTTTTTTTATTTTTTAAAACCCTAATTAAAAATTTCATTTACACTTCCTTTTTTTTATATTGATTTTGAATTTTTCGTATTTCAACAAATGGAAGTTAATTTATGGAAAGTTTAAAATTTCCTCACAAAAGAAAAATTCTTGTATGCATATACATTTATTTATTTATTTATATTTTTTTCCAAATAATAAAACGAAAGCGAGAAAATTCCAATGCTCACTTGACGTCGGTCTTTATACGTAGTTAGTTTTCCTCTAAAGCTTAGAACCTCGCTATCGCAAAATCTACAATTTACCAATTCTATTTTTCTACTTTTTTTGTTTTGCTTCCTCATTGAGGAAGCTTTTGCTTTCGTGAATTCTTTCCTGTTTTTTTAAATATTTTTATTATTATTTTTCGTTTTTTTTTGTTTTCTTTTTTTTTCCCTTTATTCGTATTTTTTTTCATAAGAAAAATTACAAAGATAAGAAAATTTGAACCTTACCAACTCACGGTTTTCATATTGACGGAAAAAAAAAATTCTTGACAATTGTTAAGAATTTGATTTCGCAATTTTTGAAGTTCAAATTGACAATAATTAACTACCATTCATTAAAACGATCACCAGTCTCGGAGAGGAAATGGTAAGGCAGTATCCCACCGCTGCCACCAATTTATTTGTTACGTACGAACGTAACGCGAGGTTTATTTTTCCCCGCTAGACTTACCGTCGTTAGATTTTTGGGCGCCTTGCCTCGTCCCATACAGGCCCGCTCCCGTAGAGGAGATGGGTGATCGTTTGAAATAATGATTTAAAATAATAGAAATCGGTTGAAATAACTCTAATTTATTAGTCGTAGTGATTAATTGGAAATAAATGAAAATGTAGGAATAATACAAATGTAAAACTAGTTTCGCTAACCTAATTCTCCACACACACACACACATTCTCAGACTCGCTCACCCTTGCTGATTATCCAAAGTTTCCTTTGATGATACAATAGTTTCAGTCGCAGTCACAATCACAATTTTCTCAGTCACAATCACAGTTTGAATATGTAGTTGTTTCACGCGGGCGGTCGCGACGCAATAGCCCACTATGCGATACCTATCCCGCCTACCCGCGGATAGGGTTTACAGACGCGGCGCAGGGAGGACACAGAATGACCCGGTTTCCCTTTCTTTAAATACTAAAACGGTCAAAAACAGTTCGAATAATTGATATAATTTTACGGGTGCTCGTGACGCAATAGCCCACTATGCGATACCTATCCCGCCTACACGCGGACAGGCTTTACAGACGCGGCGCAGGGAGGACACAGAACAACCCGAAGCCCGAGATCCCGAAGTTTTGACTCTTCCGAGTTTAATCTGAGACTGATTTGCAAATGACTTTTTCTAGTGACGCAAAAAGAACATTTTCCCTCTCCTGAGCAAAAGGAGAGTTTCTGGGGGATTCTTTGCGAGGATTCTGATTTCAGCCCCACGTGCAAAAATCCCTGATTCAGCTGTTTTGTGCGTGGAGTCCTGGTCTGCCGGCACATCCCACGGTCGCGAATCGCAACGTCGCCGAGAACTCGAGCGAGGTGACGACTCGCGACTGCATTTTATTAAGACACCGGAAAACGCGCTTCTTATTCCCGTGAGAGCGAGTCACGAGAGCAAAATTAATAATCAATTTTCAATAAAAATGAAATTTTAGGTCTACCAAAAATATTAAGGAATTATTAAAATGAATTTAAATAATTATGAAAAATGTCGCTATAATTCGAAAATATCGGGATGTAACAACTGTATTATCCCAAAGATCGTTATGTGAAAAATTTCTTTGATTTGCAATAAATGTATTAATTGTTTTTTTTTACCTTGAAAAACGATTTTTAAACCTTCAAAATTAGAATTATTCGTTACGAGGACGTGCTGTCGTCTGTTTGCTGGGATGTCGATTTTCCGAAATTTCGGTCACCATATTCTGTTGATCGTTTATCTTGACAATCCTAAGAAAATATTGAAATAAATTTAGTTCATTGAACGAATTTTTTTTTCATAATTCGCCAGCACATATACAATTTCTGTCCGGATTAATTTTGCATTAAGGTTGTTTAGAAGCTATGAAACTTTTGAATGTTAATTGTTCAATAAGTAGCTTCTTAATCGTCATGAAATTTTTACACGACCTCCTGAATACTTCATGTAAAAACATACCAAATTTTCAGAATTCTATCATTATTGATTCAACCTCCTCAAGGGTTAAAATGAAAAACAATGAGAAAATTATGATAATTTGGTATATTTAATGTATTTAAGAGGTCGTGTTAAGATTCCACGACCATTCGGAAGCTCGTTATTAAGACATTACCGTTTTGTTAAGAACAATTTTTTGAACAAATGAAAAAATATTTATCAATAAACTTCATTGTCTTTCCGTTGCTTTCAGTATATTGTAAATATTAAAAAAATGAGGTAAAAAAAAACTTATCGCAAAGTTATCGCAGGTATCAGTTTACATAAGACTACATTTAATTTCATTTAATTTGTTAATCTTAATAATTCGATGACGAGTTTCCTAATCGTCGTGAAATTTTTATACGACCTTTTAAATACTTCATAAAAACATACCAAATTTTCAGAATTTTTTCATTGTTTGCGATTTGGTTCTAAACAACCTTAAGTCTTTTAGCGACTTGTTTGGGTATTTGAAAAAAATACGCACAGAAAAACATAAACGATTGAAAAATAAATACGAAATAAATAAATAATAACAAATAAATAATGAAAAACGGAATAAATAAAAAATAAATAAATCGAAAGGATAGTATTTAACGTGGGATTCTACGAGAACATAAAGTGAATGCAACATAATTTTTTTTTTTTAATACCAAACAGATTCTCTTACCTTTTGAAATATTCTTTTGAATACTTTCTTTCCGTTTCTATATTTCTAATCGTTTAGTCGACGTGTCGAAACATTCAAGCTCGCAACAACTTTTCCATACGTCAAAGCATCACTCAAAGAAGACGATCAAGCATCGTTCTTTTGTTCACTATTTGCAGCGAAATAAAATCATTGCATGTGATATATGGGGTAATCAATGCCAAATCATAAAAAAGTCTTCGCATTTCATAACCCAAGTAATAGTTATTAACATCAAATAAACGTTTATCATTTCAGTTAAAAATCAATTTGGGGCCATTTAGAACATACGTATACGTGCCTTTTATGCTACGTTCTGAAATACTAAGTCATTTTTCATAAAATTTGACGTTGATTACCCTATATATAACATGACGATTTGCATTTGCTGCCAACGTCAAACAAAAAACGATGCTTCATCGTCTTCTTTGCGTGATAGTTAGACATATGGAAAAGTTGTTGCGAGCCTGAACGCTTTAACGGTCGTCGAGTTAACGATTTGGATGAAATAAACGGAAAGAAAATATTGAAACGAATATTTGAAAAGGTAACAGAATCTAATTGGGTTTGACAAAAAAAAAATTGTATTGCATTTATATCATGTTCTTGTAAATTCTCACGTTAAATATATTCCGTCCTTTTTTTCTTACTATTTCTTTTTTCATCGTTTATTTTTTTCTATATCTTTTTTTTTGGTTCAATTATACAAACACGTCGCTAATGGACTTATTGCAAAATTAATCCGGAGAGAAATTGTATCTGTGCCGACGAATCATTAAAAAAAAGCTTTTTTCATTCATCTAAATTTATTTCAATATTTTCTTAAAAATATCAAGAAAAACGACCAAAATATAAAACAGAATATCGCAACCGAAATTTTGGAGTAATCCCAACGGATAGGAATAAACACTATCACAGCAAAGAGACGCCATCATACCCTCGAAACGAATATTTCAAAATTAAAAGGTGTGGACATCGTTTTCTAAGGTAAATAAGCTCTTCATATATTAATCGCAAATTAAACAAATTTTTTACGAAACGAACTTTGGGATAACAAAGTTCATTTCGAATTGTTTAATATTTTGTATAGATTCAATGTTTGATATTCGAAAAAAATAAATGTTTTTATAAAACAAAAGTGAAAACAAATTGGTATGAATTTAATAGAAAAAAATATTCATAAAAAGTTTACAATGACAACGAAAATCCGTGAAAATAGATTTCAATAATTCCATGTTTTAATAAAATAATGAAGTTACGGTCGAAAATTCAATAGGAGCAGCTATGCCTATTATGTAACCTTGTTAGTTTACATTATCCTTAAATGAATACATGAAACAGATAATATTAATTTCAGCTAAGCAATTAAATTCTGATTTCACAAAAATTTCCGAAGAAAATGTTTTCACGTAAAATCAATAAAATCATTACATTTTAGAAACAGAATCAAATTATTCAAAAAATGTTCTGACGATTTTTTTACGATTATTTTTTCGAGGGAAAAATGGAAAGCACGATCGACCTGAGCACTGGAAAATGAGAGGTGGTAAATCAAAGAATTGTAACCACTCGGAGTGATATTCTTCAAAAAATATACACTACAATCCGAGTATTTTCAATTGGAATTTATTGTAATAATATTAAAATTCCGAGGATTCGTTTCAATTGTCCACGTCGACCACTACGCAATTTTCCTTTTTTCCCGTCAAAAAGATTGATAAACAATATCATATGATATCATATTTGTAGTAAATAAACAAGAATTCGAAAACAATAGAACCATTTTTTATTTATTAATAAAAATCAATACATTTATGTCCAATGAACAAAAAAGTTGTGAAATATGAAGACAATTTTGCTTCCTCATAGAGGAAGCTTTGTTTTGGTGAAAAAATTTTGTTTCGAGATTTTCATGACAGTATGTTCAAAATATCCTAAAACATCGAGAAATCATATTTTAGAAAAATGTCCGGATGTATGTATGTATGTATGTATGTGTGTGTGTCGCTTCCTCGAAAAATTCGAACATCTATATCTCAAGACCACATTAGAGTAGCGAGCCGAAATTTCGCACATAAACTGAGTTCCACAGCCCCTTGGTTTCTTATGAATTTTGCAAAAATTCATCAATGTTTGCGAATTTTATGCGACTTTTGAATTTTCAAAAAAAGGGCGTGGTTGCTCTAGCGTTCGCAAAATTTGCGATATCGGATTAAAAAATATTGTACAGATAGTTTGGGTGTTTAAGATTATTGCTATTAAATTTCGCGAAAATTGCTCAGGGGGTTCGTGATATATAACATTTTGATTTTTTTGCAAAAAGCGCGTGATCGCTCTAGCTTGCACATATTTCGTTATATCAGGCTCAAAATTTCTATAATGGTAGTTTAATGGAAAAAGTTACTTGGTATTCAATTTTGCAAAAACCGCTTGAACCCGTGCAAATTTTATGCAATTTTGAAATTTTCCAAAAAACTTGATCGAAAACTTCACGATACAAAGCTGCCGTTTTATTACTCCGATAACCAGCGGTAGTAAAAAAAAACTTGCAAATCGGAAATTTGCACATCGTTTCCAGAGTACTTTTTCGTATTTACAAAGCTTCCTCTATGAGGAAGCCAATACTGCGACAGCTAACATTTACTAAAATTTACTAACATTTCCTCATAGGGGAGGATTTGTAAATACGAAAAAATACTGATGAAGCGATGTGCAAATTTCCGAGTTGCAAGTTTTTTTATGATTTGTCATTGATTGACCTATATATCATATGCAACGATTTACTTTTGCTGTCAACACTAAACAATGGAGGCTGCGTGATGACCTTCTTTGCACGATGCTCACACATATTGCAAAAGGTGTTGCTAGCTTCAATGTTTCGACTCGTTGATTAAACAGACAGAAATTATTGAAGAGAATTTTTAAAAAAGTGAGAAAGACTTGTTGGTTGAGAACAAAAAAAAATTGGTCTTGAATCTGTTTTATATAATTGTGGATTCTTACGTTAAATATGACCTTTTTTTTTCAATGCCATCCATTTTCTATCGTTGATTTTTGCTATGCCCGTTTGTTATTAAATAATTTGCGTTATTAAACGTAAACAAGTCGCTAATAGCGTTATTATAAAATTAATTGATAGAAGAAAAAAGTATTCGTGCTTGCTAATTGTAAAAAAAATGTTTCGTTCATTAAATTAAATCGATTTCAATATATTGTCAGAACTATCAAAATAACGATCAACGGAAATCCCGACTGAAATTTCGGAGAAATTCAAATGAATTGCAATCAGCGATATCTAACCAAACATACGATGACACGTCTTCGAAACGAATCTCTCAGATTTGGAAGGTGTGGACAAGATTGTTCAAGGTTAGATAATTCTTAATAAATTTATCGCAAATTAAACCTCGGTATATACAATGCTGACCATTAATGCCTGCAAATATTTTAAAGAATCTTGAAAAGATTCCCATGCGAAATACCCGAAAAATGTCGCTGAAACTAGCAGACGGAGCTAGCAAACGCGCGCGCCAGATTTTGATTGGGACTGTACTCCCAACGTAAGCCCGTGCGTCCCAAGCAGTATAAATTCAAAAAAAAATCCTACGTGGACACACATGACACGAGACACTCGTAAATTTACAAGAATGTACCTTGAGTCATAACAAACAAAATAAAGTATGAGCAACCCATGGGCCGAAATTGTTTATAACAAATAAAAAATCTTTCATCATTTCAGCACGTATAAATTTAAAAAAAAAATCCTACGGGGACACGCATGACACAAGTGACTCGTAAATTTACAGGAATGTACCTTGAGTCATAACAAACAAAACGGACTGTGAGCGACCCCGGGGCCAAAATTGTTTATAACAAATAAAAAATCTTTCATCATTTCAGCACGTAAAAATTTAAAAAAGAATCCTACGGGGACACGCATGACACGAGACACTCGTAAATTTACAGGAATGTACCTTGAGTCATAACAAACAAAACGGACTATAAGCGACTCCGGGGCCGAAAATGTTTATAACAAATAAAAAATCTTTCATCATTTCAGCACGTATAAATTCAAAAAAAATCCTACGTGCACACGCATGACACGAGACACTCGTTATCTTACAGGAATGTACCTTGAGTCATAAAAAACAAAACAGGCTGTGAGCGACCCGGGAGCCGAAATTGTTTATAACAAATAAAAAATCTTTTTCATCATTTCAGTACGTATAAATTAAAAAAAAAATCCTACGGGCATACGCATGACACGAGACACTTGTAATCTTACAGGAATGTACCTTGAGTCATAACAAACAAAACAGGCTATGAGCGACCCCGGGGCCGAAATTGTTTATAACAAATCAAAATTCTTGTTTATCATTTCAGCACGTATAAATTCAAAAAAAAATCATTCAGGCACACGCATGACACTAGACACTCGTAAATTTATAGGAATATACCTTAAGTCATAACAAACAAAACAGGCTATGAGCGACCCCGGGGCCGAAATTGTTTATAACAAATAAAAAATCTTTCATCATTTCAGTACGAATAAATTTTAAAAAAAATCCTACGGGCACACGCATGACACGAGACACTCGTAAATTTACAGGAATGTACCTTGAGTCATAACAAACAAAACGGACTATAAGCGACTCCAGGGCCGAAAATGTTTATAACAAATAAAAATTCTTTCATCATTTCAGCACGTATAAATTCAAAAAAAATCCTACGGGCACACGCATGACACGAGACACTCGTAAATTTACAGAAATGTATCTTGAGTCATAACAAACAAAGCAGACTATGAGCGACTCCGGGGCCGAAATTGTTTATAACAAATAAAAATTCTTTTTCATCATTTCAGCACGGATGAATTCAAAAAAAAATCATTCGGGCACACGCATGACACGAGACACTCGTAAATTTACAGGAATGTACCTTGAGTCATAACGAACAAAACAGGCTATGGGGAACCCTGGAGCCGAAATTGTTTATAAAAAATCAAAATTCTTGTTCATCATTTCAGCACGTATAAATTCAAAAAAAAATCATTCAGGCAAATAGGCTATGGGGAATTCCGGCGCTGAGATTGTTTCTAACAAATAAAAATTATTCTTTATAATTTCAACTTGTTTAAATTACAGAAAAAATACTACGGGCACACGCACGACACGAGGCACTCGTAAATTTACAGGAATGTACCTTGAGTCATAACAAACGAAACAGGCAATATTTTTTTTTTTATAAACAATTTCGGCCCCAGGGTTTCTCATAGCCTGTTTTATTTATTACGACTCAATTCCTATAAATTTAAGAGTGTCTCGTGTCATGCGTATGCTCGTGGGTTTTTTTTTGTAATTTATACGTGCTGAAATGATGAAAAAGATTTTTTATTTGTTATAAACAATTTCGGCCCCGGGGTTGCTCATAGTCCGTTTTGTTTGTTATGACTCAAGGTACATTCCTGTAAATTTACGAGTGTCTCGTGTCATGCGTGTGCCCGTAAGATTTTTTTTCGAATTTATACGTGCTGGAATGATGAAAAAGAATTTTCATGAAATCGCATTCACACTTCACATTTTGAAATCGTATCACTTTTTTCACTATTTTCAAAATTTGGTCTTTATTGTCACAATTTCATAGCTCATAAGTGATTAGAATAGAGATGCCGCTTATTATAGGGGACAAATTTGTCCCTTGACTCGCTCAGTACTGTAAACTCGTGTAGGGGACAAATTTGTCCCGCCTGGAATCATTTTCAATACACTGTTTTTTTTATGTGTGTTCTTTTTTGAGAAGTAGTTCTTTATTAAATTTTGGAATCAACTTATTTGAAGTAAAGTTATAAGCAATTGAAATTTCGCGATTTTGATATTTTTTTAAATGGGGCGAAAAATAAATGAAAAATGTTTTTTATGGAAAGTATTAGAAATTTTGATTTTTTGGGAAAACTATTTGTAAATTCGTGCTTAGGGGGAAAATACATCAATAAAAGATTTAAGAAAAAAAAATTGAAAAAATTGTTTTTTTCTCTTTTTTGCCAAAATAGGATCTGTTCACCAAAATTGCTGTAGCTTTTTTTCTATATGGAATTCCCGTTCCGACTTGAACTCATTCTTTTGGGCATCGTAAGAGCTTCAAATTGCCGCTTGGTTAATCCAATTAGGGTAATTTTTCAATGTTTGGCAGATTTTTAAAGTGCGACTATCGATTTTTGCCAATTGTTTTAAGGCATACCTCTGTTCATTCTTATGGGAGATTTTCAAAATTCTCTCATTTCTACAAAAATTAAGATATCGGAATGAACCAAACACCATTCTCTTAGTTCAGTGATAGTCTTTTAGAACGATAATGAAAATTTGGAATCAGTCAAACCGAAAGGAAATTATGAGCACCTGAAATTTTGCTATTTAGAAGTTTTTAAAAGCTATGCAAAAATTTAGCAAAAAAAATGGTTTTATTTTTATCGCCTCCAAACTTTATTTCGATGGAAAATTCACCGCTGTTGCAAATCATGCACGCATAGTTTTTATCGAGAAAGATGTATTCATGAAAAAAAAAGAATGAAAAAAATTTACAAAAATATATACTTCAATACACCGTGTTCTTTCTGATATGCCTTTTTTTTAACAGGTCGTTCTATCCATCAATGTGAACCACTTTTTCTATGGGGCCCTCTGAAATCATGAATACAATTTCAGCTGTTTTATATTACATGCGATACCTACTAGACCCAAAATATATGAAACATCCGAAATTTTTTTCACTATTTCAGAGGAGTCACCATGGAATAAATTTTAGTTCAAAAAAACCAAGAAAAAACACATTTTAATGGGAAACCGAACGAAAATGTTAAAAAAAAATTATTCAACAATAAATAATACAATAATCCTCTAATAGAAAGTTTATGGGCTCGATATGTATCAAATATATTGAAATATCGAATTTTTGAAACCTCTTTATTCGTGATGAGATTGGTCGGTTGGATGACTTAGCTCGGGCGCAACTACACACCCCGCGAATCCCCGATGAGTTTGACAGTTGGTGCGGAGTTATATCGGAAGCGAGTTTTTTTTCTTGTATCCATTTTTATTAAGATCTTTGATGCTATATCGATGGGAAATCGACCGCTGATCACGAATGTGCATTAATGAAACTCAAATTCCTACGAGAAGTAGAAGATAATAAAGTTTTTATAAATTTAGAGGTTCATCATAAAAAAATTAAAGGCCATAGAGGACTAAATGAAACGGCATTGTCTTTAGAATATCGTCAAGATATAAGCCGATTTATCCTCGCAACAAAAACGAAGGAAATTTTATTTTTATTCAATTTCTTAAGTTTCTAACCCCCCGAAAAAACTTCTGACACTTTTGTGCGTGATGCGAGAGAAATTTTACCATCGCAAATAACGTAATTGTGTTGCCCGGGAAATATCCGATCCAAAACACACTATGTCAAATGATTGTATTGTCATCGGTCTTTGATAAGTGTACAAAGTTTCAGTTTAATCTGACTTTTTGAAGTGAGTGAAAATCTCGTTCAAAATTACGTCACAAACATGCATGCATGCATATATACTGTTACGTCCGGGGTTATTTAGCCACCTATTGTGGCAACCATTTTATTTTCTTCAATATATATTTGAAAAATTTTAATAATTCAATTTGCCGTTGAATAAACGAATAATACAAAAAGGTGCTCTGAAGAGCACTTCTCATTGCAAATCTCATGTAACCGGCTTATCAACGTGCGAGCAAGTAGCCGTTGAAAATCCCACGGTAGAATCGTCTGCGAATTTCGCTGACGAATGGGATCTCACGGTGACCGGTGAGATGCTGCACACCTCGAGGATGTGCAGCGCCCGGCGTAGTATTATCTTTAGTCGCGCCTTGATTCGCTGGAGTGCAGAGCACTATTTTTCTATGGCAAAGTTCCTCAGTTCGGACCAGGAGCTCGACCAGAATGGTCGTGCCCTAAATCAAAATTGCAGTCTTCGAGAGCTCTGCCAATACGGCCGAGCTCCAATCACATTAACAAGTTCTTTTCTCAACACAATTAAAGAACCAACTGAAATTTTACAAGTGTTCGAGGGTCCACCCATGAGGTCGACCCTTTTAAGTTCCAATATTATTCGGTGAAACATTCGCGAACGAAGTTCAGACCAACGTTATTTTACGACCAGCCGAGGACATTGAACGACACCCGACATAAACGGGCGATGAAGTCTGTGATACAAAATATCGAGGTGGTCCTACAGTGGAGATCCGATACCCTGCAAACGGTCAGGCGCAACCATCGTTAGAAGATGTCGTTCAAACGATCAAGTGCTGTCAAACCTTAGCGAGAAAATATCTGCCCTCGAGGACAATGATTGGTGCGCGTGCAAAAAATTGTGAATTCGCGATAGCTTAGTGCGAAGCGTATCGCGATGTAAAACTACGCCCCAATTGCGAATTGTAAAACCGTACAAACTTGGAACCAAACCGTCCTTTCACAATTATTCCTCATCACCAATTGTAAAAATTGTGAACTCCGAAATTACCAATCCATCGACCAATCCGGTCGATGGCAGTTTCAATAAATTTAGTTATTTGTTATTGTTAAACAATAACTTAACGAGTTACTATTCGTTAAATCCGCTACGCCCAAGGCAACGCCATTGCCAGTTATTACAGGAAAATGAAATCATATGAAATTCACGAACATTTCGCCAATCTCACTCTCCTACTCCAATCCCTGATGGGCGCATTCCCGTCTAAACAACAGGAGCACAACAACTATTCTGTTCTACGCTCACGGTAAGTGTTCGTGCGACAATGACAACAAGTGTCAATAATAAATAATAATACCGGGACGTAACAGGATAAATGAATTGGTGACAGCGGTGGGATACACGAGTGCGCAATCGGTGAAAACACGTGAAAACTTTCGAAGATGATTTGCAGGTGCGCAATCGTCGAAAACAAAATCAAACTTTTCAACAACTTTTCGCCAACGATACGCGAGTGCGTGACTGGCAGAAAATAAAAAAAACCGACCTTCAAAATTGACTCGAAAAGGTAAACAAATCGATCTTCTTAAAATATTTTTAAAACGACCCGCGAGTGCGCGAACAGTGAAAACGTTTCTTCAAAACTTTTGAAATTTCGTGAAAAATAAAACGATTTAAAAATGTATTTTCATGCAAAACCGAGTCTTGAATTTTCGGACTGGTGGCTAAGCCTCGAACCGAGGAGAATACGTGAAAATTAAAAATGAAAATTTAAATCAAAAGTTCTTCGCGACTTGTTGATGTCGCAAATAGTTACGCGGTTATTAATGAAAACACGTGCTCAAAATTTTAAGTGGTGAACCTTAAACAAATTGTTATCAAAGGAAAATTCGACAACAAAGCATTTTGACACCGGTTATCACGCGCGGGCGAGTACATGCACTCCCCGGCAATGAGAATGCGATTGACCTACGCGCGGTACAGGTTGCTCCAAAAATAAAAAAACATTGACAAAAAAAAAAATAATAATAAATAAAAGTGACCTTCAAAAAAATGAATTACGCGACTTTCAATATATATGATGAAAACCACACGCGAGTGCACGACTGTGAAAATATTTTCGAGAGCAAAATCGAACTTGTTGAAATAATAAAAATCACTTTCGAAATAAATACTAAAATTTATTGGTGACGCGATCGCGTTGAAAGCATCATACAACGCGCACGCTCACATGAAGTACGTTTATCGCACGGAATCAACGAACGACGAGAGACAAACCAAGGAAATTTGGGAGAGGGGCCGTGAAAGGAAACGCCCTTTAAGAAAATAACTTTAATTTATTCAAAGTTTCCCCTTTTCCTCACACTGGTGCAGAAAGGGTCTGTGATAATCGCCCTGAAACACGCCAAATGAAAACGCGCGATTAAAGTGGCGAACAGGAAAACTTCACTCCCCTTATTCGCATAAACAAATAAAAACTCACGGTCAGTCCCATCCGTCATGCTCCTTCGCATCTCTCTCCGCTACCCTGAGCATCCGGTCGATGCCGGGATCCTCCTCAATCCAAACAGCCATCTTGGCCCGGTGCAACTGCAATTGGCGAATATCCTGCTCGATGTGCCCCGCGTGCATTAAGACCATCTCGATGATCTGAGGGCATGGATCCTCCCTTGCAAGACGTCTTAAATAATGCTGAAACAATTTCCACTGTTAACCACCCCAAAACGTTAACGCACGTCACGACTCGATGGAAAACCCACTTACATTTAAAAACTGGCCGTGCCAACGGCGTTCCTCCACCCAATCCACCCAAAAATACGGAATGCGCTCCATTTTTTTCTATCGATGTGAAAACACAAGGTGGAAGGCCTGAAAACACTACAGCTGCTTCGATCGGCTCTTCAATTGCAACTGAAGAAAGGATCACCATTCGAAGAGGCACGAACTTCATCGGGGACCAAAAAGGGGGGTAGCGAAAAAATTTGCTGTCCGGGAGGTCCCGGGAAATGATAAGCAGCATACAAAGTAGTAACGAGATTCCAAACATCGAGGCTCGATGATCAACGGTGCAGCATAGGGTGAGCGTGAGTAGGAAAGAGAGAAAATATATACGTGAGGGAGTATGAACCGCGCGCAAAATGCATAAGAAATTGTACGCGTATAATTTAGCTTAATATCGTTCGAGCAATATTTAGCTTAAAACGAAATAAATTTCCGGCAATATTGACGGCGACAAATGAGCTGTCAAATAAAACTGAATACAAAGTAAATCGTCATGTTCAATGAAAGAAAGAAACGCGACAAAAATAGCAAGAGTTCCCCAGCACGGTAACCCGAGATGCTGATTATCACGCGGGAGCGCGCCGTCCGAGTTGCCAGCAAGGGCCGCTCTACGCGCGATACAGGGCGTTACAAAACCAATTTAATGAAAATTGTTCAAACGAAAATTTTCTGAAGTAAATGTCAACTCTTGTTTTGGAAATAATTTTGTTTTATATAAAAATAATAATAACAAATAAACAATCGACTTACGAAACGAATGAACGAAAACGATTCATAATCGAATCGAATAATTTTATTTTCAAATTCAATTAGTCGCAATGCACAAAGCGCAATTAAATCGAATATGGTTTGCAGTAGGAAAACCCATGAAAATTGCGAATAAATAAATTCTCGATCGAATCGAAAGAAATTTCTCTTTCTATTGTTATTTTGAAAATCATGATTCGAATTCATCTTTGGATGGTATAAGATTTCAAATGAACAAGAATATAATTCATAATTATTTCAAGACAGAGACCTTCGCGAGTAAATTTTGCTCATCACGTCTCGCAATTATTTTTCACAATTCCATGAGGAATTTAAATTTTTATTTTACATGAAAAGTGAGAATGCATAAGTCGTACAAGCACAAACCTCATAATTATTTCGAGCGAGTAAATAAAGATTTTTCTCATCTCCTTATTAATTCCAAGAAAATTTCATTAACCGAGCACGAATAAAATTATTTTCGACGTGCAGTTGATTGGAATAAATATTTTCAAAGTTTTTGAATAACATGCGTATAGTTCGCAAATCAATCGAAATAAATAAAAGTGCGAATTATAAAAATCATCTGGGACAAGCGACATCCAGTGAATTACAGAGATCGTACATCTCTCTCTATCTCGCACAGAGTATAGGCACATGCGATCTTACTTCTCTTATCACGCAAGAAAAGAATCTGCTGACTCGCCACTAGGACGGTCAGGCAGCATGAACGGCTACAGTGGAGATTCGCATAACTTCCCCAGCCAGTTTTGAAATAAAAATAGTTTTTGTTTTCGCAACGAATATCGAACAAACAAATTTTCGTCTGATAATCAACATTTCTGTCTAGACGTTGTTCGAGCAGCAAAATTAGTTCTTGAAACGAACAAATAATTTGATGAATAATTGCTCAAAAATATCAACAAAATGTTTCAGTAAATTTTTGCAACAACTGAATTCTCCCGAATTAGTTGTTATTCGAAAAAGAAAATTGATCAAATTACGGCACAGGCACGTTATCAAAACTACCTAGATTTAGTGGAACGTTTATAGGACCGTCAAACGTTTAAACGTTCGAAATAAACAATGAAATATGGACGATTTGAAAAAGTATTTTTGCCAAAACGAAAGATACTAATGTTCATCTGGTATCCGCACGACGATACAAGTGCACTCGCCAGCGAAGCGAAATAAACACAAGCCGCACTACAGTATGAGTTCACATAACTCGTACTTTGCCAATGTAGTTTTTTAAATCGACAAAATCGTTGTAACGCCCACATGTAATGAAATAACCCAAACGTTGAGTATTGTATACGCGTTACCACGTTTTGAATGAATTTGGATGAGCTCGTAAAGCCGAGTCCACTGCGATTTAAAAGCCGACCTCTTTGTCGCATTGGGCCAAAGGCCCTCCTGTCGAAAGCCGACCTTTTGGTCGCATTGGGCAAAACGTCTAATGTCAAACCCGACCGCGTGGTCGCACAGGGTAAAGACACACCCTATATAGAATTTTTGTAATTGACAGTATTGATGAGAGCGAAAACAGGCGATTGCTCGCGTAGTTTTGATAACCATGCAAATCGAAGTTGTAGGAATTGTAAACCACAAATCGTGTAAATTCAAACGCTCGTTGCAGCCCGGTGAACTCTTAAGTCACTGAGGCAACGATTTAATCGTCTCGTCAAAATGTCAACTGAAATGTTTAACATTCAGAATTGAAATCCGTCAACAATAAAAACAAAAGATCATCAACGATACTATTGAAGATATTTATCTTTCAATTACTGTAGACATTTTTATTTTCCTTCGAATAATTTGAATTAAATTCACAACAATTCGAATGAAAAACTTTATCGAACGCTCGAGTTAATTAATGACCAGCGTTTAATAAATAAAGTCAATATTTTGATGTCCAACAAGGGGCAAGTAAATGTTAAATAACGCATGTATTTTGCTAATGGTTCCCATAGGTACGATTTGAAACTTATTATCCGGGGCTATCCCGAGAATTGTGTAAATTGCTATTGAAAATTCGCGAATGATGCGAGTGAGAAACGTTGTAGGACTCGGCGCACTTAGGGCACCGAGCGAGGCAGCGTCAAATAAAAACGTTTACGCAAAGGCGTAACGCATTGAAGGGTTGAGTGATACAAGACCCGTAGAATCCCGCGAGATTACGGAACACACACCATGAATCGCAATCTATGGAGGAAAGCTCAATGCCAATTCCGTTGTTCAAAGGTTAGGTGTATTCTCAAAACAAGCGACAAGGTCAACTTGACAAAATCATAAATAAACGAATAAAGTTATCGACTAGCGACAAGCAAAATGCGAAGCCGTCGATAACACAAATTGCAAGCGGGATTGATTCAAGCCTGATCAACTTGTGCTCAGTTTCGCAAGCAAAATACCGAGAGAACCCGTTATTTCCTATGCAATCTTTGAGGTGTTGAATTATAAATATTAAAGTCAACATTCTAGTTCAATAAAAAAATTAAATTCAGTTTCAAATTAGCTATTCAGTTCGATTGAAGCACAATCTTTCAAGTAAGCCGGGATTCTCTCCACATTTAACAATTAAAATATCGAAACATTAAATCAAGACCTTTTTTTTATTTAGCTGTGAGAGACGTATGCACCTGCAACCCAAGAACATAGATGTAACGACATATGATCCTTAGGGCATCCATTGTCGCTGCATCAACAATTGTGATACAACTGACCGCCGCGGCGCGTAATCTTAGGATTAATTGATTGTTTCGCTGAATATTAGTCGAGGAGGTGACCAAATGTGGCACCTGGGCTTTAACGCTCGAGAAGATCCGCCAACATTAAAGATTGAGGATCGACAACGAAAATCGAACATCGAGTACACCCCGTACTCATTTCTGGGCGGCACGCCCTCGAATGCTAAGCAAGGCATAGCATTCTTCTTAAGGGGGGAGGTGTTACGTCCGCGGTTATTTAGCCACCTATTGTGGCAACCATTTTATTTTCTTCAATATATATTTGAAAATTTTTAATAATTCAATTCGCCGTTAAATAAACGAATAATACAAAAAGGTGCTCTGAAGAGCACTTCTCATTGCAAATCTCATGTAACCGGCTTATCAACGTGCGAGCAAGTAGCCGTTGAAAATCCCACGGTAGAATTGTCTGCGAATTTCGCTGACGAATGGGATCTCACGGTGACCGGTGAGATGCTGCACACCTCGAGGATGTGCAGCGCCCGGCGTAGTATTATCTTTAGTCGCGCCTTGATTCGCTGGAGTGCAGAGCACTATTTTTCTAAGGCAAAGTCCCTCAGTTCGGACCAGGAGCTTGACCAGAATGGTCGTGCCCTAAATCAAAATTGCAGTCTTCGAGAGCTCTGCCAATACGGCCGAGCTCCAATCACATTAACAAGTTCTTTTCTCAACACAATTAAAGAACCAACTGAAATTTTACAAGTGTTCGAGGGTCCACCCATGAGGTCGACCCTTTTAAGTTTCAATATTATTCGGTGAAACATTCGCGAACGAAGTTCAGACCAACGTTATTTTACGACCAGCCGAGGACATTGAACGACACCCGACATAAACGGGCGATGAAGTCTGTGATACAAAATATCGAGGTGGTCCTACAGTGGAGATCCGATACCCTGCAAACGGTCAGGCGCAACCATCGTTAGAAGATGTCGTTCAAACGATCAAGTGCTGTCGAACCTACAAACTTGAGGTGCGCGTATAAAATTGAAGCTCGCGAGTATTTAGGTCCGTCGTGTGGATAAACTTATATCGCGAGAAAACATCTGCCCTCGAGGACAATGATTGGTGCGCGTGCAAAAAATTTTGAATTCGCGATAGTTTAGTGCGAAGCGTATCGCGATATAAAACTACGCCCCAATTGCGAATTGTAAAACCGTACAAACTTGAAACCAAACCGTCCTTTCACAATTATTCCTCATCACCAATTGTAAAAATTGTGAACTCCGAAATTACCAATCCATCGACCAATCCGGTCGATGGCAGTTTCAATAAATTTAGTTATTTGTTATTGTTAAACAATAACTTAACAAGTTACTATTCGTTAAACCCGCTACGCCCAAGGCAACGCCATTGCCAATTATTACAGGAAAATGAAATCATATGAAATTCACGAACATTTCGCCAATCCCACTCTCCTGCTCCAATCCCTGATGGGCGCATTCCCGTCTAAACAACAGGAGCACAACAACTATTCTGTTCTACGCTCACGGTAAGTGTTCGTGCGACAACGACAACAAGTGTCAATAATAAATAATAATACCAGGACGTAACAATACATACATACATACATACATACATACACCTCCGCTCAAAAGTTTGGATACACCTGTCGATATTTCGTGCCGCACTAAAAGTTGCATAACTCCGCCAAAAAAAAAGATAATTAAATTTTTCGAAAAGCGTTTTGACGGGAAGGAATTCAGCTTCATTCATCTTTTTTAAATATTTTTTTAAATATTTAATTTTAATGATTTTTTTCTGAACGACGTCATGATTTTCTGTCATTTTCTTTTCTCGAATTTTGTGTGACACACATTGACTAATTATGATTGCCTCACATAATTGAACCATCAATCATCATTTATTACAGTTTGAACCTGGAAATGTCCACACGTTTTAAAAGATTCAGTGAATATTCACGACGGACCCAAAATAGAATAAAACGATGGTGGCTTGACATTTCAAGTGATGATGAACAGGTTCAGCGCGTCACTTCAGATATTGCAGATTTCGTCCCCCAACGACGTCAGCGTGTTTCAATGTATGAAATGTGTATACCTGAACTCCCCGAACGTGCTGTCGAAGGGATCGAATCGGCTACCGAGCATAGACAGTCGATTTCGATTGACCACAGTTCAAATTCCCTTGCGGAGTGAATCAACTTCAGATGAAACTGCGATAGTCTCGGACCAACTCGGGTTTCGTTCAGATTCAGAATTAATGGTGCACTCATATACTGCAGATGTCGACATTCATGATGACATTGAAAATGTCAAGGGAGAATTCACGAGCAACAGAGCGAGCGATGATGACGAGATGGATTCTAATAACGGCAACAACGAAAACGAGGAAATTTTTATTTGTGCACGCAACGATGCTGATGAGGTTTATGAGATCGGAGATGAACCACCCTATGAAAACGCCCCAATAACGGTTTCTGAAAGTTTGATGGCAATGTTAAGCTTGACACTGAGACATAATGGATCAGGAGAGTTGCTTCCAGATATACTGAAACTTGTATCGATTCATCGTCCAATTGACAACAAATGCAAAACTTCTCTGTACACATTTAAAAAGTTCTTCTCCAACAGTCGGTCACCATTGGTTCGACATTATTATTGTACAGCGTGTTATCGTGCCGTTGAAGGGAAAGATTCTGTTTGCCAATCATGCGCAGATCATCCGAAGATCTCATATTTTATTGAAGGTCCGATTATCTCTCAAGTTGAGGCTCTGTACAATCGTCCAGGTTTCTACGAGTCACTTCAGCATCGCCATACTAGAGATCGACAAAATCAGAATGAATATGCCGACATATATGATGATCAGGTCTACAAAGAGTTGTGTCAACCGGGAGAATTTTTGGATGATCCTTCAAATATTACCTTTACACGGTACACCGATGGAATCAGAATTTTTCGGTCATCAAATTTCAGCATTTGGCCAGTTTATCTAGTCATTAACGAGTTACCATTCAGCCAGAGAACAAAGAAAGAGAATATTATTCTTGCCGGTTTATGGTTCGGAGACAGTAAACCGATGCCAAATCTTTTTTTAACGCACCTTTATGAAAAATTAAATAGGCTACGCGAAGGTATTGACGTTCAAATTCCAAATATAGGCTGTGTAAACGTAAAGGGTTTTATCATTCGTGGAACCTGCCATTTACCAGCGAAAGCTTTATTCTTGAATATGAAACAATACAACGGAAAATTTGGGTGTCAAAAATGTAAACAGAGCGGAACCGTTGTCAATCACGTTCGTGTATATCCATATACGCGAATGAATTTACGAACCGATGAAGAAACCGCGGTTCATGCGCAGCAACCTCATGATACTGGCATTCCAGTCCGTGGTGTTAAAGGCCCTACAATACCGTCGTACCAAGTGCACAACAATATTAGAGCAACGGCAGTGGACGCCATGCATTGTGTCTTCGAAAGTGTCGTAAAAAATCTCCTAAAATTTTGGTTCTCTGAAAAATATCCACATCATCCCTCTTCGATACTGCAATACCGTGATCTCGTCGATCAGAGGATCGAGAAAATAATGACTCCATCGTATGTGCAAAGAAATCTTCGATCGATACTGAAACATTTACCACATTGGAAAGGACACGAGTCAAAAGTGTGGTTTTTTAATCTCTCGATACCATGCATCAATGATATAATGCCACAGGAGTATTTCGAGCACTACATTCTGCTTGTACTTGGTATATCGCTGCTGTGCAAATCGTCTTAATCTTCAGGGGATCTGGCTATTGCTCCTCGTGCTTTAAACGAATTTGTCGCAAAGTTTAGAAGATTATACCACCTTCAAAACATGACGAATAATTTGCATGAATTGCGTCATTTGTCTGAAAACGTCAGACAATTCGGCCCTCTCTGGACAACTTCATGCTATCCATTTGAGGATCTGAACGGCCGACTCAAGCGATTAGTACACGGAAGCAATTCACCCCAATTGCAAATCTTTAATACTATGTCGATGTTTTTACATCTGCTTAGTTTAAAATCAGAGGATTTAATCCCAAATCGTCCTGCATATGAATTTTGTGACAATTGAGAATCAAAACGTGGACGATTGAAGCGACAGTATATATCAGAAGCAGTTTATGCAATTGGAAAGTGTACAGAACTGCGGAAATTATCTCCTGAACTTAACCGGCTCATCAGAGAGGCAAATGTGTATGGGAGGAGTTTTTTCTGCTATAAACAACTTCTACAAAACAACATTATGTACTCATCTGCCGAGTACACACGCAGTAAACGGAATGATTCGACGATTGCTGTATACTTTGATAACGCTAGTTCACGTTGCATAGGACAGATACGACGTTTTATGAAAATAAATAACTGCCAGTGTCACGCGGTTTGCAATTGTATACCTCAAAATTATGCTGTTATGAGGCAGTGTATTGTGGAAAATCATTTTTCGACGATTATAGATAATACAGTATTATCTGGGGTGCACACATTTATTAGATTTAATAACGACGAGCAGTTAATAACATATCAAATCTTCAATCGGTCTGTTTTCGGTGCGAAATTCAAGATACATCCATAACATATATCGTCGAGCCAGTAAATAAAATGGAATGGGAATGAGAAATAGGAAGTAACCAACAACGACATACCATCATCGAGTGAAACGTCAGACAATTCGGTTCTGTCTCCGGACGGTCACATGCTTCCTATTCGTACTTGCGTACTTTGCAGATACAGAGAAGAAGAAAAAGAGCCGAAAGCTCGAAACGCACACAACGGCCAACGAGGAAATGAGAAGAATACCAGAATACCAAAATGGGTTTCATGGAATCGATGGAACAGTCGGCCGTATTTCACTTCATGTTTGCCATTACCCACTTCACGTGGGGATTAATTATAAATCTATTCCAATGTATATTGTTCATTGGACTTAGACTATTCTCAAAATATCTCTATCGCAAGATCAACTATTATCTGTGTTACTCTTTCTACAGCCGTAAGTTTTGCTTTTTCCGTCAAAAACTCCTATCAAACTTTCCTGTGTACAATAAGAGAATAACAATAATTTCCTATTCAACTCTGCAGAATTGGTTTTTATGGCTGAATGGTGGTCAGGAACGGACGTTGTCGTTTACACTCACAAAAATGAATTTGACAAGTATTATGGATACGAGCATGGATATCTCCTCATGAATTACAGTTATGGAATCGACTGTTTAATAAGGTGGATGTTTTGCGATCGCATTAAAATGTTACGGGTGAGCATTTTTTTCTCCTGTTTTAATTTTATTAGGAATGTATATTGCGGGAATGTATATGGTCGCTGGAAACCATCGTCCTTAAGGATTTTTCAACAAGGCCCAATGACCGTGTTTTAACGCGCGATTACGAAAACGTGAAACAAATCGTGTCGAAAAATACAAATTTTTTGTGATGCTTTTCCAGCAACATATCAAAGAAAAAACTGCACGTGGTGAAACAAAAAATTTGAGAAACATTTGTGAAATTTAATTTTCCACGAGATAAGAAGCTTAAAAAATTTTAGGATCTAAGATACATTTTTTTAAATCGATTTTCTTTTCTCTGGTCTCGAACAAACTCCTTAAAGACGTTGAAAATCATTATTATTAACAATTAACAAAAATGGGGATAAACGAATGTGCCGATAAATTCTCCGATTTGTCAAAAGAATTTTCACTTACACAGATGAAATTCGTACTTATTCTTTATAAGAGCTTCACCTTAAAAGTAGCGAAAGCTGCGCGAATATAATTGAGAGAATAATCAATGAAAATGAGAAAAGATGAATAATTAAAAAGAACATGGGTTTGAGACGGAAAGTCAGGTGCGAGAACGCAGCATCGAATAATTAAGTTCCCCGAGTACAGGAATGAAAAATAAATGGAGAAGAAGAAGAAGAACGTGAAAAAAAGCCCTTTAAAGTCAAGACGGAAGAATAGAAGTAGAAAATAATCCTTTTTTTCTTCTCTCCATCTTATTCAAATTATATTCACTTCTGCGTCTGGTGGTCCCCCTGCAGCTTTTATAAAATTGGATTTGTACAAAAATAATCAAAAAAACTGCTCTGAAAGGTACAGCCTGAAATATTTGAAATAAACTTTGACAGATAAGACAAAAATGATAGAAAAAATAAAAATTAGACGAATTGGTGTAACCAGAGCTTTCTTGGGAAGATTTATCTCTTTTCCACCCTCAAATCATCCTGATTGATTTTTCCATGTTTATAAAAACAAACAAAAAATATCGTTTCATAGTAAGATTTTTTCACGTCATTCTGAAATAGAGTTCTTGTTCTTTTTTCACGATAATTGTATGTGTTTTGTGGAATAATTAAGAATGAATTTTTTCCAAAATATTAATGATTAATCATTGTATGAAAATCATAATGGAATTTTGTAAGAAAAAGAGTGAAACTTGTACTTATGAGGGCGAAAGAATGATATAAAGAATAATAAAACGACGCGCTTTTCAAAGACAGTGAGCGCAAGTGCTTTAATAAATGAATTAAAAAGAAAAAACACTGAAAAATAAAAATAAGTTTAGAAAACTTCGATTTAAGGCAGGATTCTACTTTGGACGCTCGAAATAATAGCTTTTTTCATGAAGAGATTATGAATAAATATATTGATGTAGGGCTTATTAGGCTTAATAAATACACTATCGAAGTACATTTTGAAACTATTTATTTTATATTTTATGCACTTTGAACGCGTTTATCTCGAAATACTTTTTTACACCGCTTCGTGCGAAAATATGGGAAACTACTGAACCGATTGTTCTAAAAATTAAACCACATATTCTAAATACCTACAGCAACCGGCTGAACTGAGATTCTTTAAAAATTTTGGTTTTCTCTATTTTTTTTAATGGCAAAAAGCAGGGAAAAACATGCTATTTTTGAAATTGCATTAAATTTTTTTTTGTTTTTTGCCGCCATTTAGTTATTTTTGCATGTACATTGAAAATCCTAGTTCAGCCGGTTGCTAGTTATATGTTTAATGTAAAAATTCCAAATTGGTCTGTTTTACATAGCCCCCCACACAGCAATATGACGTCTGAAAGAATCGCTGTAGATTTCTTATGTAAGATTTGGACATCCGAGTACATTTTTCGAAAGACATCTTAATGAGTTCCGAAAGTAGTCGAATGCGCCACTTTGAGGGATGATTTTGATATCTGTGAAAAGTTGTCTTGAAGATAACTTTTTCAGACTTTTAAAAAAAGATATCGTAAAGACTACTATTTCGAAATTTCTTCACAAGACATCGTCAAGATAACTTTTTAAGGGTTCCTTTAAAATTATCAAAAATTAATTTTTTTCTTATTTCTATCGTTTGCAAAATTTTTTAATACGTATTTTTATTTATTTACATAGTTACTGAAACGACTGTATTAAAAAAAATTAGAAAAAAACTCGATTTCATCATTTCAATTTCATCTGCCTCCACGGGGATTCGAACCTCCGACCTGCCTATCTATCCTACTTGCGAACCTATCACGCTACCTATTACGCTACCGACTACTTTTGAATTCTCTTTACTTATATGATATATCAGTGGTGAAATCCCAGAATTTAAATGGTTCCGATATGTATCCGAACAAATATTATCACGTCCCACACAGCAATATGACGTCTGAAAGAATCGCTGTAGATTTCTTATGTAAGATTTGGACATCCGAATACATTTTCCGAAAGACATCTTAATGAGTTCCGAAAGTAGTCTTATGTGCCACTTTGAGGGATGATTTTGATATCTGTGAAAAGTTGTCTTGAAGATAACTTTTTCAGACTTCTCAAAAAAGATATCGTAAAGACTACTATTGCGAGATTTCTTCACGAGACATCGTCAAGATAACTTTTGAAGGGTTCCTTTAAAATTATCAAAAATTAATTTTTTTCTTATTTCTATCGTTTGCAAAAATTTTTAATACGTATTTTTATTTATTTACATAGTTACTGGACCGACTGTATTTTAAAAAAATTAGAAAAAAACTCGATTTCATCATTTCAATTTCATCTGCCTCCACGGGGATTCGAACCTGCGACCTGCCTATCTATCCTACTTGCGAACCTATCACGCTACCTATTACGCTACCGACTACTTATGAATTCTCTTTACTTATATGATATATCAGTGGTGAAATCCCAGAATTTAAACGGTTCTGATATGTATCCGAACAAATATTATCACGTAGTTCATCTGAATATGCAATTTCTAATAACTTTTTAATATTCATTCCGAAGATCTCTTAAGGGGAGGTTCAACCCCCTCCCCCGCCTTTCCGCTCTCGTGAGTGCGAGAGAGATAGAGCTAAAACGTTTAACACGTTTTTCGCGGAGATGACTTGATGGAATAAAAAAAGAATATAGTGGGGCCATGACCTGTACACATTAATTACGCAGGCGACCCCACTAATCTTTTTTCATTTCATCAAGCCATCTCCGAGAAAAATGCGTCAAGAAATTTTTGAGGTTATGTTGACCTTTTTACTCTCTTCTTAAATAATTCTTATTTCAGACTTCTTCGGACTAACGTCTGCGAGATATCATACGTGTTGCTCTAGAAGTAGTCTTGAAAAAGAATTCGCGAGGAAGTATTTCTGGCTTTGTATTGGATGTCTTTTACGGAATATCTTGAAGATATCTTCTAAGGATATCTGACAGTTGATTTCATTCCGAAGATCTCTTAAGTTATTCTTATTTCAGACTTCTTCAGACTAACGTCTGCGAGATATCATACGTGTTGCTCTAGAAGTAGTCTTAAAAAAGAGTTCGCGAGGAAGTATTTCTGACTTTTGTGCTGTGTGGGGTAGTTCATCTGAATGTGCGATTTCTAATAACTTTTTAATATTCATTCCGAAGATCTCTTAAGGGGAGGTTCAACCCCCTCCCCCGCCTTTCCGCTCTCGTGAGTGCGAGAGAGATAGAGCTAAAACGTTTAACACATTTTTCGCGGAGATGACTTGATGGAATAAAAAAAGAATATAGTGGGGCCATGACCTGTACACATTAATTACGCAGGCGACCCCACTAATCTTTTTTTATTTTATCAAGCCAGCTCCGAGAAAAATGCGTCAAGAAATTTTCGAGGTTATGTTGACCTTTTTACACTCTTCTTAAATAATTCTTATTTCAGACTTCTTCGGACTAACGTCTGCGAGATATCATACGTGTTGCTCTAGAAGTAGTCTTGAAAAAGAATTCGCGAGGAAGTATTTCTGGCTTTGTATTGGATGTCTTTTACGGAATATCTTGAAGATATCTTCTAAGGATATCTGACAGTTGATTTCATTCCGAAGATCTCTTAAGTTATTCTTATTTCAGACTTCTCCAGACTAACGTCTGCGAGATATCATACGTGTTGCTCTAGAAGAGTTCGCGAGGAAGTATTTCTGACTTTTGTGCTGTGTGGGCCATTTTTGAAATTTTTACACCAGCGCAGAACAACCTGGCAATCAAAGCGGTATTTTGAAGTGTTGTTTTTTTATATTAAAAGTGCAAAAAATATTAGAAAAATTTTGTTTAGCCCATTTCGATAGTGTATTTATTGTGCCTAACAAACCCTACATCAATATCTTTATTCATCATCTCATTAAAAATTAATAAAAATTGCCTTGTTTTTCAACCGTTCAAAGTAGAATCCTGCCTTAATAAAACAAACTGTGAAGCGCGAATATTTTTTTCCAACGCTTCTCAAAATCTGAGTTTTTCATTTCATCCTTCGTTTCTGTTGAACAATTCCTTGAGATATCTTCAAACGCGTTGTAAGGTCGTACGCATTAGATTTCGGATTTGAAAAACATACAAATAAATACTATTATTCAGGAGGGTGTAACCAATTTCACGATTTGGGATAATCGGTATCTTAGTTAACTAAATCATAATCGGTACCTTAGTTAACTGAATGACTATTTCAGGATTACAACCGAAGAAAACAAACAGAAACGAAATTACGTGTGACGAAATAATATAAACTGTGAAGATTGAATTTATATGAAGAAAAGAAAAAAAACTGCGACATCACTGGTCGAAAAATAAAAACGGATACGAGCATTAAAAAATTATTCACAAATCGCATTTTAATGTTTGAGTAATTTTGAATTAATAATATTACAAATTAAATCATAGATTCGCAATATTATTTTTTTCTAATACAGGGTGATTCAGAATAGGTATCGAACCCTGGATTTTTGGGTTCTGGACGACATTTTAAGAATAACTACTTAGCCGATTTTTGATTTTCGACGTAGTATTTAAATGGGAAGCATTGGAATTACGGACTTTTTTGGCCCGTTTATGGAACAAAATGCGCCATGCTGGACGACGCGTCAGTACCGTAGAATCAGGGAAGAGGCCGAGGGGCCCTTAGTCTCGACCGTGACTGCGTTTACGCCGCGTGAAAATAACGAATGCGCAAGAAGAGCTTTAGTATAACCCCGTACCGTACGTCATCAAGTGATAAAATCAGCGAAAACCATTGTAATTTTTCGAAGTCGTCAAAATAAGCTGTCAGTGTCGGTGGTGTTTTCCAATATGAGAAACCCGAGTCGATTAACGGTCTATCAGTTCGACACATCAAAATTAATAAAATGATAGTGAAGAATAATTTGAATCGAGAAAGTGATCATAAAAATATTAAAGAAATTAAATAGTGTTGAGGTTATAATGAACAACTTAATGTGTACTGTCAAGTGAAAAAATTGCTGTATTTAATAAAAGAAAATTATTTAAAAAAAGTTTTTCTTCAATCACACCAGTTAACTCCATTACCGCTACATTAAGATTTTTTCATTATTTCAGCACATTTAAGAGCTGCGCAGCAGTGCGCATAGGAGCTACAGTCTTGGCTATTTTTTTCAATGCACCTACATTGGTGCTGTTGAATGAAAATATCCGTAGATGACGATCCACGAGAATCAATTAAAAACATGATTTTCGACTCTTGATGAACAAAAACAGCGAATATTCGGATGGTTAACAATGAAATTCAAGGCAGATCGGAGATCCTTTAAAATGTATCCATCGGTCGTCTTAGCCAATTATTCTTCAGCAAACACATTACAACCAATGCTCCGAAGGATCTCCCTGCCCTCATTTATAGAATTTCGTTCCAGAAGCTATTTTCCAACTTTTACGAATGATTTTGATTTCATGTTTCCAGCAAATTCTTGAACGGAGCAGCAATATGATTGGCTTGAAGCAAAAAAGCCTTGGCGATTCAAGCACCTGTATCGGTGCTTTTGAATAAAAATATCGGTCAGTGAGGATCGCCAAAGATCTGTCGAAGATACGATTTTATACTCACGATTAACAAAAAAAGCAAATTTTCGTTACATTTCAAAGGATTTGGAGGCAAATCAGAGAACTCTGTCTCTATCACTTATGCTTGGCCAATTATTTTTAAGCAGGCATGTTTCAATCGATGTTACGAAGGATCTGACGAAGCTAACTTTGTAAAATTTCGTTGCAAAAACAATTTGTCACTTTTTACCTCTAATAATGAATTTTTCATGTTTTCAGCGAATTTTTGAATCGACCGGCAAGATGCTTAACTTAAAGCAAGAGGCTTGGCAATTTTTTCCCAAGCACCTACATCGGTGCTTTCACATGAAAACATCAATAAATTAGATTCCTCAAAGATCTCTCGAAGATACGATTTTTTTCTCACGATCAAGAAGAACAGAAAAATATGTCGAGTTTTTTCGATGAATTTCAAAGCAAGTCTGAGGACTCCGACTTTATCGCTCTTCTTAGCCATTTCTACTTTGGCGAGCTCGTTTCAGTCAATGCATCGAAGGATCAGACCGAGCGCATTTGTGAAATTTCGTTGCAGAAACGAATTTTCACTTTTGACCTATGATTGCGATTTTTCCATGTTTCCAGCGAAATTTTGAATCGCGCGACAATATGCTCGGCTTGAAGCAAGAGTCTTGACAATTTTTTTCCAAGCACCTGCATCGGTGCTTTTGCATGGAAACATTCGTCAATGACGATCCACGAGGTCCTGTGAAAAACATGATTTTATACTCATGTTCACAAAAAACAGCAAATTTTCGAGTTTTATCCATGAATTTTAAGGCAAATTATAGGACTCTGACTTTATCACTTGACTTGGCCAACTATTCTTTAGCGAGCACGTTTTTAATCGATGCTACGAAGGGTCAGACCGAGCTGATTTGTGGAATTTCGTTGCAGAAAGGAATTTTAACTTTTGACCTATGATTGGGATTTTTTTCATGTTTCCAGCGAAATTTCGAACCGCGCGACAATATGCTCGGCTTGAAGCAAGAGTCTTGGCAATTTTTATGCAATCACCTGCATCGGTGCTTTTGCATGGAAACATTCGTCAATGACGACCCACGAGGTTCTGTGAAAAACATGATTTTATACTCATGTTCACAAAAAACAGCGGATTTTCGAGTTTTTCCCTAGTGAATGAAGTCACCACTGAATCACGGTGATTTTCAACGGTGACAAAGTGCCCACAAAATCACCGAGATCTTGGTGATTTTAAGGTGATTCCACGGTGATTCTCACGGTGATTGTCACCATCACAAAATCACCGTGACAATCACCGTGGAGTCACGTTGAAATCACCTTAAAATCACCAAGATCTTGGTGATTTTGTGGGCACTTTGTCACCGTAATAAATCACCGCGATTCAGTGGTTTTTCAGGGTGAAAACATCGTCACCCAATCCACTAGGGTTTCCATAAATTTTAAGGGAAATCGGAGGACTCTGACTATATCGCTCTACTTGGCCAACTATTCTTTAGCAAGCACGTTTTTAATCGATGCTACGAAGGGTCAGACCGAGCTGATTTGTGGAATTTTGTAGCCAAAACGAATTTTCACTTTTGACCTCTGATTGCGATTTTATCATGTTTCCAGCGAAATTTTGAATCGCGCGACAATATGCTCGGCTTGAAGCAAGAGTCTTGGCAATTTTTTTCCAAGCACCTGCATTGGTGCTTTTGCATGGAAACATTAGTCAATGACGATCCACGAGGTCCTGTGAAAAACATGATTTTATACTCATGTTCACAAAGAACAGCGAATTTTCGAGTTTTTCCCATGACGTTTAAGGCAAATCGGAGGACTCTGACTTCATCGCTCTTCTTAGCCGTTTCTTCTTTGGCGAGCTCGTTTCAGTCAACGCAACGAAGGATGAGACCGAGCCAATTTGTGAAATTTCGTTGCAGAAAGGAATTTTAACTTTTGACCTATGATTGCGATTTTTTTCATGTTTCCAGCGAAATTTCGAATCGCGCGACAATATGCTCGACTTGAAGCAAGAGTCTTGGCAATTTTTTTCCAAGCACCCGTATCGGTGCTTTTGCATGGAAACATTCGTCAATGACGATCCACGAGGTCCTGTGAAAAACATGATTTTATACTCATGTTCACAAAAAACAGCGAATTTTTGAGTTTTTTTCCATGAATTTTAAGGCAAATCGGAGGACTCTGACTTTATCGTTCTACTTGGCCAACTATTCTTTAGCAAGCACGTTTTTAATCGATACTACGAAGGGTCAGACCGAGCTGATTTGTGGAGTTTCGTAGCCAAAACGAATTTTCACTTTTGACCTATGATTGCGATTTCATCATGTTTCCCGCGAAATTTTGAATCGTGCGACAATATGCTCGGCTTGAAGCAAGAGTCTTTGCCTTTTTTTTCCAGGCACCTGCATCGGTGCTTTTGCATGGAAACATTCGTCAATGACGATCCACGAGGTCCTGTGAAAAACATGATTTTATACTCATGTTCACAAAAAACAGCGAATTTTCGAGTTTTTCCCATGAATTTTAAAGCAAATCGGAGAACTCTGACTTCATCGCTCTTCTTGGCCGTTTCTTTTTTGGCGAACTCGTTTCAGTCAATGCAACGAAGGATAAGACCGAGCCAATTTGTGGAATTTCGTTGCAGAAACGAATTTTCACTTTTGACCTATGATTGCGATTTTTTCATGTTTGCAGCGAAATTTTAAATCGCGCGACAATATGCTCGGCTTGAAACAAGAGTCTTGGCAATTTTTTTCCAAGCACCTGCATCGGTGCTTTTGCATGGAAACATTAGTCAATGACGATCCATGAGGTCCTGTGAAAAACATGATTTTATACTCATGTTCACAAAAAACAGCGAATTTTCGAGTTTTTCCCATGACGTTTAAGGCAAATCGGAGGACTCTGACTTCATCGCTCTTCTTGGCCGTTTCTTCTTTGGCGAGCTCGTTTCAGTCAATGCAACGAAGGATGAGACTGAGTCAATTTGTGAAATTTCGTTGCAGAAACGAATTTCAACTTTTGACCTATGATTGCGATTTTGTTCATGTTTCCAGCAAAATTATGAATTGCGCGACAATCTGCTCGGCTTGAAGCAAGAGTCTTGGCAATTTTTTTCCAAGCACCTGCATCGGTGCTTTTGCATGGAAACATTCGTCTATGACGATCCACGAGGTCCTGTGAAAAACATGATTTTATACTCATGTTCACAAAAAACAGCGGATTTTCGAGTTTTTTCCATGAATTTTGAGGCAAATCGGAGGACTCTGACTTTATCGCTCTACTTGGCCAACTATTCTTTAGCAAGCACGTTTTTAATCGATGCTACGAAGGGTCAGACCGAGCTGATTCGTGGAATTTCGTAGCCAAAACGAATTTTCACTTTTGACCTCTGATTGCGATTTTATCATGTTTCCAGCGAAATTTTGAATCGCGCGACAATATGCTCGGCTTAAAGCAAGAGTCTTGGCAATTTTTTTCCAAGCACCTGCATCGGTGCTTTTGCATGGAAACATTAGTCAATGACGATCCACCAGGTCCTGTGAAAAACATGTTTTTATACTCATGTTCACAAAAAACAGCGAATTTTCGCGTTTTCCCCATGAATTTTAAGGCAAATCGGAGGACCCTGACTTCATTGCTCTTCTTGGCGAGCTCGTTTCAGTCGATGCTACGAAGGGTAAGACCGAGCTGATTTGTGGAATTTCGTAGGCAAAACGAATTTTCACTTTTGACCTATGATTGCGATTTTGTTCATGTTTCCAGCAAAATTATGAATTGCGCGACAATCTGCTCGGCTTGAAGCAAGAGTCTTGGCAATTTTTTTCCAAGCACCTGCATCGGTGCTTTTGCATGGAAACATTCGTCTATGACGATCCACGAGGTCCTGTGAAAAACATGATTTTATACTCATGTTCACAAAAAACAGCGGATTTTCGAGTTTTTTCCATGAATTTTGAGGCAAATCGGAGGACTCTGACTTTATCGCTCTACTTGGCCAACTATTCTTTAGCAAGCACGTTTTTAATCGATGCTACGAAGGGTCAGACCGAGCTGATTCGTGGAATTTCGTAGCCAAAACGAATTTTCACTTTTGACCTCTGATTGCGATTTTATCATGTTTCCAGCGAAATTTTGAATCGCGCGACAATATGCTCGGCTTAAAGCAAGAGTCTTGGCAATTTTTTTCCAAGCACCTGCATCGGTGCTTTTGCATGGAAACATTAGTCAATGACGATCCACCAGGTCCTGTGAAAAACATGTTTTTATACTCATGTTCACAAAAAACAGCGAATTTTCGCGTTTTTCCCATGAATTTTAAGGCAAATCGGAGGACCCTGACTTCATTGCTCTTCTTGGCGAGCTCGTTTCAGTCGATGCTACGAAGGGTAAGACCGAGCTGATTCGTGGAATTTCGTAGGCAAAACGAATTTTCACTTTTGACCTCTGATTGCGATTTTTTCATGTTTCCGGCGAAATTTTGAACCGCGCGACAATATGCTCGGCTTGAAGCAAGAGTCTTGACAATTTTTTTCCAAGCACCTGCATCGGTGCTTTTGCATGGAAACATTCATCAATGACGATCCACGAGGTCCTGTGAAAAACATGATTTTATACTTATGTTCACAAAAAACAGCAAATTTTCTAGTTTTCCGGGACGGTTGAAAAAATGCGTAAAGGGACTGTGTTCCGTTTTTGGTTCCTTTACGGTTAATGTCCTATTGAAGGAACGGTTACAAGACTTGTTAGAGGGACGACTAATATGCCTATGAACTCTGTTGAAAAATATCAATATGAAGCGATAGAATTCTATTAATCCTTATAATTCCTTGATTTTAACAGATTCTTTAAGTTTTATCTATATTTTTATCCCTACCGAGCCATTTGACGGTCGTTAATGACAATTTCCGACAGTCGGACCTTTTTTTGCTCGAAACTCCGTCGGCCCGCTGTTTGGCCCGACTGGACCCGCATCGCATCGCCTCGGATCGTTTGGTAGTAAGCATGTAAAATGACGATGACTCCCATTAGGACGATTAAGACGAGGACTAAGCCGATGATTGGGATGACGATCGGACAACACTGAGGCGAAGATTAAGCCGACGACTCAGATGATGATTGGGATGACGACCGAGACGACACTGAGGCGAAGATTAAGACGATGACGACAACTGAGACGACGACTAACCCTCTACCAATCCGTCTGACCGGTCAATTATCAGCTTTTCTGACAGGTCGGATTTAACGGTAAGATCACGCTCGGGTTGATGTCGGAAGGCGGTATATACACGATCAGATCGAAGTCGGATCCATGTTGAAAAATACCGATACCGGTTGAATTTCATAAATCCTCCTAAATCTCCATCGAATATTCGTGTGCATTTATCCTTGATTCCAACAGATTCTCATAATCGTATCGGTTTTTTTCAACAGGGATGAATACGATCGGATCCACGTAGATCCGACGGATTGATCGAGAATACGCCCCTTAAGATAACAACTAAGAATACCATTAAGGCGAGGCTAAAGATCCTCTCTCTCTCTCGCTCTCACACGATACCTATCTCCTATCTTTCTCGTACTAATGCAAAAATTATCGGTATTCAGCCTCGCCTTAAGACTACCATCAAGACGAAGATAAAGACGACGATGCATCCGATGACCAAGACGACGATTAAGACGATGATGAAGACGACAACTCAGACGAAGAATAAAACGACGACTAAGACGAAGATTGAAATAACGACTATGATAACGACTAAGACGATTAGGACGTCCATTAAGACAATAAATAAGACGATCATTAAGACGATTATTACGATGACGACTTAGACGACCATCGAAACGACGAATAAGACGAGGATTGGAACGATTATGAAGACGACAACTTAGGCGATCTTTAATATGACGACTAAGATGACAATTAAGACAAAGACTAAGATGACAATTAAGACGCCGACTAAGACGAAGATTAAGACGACGATTAACACTACCATAAAAGCGACAATTAAGACGACGACTAAAACAACCATAGAGATGACGATTACTAATCCGAGGATTGAAACAACGAATAAGAAGACGACTAATACGAAGATTAGTCGTCTAGACGACTAATACGAAGATTAGTCGAAAATTGGAGGGCTCCGACTCCATCGCTACTTCTTTACCAATTATTCTTCAGTAAGCATGTTTTAATCGGCGCAACGAAGAAACTGAACTACCTAATTTGTGAAATTATTAGGACCACGGTGATGAGGATTACGACAATGAGGAGGATAACTAAGACGACAATCAAGACGACGACTGAAACACCGATTAAGGCGCCGATTAATACGATGACCAGGACGACAATTAAGACGATGATGGAGGCGTCGACTGAGACGAAGAATAAAACTACGACCAAGACGAAGATTAAAACGACGACTAAAAAACGACTAATACGAGGATTGAAACTACGATTAAGACGATGACTAATACGAAGATTACATCGACTAATACGAGGATTAAAATTACGATTAAGACGACGACTAAGACGAAGATCGCAACGACCATAAGACGGTGACCAAGGCGACCATTAAGACGACAACTGAGATGAGGATTGATACGACTATTAAGAGGACGACTAAGACGCAGAATAAGACTAAGACTATGCCGATGTTTAAGACGATGACTAAGACGAGGATTGAAACGACTATTAAGAGAAGACTAAATCCCGACATTTTTTCTAAAGCTCTACACTATCGACGTTCATCGTCGTCGAGTCTTTGTCAGACAACCGTGGATGAACATTAATTACATTTTCATAATTGAAAGGAGGATAAATTAATCAACAATTAATCGTCAATTGAGAGGCTCAAACAGGTTACAGCTAATGCCAACGAACTCATTCGAGCTCCCTAAATATTAAGTTACTCGTCAGAATCCATGGTGCTGCTCTCACTCGCACGTCTGTTGACTAGATTTCGCCATTCCGTTTTTCAATAAAACTACAATTCATCGATATTTATCTCGTGATGCGCCATCGAAACTTACGCCGTGTCTTTTTGATACAATAATGTCGAAGACGTCTCGATATTTGTATCGTGGCGTTCTTCATGGAGCCTCACTCTCGGTTTTACCAGAAATGCTGTGAAAGTTTAATGATTTCAGTTCTTCAATTACAGTTTCTTGGTGGTTATTGAATCTGTAATTTTTTTTTGTTTTTCGAAAAAATTTTAATGAGGCTCTATTCCTGCCACCATTCTGATAATGTTGTTAAAATTTCATTCTATTCCATCCATTTGTATAAGAGCAAGTTTGGATGGCAATTTCAAGGTGGTAGTGTCGGTATTTAGTCCCCTCTTAAGACGAAGATTTAGACGGAGACTAAGACGACGGCGAAGAAGAAGATTGAATTAATACGACGACTAAGACGAAGAATAAGATGACGATTAATACGACGACTAAGACGAGGATTGAAACGACTATTAAGACGAACACAAAGACGTCGACTAAGACCACTATTAAGACGAGGACCAAGACGACCATCAAGATGACGAATAGGACGAGGATTGTTATGACTATGAAGACGACAAGAAAGGCAAAGATTGAGATGAAGACTAAGACAACTAAGAATACGACTGAGACGAAGACTAAGGCAAAGATTGGGACGACGACTAAGTCAAAGATTAAGACGACGACTCAGACTACCATAAAAACGACGATCAAAACTACGACTATTACGAGGATGAAAAGTACGACACATACGACGATCGATAGAAAGACTAAAGATGACGATTAAGACAACAATTTAGACTAAAATTAAGACGACGACTGAGACGAAGAAGAAAACGACGACTAAGACGATGTTTAAGATGACGACTAATACGAAGATTAAAACGTCGATTACAGCGATCATTAAGACGACGATTGAGACGACAACTAAGACGACGACTCGGACGAATACTAAAACGATGACTGAGATGAATACTAGAACGACGACTAAGAAGAAAATTGAATGGACGATTAAGACGACGACTCAGACGAAGAATAAGACGAAGACTAAGATGTCGAATAAAATGACTATTAACACGACGATCAAGACGAAGATTGGAACGACGATTAAACGACGACTAAAACGAAGAATAAGAAGACAATCCAGACGACTAAGACGAGAACTAAAACGACTATTAAGACGAAGACTACCACCACGACTAAGACGACGATTAAGATGACGACTCAAACGACGATTAAGACGATGACTAAGACGATTATTAAGACGACGACTAAGACAAGGACTGAAACGACGACCAGGACGACGATAAAGACGAAGATTAAAACGTCGACTACGATGTCGACTAAGACGACGACTAGGTCGATGATTAAGACTAAGACTAATACGACGATTAAAATGAAGACTAAAACGACGAATAAGACAATGATTGAAACGAAGACTAAGACGATTATTAAGACGATGACTAAGACGGGGATAGAAACGACTATTACAACGACAAATAATACGATGATTAAGATGACGACGAGGACGACGCCCTACCAACACGAACGACAGTAACCGACGTCATTCGTCCTCATAGAGTCAATCAACGACCAAGAAGAATTCTAAAAAGACGATAATGACGACTAAGACGACAACTTAGATGACCATCGCGATGACGAATAAGACGAGGAGTGAAACGACTATTAAGACGACGATTAAATCGAAGGAGAAGACAAAGACAAAGATGACCATCGAGATGATGACTAAGACGAGGATGGAAACGACGATTAAGACGAATATTGAAACGATGACTAAGCCGAATATTGAAATTACGAGCAAGACAAAGATTGAAACGTCAACTACGTCGATGACTAAGACAAGGACGAAGATGGTGATTTTGACGACAATTAATACGATAATTAAGGCCCGGTTCCATAAACGTTAAACGGAGTTTTAATTCTTGTTAGCCCAAATCAAAACGGTGTAAAAAAATTGAGCGACATTTGAACGATGGTTGTGGAACCGGACCTAAGACGACGATCGAGACGAAAACTAAAACGACGACTAGACGGCGACGAAAACTAAAACGACAACTAGACGCCGACGATCAAGACGACAACTAAGACTACAATTAAAACGTCCACTACTACGTCGACTAATACGATGACTGAGACGAGGATTAAGACGAAAATCAAGACGAAGATTAAGACGTCTAAGTCCTCTATTCCAGGCGGAAATTAGAGCAATACTTGCTTGCGTGGTGGAGAACCGCAAAGCAGCATACAGAAACAAAAATATCTGCATCTGCTTTGACAGCTAGGCGGCATGGAGGTAAATTAAACGATGCAAGATAAATTCACAACTTATGAAAGAATGCAGGGACACACTAGAGGACCTAGCAGAACAGAACGAAGTGAAGCTGATCTGGGAACCAGGACACGAAGGAATCGCTGGCAACGAAAGCGCGGATAAGCTGGTGAGAAGGGGACCTAGTACCCCCTTGGGAGGCCCGGAGCCGGCCACGGAAGTGGCAGACTGCTAGATCAAAACGAACTTGGATAGATGGGTAGTCAACGAGCACAAAAGCCTGTTCGCAGAAGCGTCAGGAACGAGGCAGATAAAATAATTCATAAAGGGCCCGGACTACATACTCACAGACCAGCTACTGAAAATGAATAGAGAAGACATCAAGATAGCAGTTGAGCTGTTAAAAGGACACTGCCGATTGAGAAAGCACATGCATATAATCAGGAGCTCAGCCACCGCAATATGCAGAAAATGCGGGGAGGGAGGTGTAACGCCAGCCCACGTAATATGCTACTATATAAGAGACGGAGACACCTGGACTCACCAATACTGAACCTCAGGAACATCATCAACCTCCCCCCGGCCAATCTGGTATCTCTTATAAAGGAGAGTGGATTGGTTTAGGAGGAAAGACATCAGATCAGGGGAGCACAATGGGCCGAAGGCCCAAGTACGACACGCAGAGCATGTTCTCCTAGACTCACTAATAATAATAACATTGACTAAGACGATGACTGAGACGAGGATTAAGACTAAATTCACGACGAAGATTAAGACGTCTAAGACCTCTATTAAGACGACGACTAAGACGATCATGAACACGACGACTAAGTCGAAGATTAAGACGACGATTAAGACAAAGACTAAGACGACGATTAAGATAAAGACTGAAAAGACGATTAAGGCGACGATTGAGACTAAGACTAAGTCTAAGACGACGATTAAGACGAAGACTAAGACGACTATTAAGATTCAATCTCAAACGACGATTGAGACGAAGACTAAGACAATGATGAAGACAAAGAGTAAGACAATGATGAAGACGAATACTAAGACGAGGATTGAACACGAAGATTAAAACGTCGACTAAGATGTCGACTATGACGACGATTAAGATAAAGACTAAAACGACGATTAAGATGACAATTGCGACGATTACTAAGACGACGACTAAGACGAGGATTGAAACGACTATTACGATGACAATTAATACGACGACTAAGACCAAGACTAAAACGACGACTGGGACGACGATAAAGACGAAGATTAAAACGTCGACTACGATGTCGACTAAGACGACGACTAAGATGCCGACTAAGACGACGACTAAGACGACGATTAAGACGACAAATCAGACGACTGAGATTATGCCTAACCGACGATTAGGACGACCATTGAGACGACGACCAAGACAAGGACTAAAACGACGACGATTAAAACGAAGATCAAATGGTCGACTATTACGTAATTTAAAACAACGCCTTATTGTAAGACAAAGATTAATACGACGATTAAGACGAAGACTAAGACGAAGATTAAGACGACGACTAAGACGCCTTTCAAGATTAGTACTGAGACGACCACCAAGACGACGATTAAAACAACGACCAAAATAAATACTAAAACGAGGACAAAGACGAAGAGTAAGCCAAAGATTAAGACGACGACTAAATGTACCATAAAGACGACAATTACAACTACGAATAATAAGAGGATTGAAAGCATGACTAATATGACGATAGAAAGAAAGACTAAAGATGACGATTAAGACGGCAATGTAGACTATGGTTAAGACGACGACTGAGCTGAAAAATAAAACGACGAATAAAAAAACTGAGACGAAGACTAAAACGATGACTGCGACGACGATTCAGACAAAGAATAAAACGTTGTCTATAACGTCATTTCAGACAATGACTTATTGTAAGACAAACATTAAGACGACGATTCAGACAAAGATTAAGATGGAGATAAAGACGACAACTAAGACACCTTTCAAGACGACGACTAAGACGACCATCAAGACGACGATTAAGACGATGACTAAGACAACGGCCAATATGAATACTAAAACGCAGATTAAGACGATCATTAGAATGATAAGTAAGACGGCGACTCAGATGACCATCGCGACGACGAATAGGACGAGGAGTGAAACGACTATTAAGACGAAGATTAAAACGAAGAATAAGACGAAAACGAAGACCACGATCAAGACGACGACTAAGACGGGGATAGAAACGACTATTAAGACGAATATTGAAACGATGACCAAGCCGAATATTGAAACTACGAGAAAGACAACGATTAAAACGTGAACTACGTCGACGACTGAAAAAAAGACTGAGATAGTGATTTAGACGACAATTGATACGATAATTAAGGCCTGTTTCCACAATCGTTGAACGGAGTTTAAACCCTGGTTAGCCCATATCAAAACTGTGTGAAAACGGAGCGAAGTTTAAACGATGGTTGTGGAACCAGACCTAAGACGACGATTCAGACGAATCCTATAAAACAACGACGATCAAGACGACGACTAAGACTAAAATTAAAACGTCGACAGAGACGATGACTGAGACGAGGATTAAGACGAAAATCATGACGAAGATTAAGACGTCTAAGGCCTCTATTAAGACGACGACTAAGACGATTATAAAGCAGACGACTAAGTCGAAGATTAAGACGACGATGAAGACAAAGATTAAGACGACGATTAAGATGAAGACTAAAACAACGATTAAGACGATGATTGAGACGAAGACTAAGACGACGATTCAGATAAAGACTCAAACGACGACTATTACGACGACAATTGATACGACGACTAAAGCGATTAAATCAAAACGACGATTAAGACGATGAATAAGACAACGATCAACATGAATACTAAAACGACGATTAAGACAAAAATTAATACGTCGATTAAGACTAAGACTAAGACGAGGATTGCAACAACGATCAAGACGACGACCAAGACGACTGTTAAGAGGAAGCTAAATACCGACACTACCACCTCGAAATTGCCATCCAAACTTGCCCTTATACAAATAGATGGAATTGAATAAAATTTTAACAATATCATCGGAATAATGGCAGGAATAGAGCCTCACTAAAATTTTTTCGAATAACAAAGAAAAATTTCACAGATTCAATTACCAGCAAGAAACTGTAATTGAAAAACTTAAATTATTAAACTTTTACTGCATTCGGGTAAAGCCAAGAGTGAGGCTCCATGAAGAACGGCACGATAGAAATGTCGAGATGTGTTCGACATTATTTGGTTAAAAAAACACGCCGTAAGTTTGGATAGCGCATCACGAGATAAATATCGATAAATTGTAGTTTTATTGAAAACGAAATGGCGAAAACTAGTTCACAGACGTGCGACTGAGGGCAGCACCATGCATTCAGCCGAGTCACCTAATATTGAGAAGACTCGAATGAGTTCGTTTTTGCATTAGCTGTAACGCGTTTTAGCCTCTCAATTGACAATTAATTGTTTATTAATTTATACTCTCCTTAATTGTCAAAATGTAATTAATTTTCATCCACGGTTGTCGGAAAAAGACTGGACGACGATGATACGTCGATAATGTAGGGATTGAACAAAAATGGTATTTAGCCTCCTCTTAAGGCGACGACTGAGACGAGGATTGAAACGACAAACAAGACGTCGACGCAAATTAAAAACAATGGAGACCACTGATAAGGGTTGTTATTAAGGTTATTAACCGTTTTTAAAAGATCACAGATACTCTTATCACAGCACACTCATGGAGAGATAATAAGGATATTAATTAGTTATAGGCAGTCAGGATTTTTAAGCACTATTCTTTTTTATTTTATTTTTCCAACGTAGTAATTAGTCATTTCTTTAATACAAGGGGGCCGGTTTATGCTTGGAACGACGTTAGGCTTTTAATTGATTGAAGAACATTTCATTGATAATTGGGAAACAACCGATGGAACTATGACATCCTTTATATTAAAACTCGAATTTTTAGTCTGAAGATCGATTCTAACTGAAGCTTGAATTTAAAGTTTAATTTGAATTTTATCAGAAGTTTTACCGACAGTTTGATGAAAGGATTTAGAATTAGAAACAAAGACGTGAAGCGACAATCTTGAAATCGAAATCACATGATGTATTTAAATAAACCTTCGCTACACGGCAAAAACGACTTAGTTGCCCAGACAAACTCTTAGTGCTCTGAGCGCCAGAACAGAAATTGGTTTGTTTCGCTAGATAGTTGGATGGTTGAAGTAGATGATTGGTTGCCTCAAGTAAGTCAACTAAATAACTCGTTGATTCAATTAACTATCTAGTCTATCCACCTAATTTCTTTTGTGGCATTCAGACCACTAAGTGTTTGGTTGGACAAACTAAGTCATTTTTGTCGTGAACAAATGTTGAAGTTAAATACGAATATCGAATTTGCGTTAAAAATTCAAGAAAAAACGATGCATGATCACATGAAATACATCAAATATGGTAGTTCTTTAATACATAACAGAAGATCGTTATCATTTCTTGATCCTAGCATTTGCGCATAGCTGAGTAATACAGCGCTTGAATTCGGTGGTGGTGATTCTCAACTGTGGCTGGACTTCTTGAAACACGAATTGTAGAGATATTGTAAAAAATATTGATAATATGGAGACAGAAATAAATTGTATAATAAATATTGATGAACATTAGTTTCTATAATAATACTTAATGAAAAAGCAAGAATTTTCTTTCCACAATGAATACAGAGTAGAATCTCATGGTAGTAACGAAAAAGAATATTCTTATAATCACCACAGCAAATTGTAAGGTTGTAATTAATGCGAGATTAAAACGTACACTTTCTTATTTAGAAAAATATCGTGAGTAGTAAAGTACCAAGATAGGGAGACCGGGTCCTTCCCCCACCCCTCTCCCTCTGGCCCCGCCCCCTCCCTGTCTGTCCCCACCGCCACCACTTTGGGCCTCATGGTCGTCTGTGATTGGTCCCCCACCCCTTAGTCACGCCCCCTTCCCCCAACATCTGGAAATTTCCCGAGCGCTGATTGGTCCCTATACTGGTCACCCACCCCCACCAGAGTAGCGCAGATGGGTTGGGGGTGGTACCCCCCCCCCGAAATTTCCCGAGCACTGATTGGTCCCTATACTGGTCACCCCGCCTCCACAAAATTTCCCGAGCTGTGATTGGTCCCTATACTGGTCGACCCGCAGCCTCAAAATTTCCCGAGCGCTGATTGGTCCCCGTACTGGTCGCCTCACCCCCTCAGAATTTCCCGAGCAGTGATTGGTCCCCGTACTGGTCACTTGTCCGGTATAGCGCACTATATGGGGCCTCACACCCTCGCAAATTTCCCGAGCGCTGATTGATCCCTATACTGGGCCACCACCCTCGCCAGAAGCGGCGTGCGAGCACGTGCCTTGGCAGCCACGTGACTAGAGTTTCCTCGGATATCTTACAGTCGGTAAAACAGTTCTTTTTTTATTGTCGGTCGGTAAATACCGTATGTCGGTAAGTTATCTTCTTAACCGTATTTTATAGGAGAAAGGTTATGTGTGATAGACGATACAGGTTAATTTCGTTTAAACGTTTATATTCATTTATTCATAATTACCCGTAGACATGTTGAAACAGAGTACATGGTGAGTATGTGTAATTTATACAAAAGCGACAGTGTTTTATATTTTAACTTGTCATCTCTTTAAGTTTTATACCAGACCTTTTGAACTCGCTTTTTATAAATGGACCGCATAATACAGTTACCTCCAAAAATCTAATTCCGAAGTAATTTTCTGCGCACGAAGAATCCATCCGAACTCTTACAGTCTCTTTTATCGATATATGATTATTTTTTATAAGCTCTTTGACGCACGCTCCATCGATATTTTTATGTTTCTCGTATGACGATACATGGACAAACAATTTAGAACATAGACGCTCTGTTGATAAAAAACGGTGCATGATCGTACGTTAAGGAGGAAAAAAAACCCGCTCATAGTGCTGGAAACGCAGTCGCAATAGCAATAGCAATAGCAACGTGGGAAAACGAAGATCGAAAGGCGAAATCAGACATGATTTTATAAATAAATTCAAGCGAATTGATGCAGATAAAAATTTGCGTTACATCAAATGAGGTATGGGTTAAATAGTACCAAAAAGATTAACGTTGCATCGGATGGACGATAACGATGACTTTAGAAATCATCTTCGAAAATTTTTCGACACATTAGATAAACTGAACTAAGTGTCTATGGGCATCAATCCAGATTTATTAAGAATTATATTATTATATAGTCTTCCTTTGCGTTTTAAGCATTTTCGTCGCGCAATCGAGTGGCGCAGTAAATTTCTGACTCCAGAAGAGACAAAAAATCGTTGAAAAGGCAGATGCTCGAAAAACGGTACATACATCATTTCATCGTAAGCAATGATTGCGAACGAAAATTTTATCAAAAAATGAAATAAAAATTCGACGAGCGTTAGAACAGACATGAAACAAAAGGAGCCGTTTAAATTCAAGTGCCATCGATGTGGAAAGAAAGGTCACAAAGTAAATTGCAACAACGCGAATACAGCGGAAAGCTTTTTAGTTTTTACGCAAAATAAAAAACTTCTCAGCAAGCTTTCGAAGCGAAATCGAAAAGTCTTGACGACGACTGATATCTTGATAGCTCATGCACTTCGCATTTATGTAAAGATGAAGAAAATTCAATTACGATTACTGAAACGAAAAATCAAAAATTGAATCTCGCTAATAATTCTTCGACAGATATAAAATTTCGAGAAACTGTTACGATTGCAAGCAAATTTAAAAAAAATCCACGAATTTGAAGTTGCACGATGCTCTCTATTTACCAGATTTACAAACGAATTTATTATTAGTAAGATTACTGATCATGGATACGACGTGATTTTCAAAAAAAAGCCAAGCCTCTGTTGTCAACAAAGCCGGAAATGCGATTTCGCAGGTGGGCAGAACTGGTGAAAGAAAAGGATGCCGTTGATAACTTGGTGACAGAATCGCCGTTCGAAGCAACCGATAATTTGCATTGCCGGATGGGACATATGAATATGCATGATCTCGTAAGCGGACATAAAAATGGAGCGGTTCTAGGAATGAAGCTGGGTGAAGCAAAAGAAAATTTAAATTGCGATATTTATTTTCGCGGAAAGATGATAAGATTTTTATGCGTCATGAAGAACATTTTCGAAGAAAACGGAAGGGAGTTCCAAACTTTTTTAAAAATCGTACATTCGGACATTTGTGGACTAATGAGAGTCGCGTCGAATGGAAATGCGCGATACTTCGTCATTTTCATAAATGACACTCGAAATGGTGCGAAGTGCGAATGATTAAAACGAAAGATAGAATTTTGTAATCTTCTTAAAGAATATAATGCGATCGCGGCAATGCAAACGGAAAAGAAAATCAAACTCTAGGAAACCAACGACGGTAAGGAATACATGAGCAAAAATATGGAAGATCTCTTAAGAGAAAATGGAATTCGAAGACGCTTAACTGTAACTTACTTTAATTCCTGAGTCGTAGCCTCAATTCGGGAGTCGGGCAACGAAAAACTTGACGCTCGATCAAAAGAAGGAATTTTCGTTGGTTATTCGGAGACATCAAAAGCATACAGAGTACGGATAACGGAAGAATAAAAAATCATTATTACGCTAGATGGAAATTCAAGTTCAAAGAACTTGAACGACGAAACTCAAGACGAGTTCAAAGAAAATTCGTTTGAAAGAAATAATGACGAGTTCATTATTCTTGAAAAACACAAAGAATCTCGAAAGTTAGAGAAATCGAATTCTCATTGAAAGGAATTGAGAATAATTCGCTTGAAGCGCCGCTGAATCAAATCGGAGAAAACAACAATGAAAATATCGAAAATAACAACGAAGATTTTGAAGAAGAAGAAGAAAGCAGAGAAGACTGCCAGGAATACGAAACGAGAGAAGCACCGAGACGAGGTCCACGAAGACCAAATAAAATAATGACTGGATTAAGAGGGAGGCCGCGAAAGGAGTATCAAATGGTTAATGCAATAAAAGAAAACCCAAACGTAAAGACGGGTACCGAATGTGTTTTTTGTATTGCTGAAACCTCAATTTGCGAAGTTGTCAACAGTGCCGATTCAGGTGAATGGTTCCGAGTTATGGCAGCGGACTAAAATCAATTATGAAAAATGATACGTAGAACGTAGTCGATCCGCCAAAAAATCAGGAAGTCGTTGGAAGTCACGTGATTCTGCGAAATAAATATAATTCAGATCGAACGTTAGAGAAAAAGATGAGGATTGTTGCAAAAGGATTTTCTCAACATTCCGAAATCGATTTTATCAAAACTTTCGCACCGGTGACTGGACTCTGCTTGATTCGAATAACGACGGCCTTACTTGTCAAGTTCGACATGAACATTCAACAATTCGATGTCACAATAGCTCATGTAAACGGTATGTTAGAGGAAAATATTTACATGGAAGCAGGGATGGGCATAAAGAACTTAAAAAAAAAATAAGTGATAAATCATTTTTGACTCGTGATTTAAACGGGCTCGGAGTATCAAGTACTTTCGGACTTGTGATTTAAACGGGCTTGGAGTATCAAGCCTTTTTTGACTTGGGATTTAAACGGGCTCGGAGTATCAAGTCTTTTTTGATTGGTGATTTGAACGGGCTCGGAGTATCAAGTACTTTTGGACTTGTGATTTAAACGGGCTTGGAGTATCAAGCCTTTTTTGACTTGGGATTTAAACGGGCTCGGAGTATCAAGTCTTTTTTGATTCGTGATTTGAACGGGCTCGGAGTATCAAGTACTTTTGGACCTGTGATTTAAACGGGCTTGGAGTATCAAGCCTTTTTTGATGTGGGATTTAAACGGGCTCGGAGTATCAAGTCTTTTTTGATTCGTGATTTGAACGGGCTCGGAGTATCAAGTACTTTTTTACTCGTCACTCCTTTCGATTAAGAGTGACAAATTCTTTTTAATTCTGAGTATATTTAAGCTTTAAATTCATTTTAATTCCTTTTTTAATCGAATTAAACGACGAAATTCATATTAATTCCTGAATATTTTTTAACTGTACCATGGTCAAATCGATCCCGGTACAACAAATTATAACTCCGCATACGGAGAATAATAATTAGTGACAAATAAATAAATAAATAAATAAATAAATAAATAAATAAATAAATAAATAAATAAATAAATAAATAAATAAATAAATAAATAAATAAATAAATAAATAAATAAATAAATAAATAAATAAATAAATAAATAAATAAATAAATAAATAAATAAATAAATAAATAAATAATTAAATAATTTTTTTTTTTAATTTTTTTTTTTTTAATTTTTTAATTTTTTAATTTTTTTTTTTTTTTTTTTTTTTTTTTAAATACGGGCCAGTATCGACCAAATCCGGATTTAGTTTGGTTGAGTCTACGCGCGAGCATACTGGCCCGTATTTAAAAAAAAAAAAAAAAAAAAAAAAAAAAAATTTTATTTATTTATTTATTTATTTATTTATTTATTTATTTATTTATTTATTTATTTGTCACTAATTATTATTCTCCGTATGCGGAGTTATAATTTGTTGTACCGGGATCGATTTGACCATGGTACAATTAAAAAATATTCAGGAATTAATATGAATTTCGTCGTTTAATTCGATTAAAAAAGGAATTAAAATGAATTTAAAGCTTAAATATACTCAGAATTAAAAAGAATTTGTCACTCTTAATCGAAAGGAGTGACGAGTAAAAAAGTACTTGATACTCCGAGCCCGTTCAAATCACGAATCAAAAAAGACTTGATACTCCGAGCCCGTTTAAATCCCACATCAAAAAAGGCTTGATACTCCAAGCCCGTTTAAATCACAGGTCCAAAAGTACTTGATACTCCGAGCCCGTTCAAATCACGAATCAAAAAAGACTTGATACTCCGAGCCCGTTTAAATCCCAAGTCAAAAAAGGCTTGATACTCCAAGCCCGTTTAAATCACAAGTCCAAAAGTACTTGATACTCCGAGCCCGTTCAAATCACCAATCAAAAAAGACTTGATACTCCGAGCCCGTTTAAATCCCAAGTCAAAAAAGGCTTGATACTCCAAGCCCGTTTAAATCACAAGTCCGAAAGTACTTGATACTCCGAGCCCGTTTAAATCACGAGTCAAAAATGATTTATCATTTAAAGCATGTATTTAAATACTTTTTGATTCGAGTCCGCCCATCCCTGCATGGAAGTTCCTGAAAGCCCTAACAAAATTTTGGAAGAGATTATTCGTACTGGAAAGTCGTCCAGCAGAATCGGCAATGCCGCACGAGTTATGTTGAAAGAACTAGAAGTAGGCAACGAAGTTTGTCTTCTCCAGAAGGCATTTTATGGTCTACATTAAGCAGATCGTTGATGGCACGTACGATTGGCAGAAGAAGTAAAGAAATTCAAATTGATTCAATCAAACGAGAATCCTTGCGTCTTCTATCAACAATCCAAAAACGGAATACTCATAATGACGGAATATGTTGATGACATTTTGGACACACCACGGAATCAAAACATAATTAAGGAACTTACAGATTACTTGTCAAAAAGTTTCGAGATGAAACATGTTGACAATATAAAATACTGTCTTGGTATAGAATTTTTACGAAACAATAACGGAGCAGTGATGCATAAACGAGGATACATAAAAGGTATACTCGATCGATATAAGATCAATGAACCTTGAATTTCGACAAGCCCTGATGTATCTCTGAACAAAACTACAAAAGAACGAAGATTCGACAAATCAAAAGATATGCAAACAGCGGTACAGAGAATCGATTAGGTTTCTAATGTATCATGCCGTATGGACTAGACCAGATATAGCTTACGCTGTAATTTATTGAAGTCAATTCAATTTATGGTACGACGAAATTGTTTGGACTGCGGCGAATCAAGTGTTGCGATCTTTACGAGAAACGTCGAATCTTGGCCTAATGTTGAAGAAAACTAAAAAAATCTTTTGAAGGGTACGTCGATAAAGATTGGGGGAATCGTATCATAGATAGAAGATCATACACCGAGCTTACATTTATCCTCGGGGAATATCTCGTTACTTGGGAATCACGAAAATAACCGACTGTCGCGTTATCCTCGACGGAAGGAGAATATATGGCTCTTAATGAAGCTGCAAACGACGCCATGTATCTTCAGAGATTATTGAAAGTATTTGGATACAATAAAATGACGAAATTAAAACTTTTTAGCGCCAATTGTAGTGCACGAAAACACGCAAAGAATTCAATTTTCCACAATCGTACTAAACATATTGAAATCCATCATTATTTTGTCCGGGAAGTAATCGAGATTTCGAAGTGGAATACATTGCAGCAAACGATACGGCTGCTGGTGTACTCACTGAAGGACTTCTGGGCCCGTAATATTGTAAATGTCTCGATATTCCTGGAATAAATAACGCTTAGTTCTCAAAATTAATTTTCGTCATCATCTCGAAAGGGGGTATTGGATAGAACTCATTTGTTAATTGATTGAGATCGTGTTTTGTTATTTTAGCTGCCTCATCTATTACTCTGAAATAAAGCGTCGATCTGTCAACACGTCTTACGATATCTTATGGAATCAAATATCCAAACATTCATTATTAAATGCAGGGATATTAAAACCAATATTTTGTCATCTCTTTGAGTTCTATAATAGATCTTTTCAGTTCATTTGTGATAAATCGAACGGATAAGAATGTTACCTTCAAAAATACATTTCCGAAGTAATTATCCATTAAAGAAGAGTATCCAAACTTTTGCAGTCTCTTTTATCGATTTATGATTATTTTTATAAGATCTTTCACGCATGCTTCATCAATATTTTCATACTTCTCATTTGAATGCCCGCAAAGTCCGAAACATTTCAAAAATGCAACTATTTCCAACTCCCGTCTTTCAGAAATTACAAATGAACATCGAATAACAGATGCATAGCTTACGCAAGAGCTATATAAAATTTGAAATTTTACAAATTATGTATGATTTTGATTCAACTTATACGATGGGCTTTACACTCTTTTAATTTATCGGCGTTTCATGCACAAAAGATTTTTTAAATTTTTCAAACGATTAATATGGATCTATGACCTGCAACAATTGTATTGTATAGTGTAAAAAATATGTTCTTCACGATGAAATTTATTTCAATGCAATTGACCCTCCGGAGGGTCATCGTTTCAGACATTCCTTGTGAAGTCTTGACAAATCGTCTTTTTTCCGAATGCGTTTTACGATCAAAGGTGTTTTTTGTCATTAAACAATTTGATTTTACAATAAAAATATCTCATTTGTGTAATGATATCGTTACGGGGTATAATAGAAGGGCATTACTAAACTTGGGTTTGAATAAACCAACATTGACGGTACATAATCTCTTCTCGTCTATCGCTGATACATGCACATGAGTACTTTGACAATTTTTCTGGCGATTGATGAAAATCTGTGACTACCAACATTTGTGTTTTCTACTATGAAAAAATGTGCTCTCCACATCGAAATTTATTCCAATGCGAGTGACCCTGCGGAGGACTTTCATTCCGGGCATTCTTTGCGAGGTCTCGACAAATCGTTTTTCTTAATAATGTGTTTCGTATGTACAAAAGTGTTTTCGTTGAAAGAATGTGATCTTTCAATAAAAAAACATGTCTTTTGTATGATAATATAGTTTCGGTTGACCCTGTGGAGGATCTTCGTTTCGGGCATTCTTTGCGAGGCCGCGCAACATGTCTTGTGCACGTGAGATTTTTTGGCACCGCTTGTAACTGTCAATAAGAACCAGTGCCCTGCAACGGATGTGTTTCCTTTGGTGAAAAAAGTGCTCTTTACGATGAAATTTATTTCAACGCAATTGACCCTGCGGAGGACCTTCGTTTTGGGCATTCTTTGCGAGACGGCGCAAGATGTTTCATGTACAAGAGTTCTTTGGCAATTTTTCTACCTATAAATAAGAATGAGTGACCTGCAACAACTGTGTTTTCTTGTGTGAAAAACGTCTTCATTATGATGAAATTTATTTCAACGCGATCGAACTTGCAGAGGGGCTTCGGTTCAGGCTCTCTATGCGAGGCCGCACAAGATATTTCATGCACACTAGTCTATTGGCAATTCTTCTACCTATCAATAAGGACCAGTGACCCGCCATGATTGTTTTTCTTTTGTAAAAAGAAATGTGCTCTTTACGATTAAATTTGTTCCAATGCAATTGACCCTACTGAGGGCCTTAGTCTCCGGCTTTCTTTGCGAGGTCTCAGCAAATCATCTTCTTTCCAAATGCATTTTTTCGTGCGAAGGTTTTTCTTCATGAAAACATGTAATTTTTGAATTCAAATAATAAATATAACTCTTGTATAATAATATTGTTTTTAGGTTTCAATAGATTCGAGGTACTAAATTCCGGTTTAAAAAAACCAACATTGACGAAAAGAGTTAACCGTCAATGTTGGATTTTCAAACCGGAATTTAGTACCTCGATTCTATTGAAACCTAAAACAATATCATTATACAAGAGTTATCTTTATTATTTAAATTCAAAAATTACATGTTTTCATGAAGAAAAACCTTCGCACGAAAAAATGCATTTGGAAAGAAGATGATTTGCTGAGACCTCGCAAAGAAAGCCGGAGACTAAGGCCCTCAGTAGGGTCAATTGCATTGGAACAAATTTAATCGTAAAGAGCACATTTCTTTTTACGAAAGAAAAACAATCATGGCAGGTCACTGGTCCTTATTGATAGGTAGAAGAATTGCCAATAGACTAGTGTGCATGAAATATCTTGTGCGGCCTCGCATAGACAGCCTGAACCGAAGCCCCTCCGCAAGTTCGATCGCGTTGAAATAAATTTCATCATAATGAAGACGTTTTTCACACAAGAAAACACAGTTGTTGCAGGTCACTCATTCTTATTTATAGGTAGAAAAATTGCCAAAGAAGTCTTGTACATGAAACATCTTGCGCCGTCTCGCAAAGAATGCCCAAAACGAAGGTCCTCCGCAGGGTCAATTGCGTTGAAATAAATTTCATCGTAAAGAGCACTCTTTTCACCAAAGGAAACACATCCGTTGCAGGGCACTGGTTCTTATTGACAGTTACAAGTGGTGCCAGAAAATCTCACGTGCACAAGACATGTTGCGCGGCCTCGCAAAGAATGCCCGAAACGAAGATCCTCCACAGGGTCAACCGAAACTATATTATCATACAAAAGACATGTTTTTTTATTGAAAGATCACATTCTTTCAACAAAAACACTTTTGTACATACGAAACACATTATTAAGAAAAACGATTTGTCGAGACCTCGCAAAGAATGCCCGGAATGAAAGTCCTCCGCAGGGTCACTCGCATTGGAATAAATTTCATTGTGGAGAGCACATTTTTTCATAGTAGAAAAAACAATTGTTGGTAGTGTTACGTCCTGACGTAACGTCCATAAATGAGATTATTTAACGAAACTTCCACCGAAAACATAATTAAAAACTTAAAGATTTGTGAGAGAAAGGTTTATCGTTTCCTACGTTATTCCGTTCAATTCAATAATAAAAATTAGAAATTCACATTACCGACTGAAAATCTCAAGGAAAAGGCCATCGGTAAAATCGGGTAGTAAGGAAGGGAAAACCAGGGTCGAAGATCCCTACAGGAAAAGCCATAGGCTCGTCACACCATCTGGTGGGTCAGGCACACTAACGTCGCTTTCCTAACTGACGTACCCTCTACCGGCCTATTGATCCGGGAGATAGATCATTGGATCCGAAAATGCTCTTACCATTGGGAAAAGAAAAGAAAAAGCACGTAGTATTTTACTCTGACGTAAAGCCAACGAGGGGCGCTGATTACACCCTCTCGAAGAACTAGCATACAAGGAAACGTTGCATTCCTCTTCTCATACACATACGTGTATGTGTATGAGTATATATGCGTATATTCAAAGCAAGAACGAACGGAATGACGCTAAACAACGATGGATTTTCCTATCTCAAACCAATATAGAATTTTGAAACATTAATTAAAATTTATTTGAATACCAACTTTCGGGAGAAATTCGCAATGGAATTAAGGGAAACAAAACGAAATAAATAAATGGAACCAAATAATACTTCAACAAACAAAAAAGACTGAATAATGGTTAACTAAACAAATGAAATAGTTAAAAATATATCTATAACTCTCTTGATCAAAAATAGGTAATAAAGATTATAATTAAGAACGAGATCCAAAATAAATATTAAGTCAACTTAAAACGATGAGTATTGACGAGGGAGAAGATCATGGCAAAACGGAAAGGAAACCACTAGTCGTTCCCAAGAGGGCAATGACCTCACAAGAATACAAGAAGGGAAGCGAGAAAAGATTTTAAAGAGGCCTATGCGTAGGATCACCGTTTCTTGACCTTCTCTCTCTCTCTCACTCATGTTGCAAGGTGCGAAAAACCCCGAACCGTCCTTAAGACCCAATTCTGTACACCTCACAAAACAGGTATCGGGGCACGCGTACATATATATATATATATATATGCACTAGAATATACACACTGTCATTTATCTATGTGTGAGTAAGAGTAGGAATATACGCGTGGAAATACTCTAGGATAAAAAAATACTCATTTAAAGTTATTCCTCTCAAATGGGAAAATCGTTACGCAATGTTAAATAATATTTCGAAGAATTAACAATTTGAAGGAACCTACAATTGCGAAATAAAATTATGCACCGAATTCGGTTAATGCTAAATCCAATAATCAAACTCCGGAAGAAACAAGTTAAAACTTATTTTATTTAACTTAAATAACTACAAACTCGAAATATTATTTAACTATGTTAAAATCAAGAAGGAAGTAGAAAGCAAAAACGCCCCGAAGTCCACGAGCAGAAGTAGAGCTCATTTACATAATCCCCTCCCCTCTTTCGGGGATCCACGGAGTCTGCGTGGCAAAGCGAGGAGCTCGGCTCTCGTTGCTACCCGGAGACCGTTCGAATGCCTCCCCACTCTCCACCCTCTATTCTAGCCTTACCCTTTTTATCTACCCAATAAATCTCCCGTCTCTCTCTCTCGAAGGAAAAGAGGACGCGAATAAGAGTTGAGTTTTTCCTAGTCATGCGCCGTAGCTCCCTACCTCCCCTTTTTCTCGTGGACTCATGCAAGAAGCCTATGCGACCACACCCCAAAGGGAAAAATATAAAAATATAAAAACTAAGAAAACGATGTTTCAATCGCAGGATTAATTTTTAATCATAAATACTTGAACACTAACAATTCAAAATCCACAAAAAAATTATCAACAAAATTATTTATAACAATTTGGATTGTAATTTTAGTCTACAAAAATATCGCACAAATTTATTCAATTTATTTGGATTTATTATTCTGATGTTCAATTCGAAAACAACAATTTTTTTCATTTTAATAATAATTGAACAAACAATAAGATATAAGAAAGGAAAGTAATTTTAACAAATGCGCAACACGATAAATATAATGGAAAATATAAGAATTCTAACCATGATAAATAAGCAACTAAAAAAATATTTATAATACTAAAACTAAAATTGTTCATAAGAAAGTAATATTATATACAGAATAAGAATATAAGAAGCGTGCGGCATAAGCGTGTACATGTGTGGGGGTACACGTGCCGCGATACAGCCACGCGCCGCAATACAGCCACGCGCGCCGCGATGCAGCCACACGCATAGGGCCCACCCTGTGATCTACGCTAGTGCCCTCGCTATGACCCCGATTTTTCAAGGGAAGCTCACGAAATAGAAAAGGAAAATGCATTGCATCAGAAAAATGCATCCTCTGTCTTTATCATCAATCCCCACTTTTATCGAACGGGTTAGCCTGGATCACGGGTATATAAAGGCCGGAAAAAGGGCTCTCGGCAGACTTCTTCGACTTTTTCTGACGTGGAAACTACGAAACCCATCGTACTCATCGAATCCATTCTTGGGCTGAACTTGCGAAATTTTTCGACAAAGACGTTCTTGATTCTAGAATTTTCCAAATCAATTCGTTTTGGACTTAGAATTTCACTCGATTTTCGAAGGAAGATAGTTTTTTTCGGTTCAGAATTTCAAATCTTGAATTCTGAGTTGAATTGAAATTGCTTCTATTTTGAATTCTCGAAATTTCGAATTGGCCTTTGAATGTCGGAGGAGACGTTGGACCTCGTTTTATTCTATTTTATTTTCCTTTGTCTAGTTATTATTTTCTGTTTAGTAATTTTCGTTTATTTTACTTTGACATCCGCAATCCACGAAATATTGGATAACGTATACATCGCGGTTATTGTTAAATGAATTGCGAAATTTAAGACTGAATCTTTGTTAACCATTTCTTTCTTTTTACAATAATTTGAATAAAATTTTGGATCTCGAAAATTAAACTCTGTGCATCGACAAATTCTTTGACTTCATCGCCAACCTGCCACGCCCTTGATCTACTGCCGATTCAACTTCACCGTTTCCGTCTGAGTCGCCAGTGCGTCTACAAATGCTGTCACCCTTTCCGTTTGGAGAACGTCTCAGCCAGTAAGTGAAGTTTTATTACAACCTCATCTTCCTCTCGTGAAATTGTGAGGAATAGCTCGGGAAAAATTGAACACAGTGAATATCATAAATTCGAACGGAATTGATCGATTAAATTCAATTAAAAACCGGTTAGTTGATTATTTTTGGAGAATCTCTATTTTTGGAATCTCTATCCAAGTGATCCTGAATTCATATTACCCCTGCGGCGTTGGTAATTTAATTGTCCATAAAAGGCTTCATTTAAAACAATTTCATTAAAATAATTTAAAAGAAGAAGTTTCAACATTATCCAAGTGAATCTTAAATCTAGATTGTTCTTGCGGCATTACTGAGTCAAGTTTCATAAAACTTTAATTAAACCATTTCCTTGAGATAACTTGAAGGAGGAAAATTCATTCGCGTGAAGTTTAACAAAGGCTTTTCGACCCCTCTTCCCTTTCCATTGCTGAAATCGTGTCATTCGAGAATTGGAGATTCGCGACAAAGGAGAAAAAAAATATAAAATTCAGGGAAGGGTTAGATAACAAATTGATCAAGTTTGAGACTCTCGCGAACCAGTGACTCATCAATAGTCACAGAATGAAGTTTAATTGAATTTTCCTTTTCGGTATTTCATTAAGAGTTTAAACAATTTAACAAACCCAATCCAAAGACTTTTTCCTCTCCAACGATTAAATTCAAAGTAAGAATCCTACCACTCTCTCTCTACTATTCGTTCAACTTATTCGATTCAGTACGGTTGTGTAAATCTGCAACTTCATCCGAGGATTCGTGTTCTTTACTTTACACTCCCCCCCGTGCGAAAAACTTGGTTGGGACTAGAGTTGCGTCAGGTTGCACGCCCACCAACTATTCGTAGTCCTCCCCTCCGTGCGAAAACTTGGTTGGGACTAGAGTTGCGTCAGGTTGCACGCTCACCAAGTATTCGTTTACCTCTCCTTACGCAAAGTTTGGTTGGGACAAGGGTTGCGTAAGGTTGCACGCTCACCAAATATTTGCACTCCTTCGTTTTCCTTGGCGGAAATCTGGTTGGGACTAGGGTTGCGTCAGGTTGCACGCTCACCAGAGATTCACCCTGGATACTCTCCCCTTAAATTCCATGAGAGTCACCCCCCTCGTACCGCGCAAAAAGAAAAGAACACGCAGAGCTGGACGAAGATATCAATTACGTAAACTCGACGCGATATATTTGAATCCATGGCCAAAAAGGCTAAATCCTATTCAAAGATCTAAATCAAATTATCATGGAGTACAGGCCTTGCCCGCAGAAACAGAGATAGTTAGAGAGGCTCCAAAACCCACAATTATTTGCACTGAAATCATTAAACATCCAATAACTATTTACAAATTACGGCCGATCGATTTTTCCCCAATCATTCCTTCATTTATTAAAACTAACGATCAGGATCCACGTGGTAAAACTAACAGTAATTTATATCGAAACGATAGATCCGAAAATTCAATAGAATTTTACGTGATTAAAGGTTCAACAGTGATTCCAAGCCCATTTCCCGAGTAATTTTCCGACGGGTTAGACTCAAAAACAGGGGCAGACGTGTTCGAGATTGATTCCAGGAGTAGTACGGAAATTTAATTCCACGACTAGAGAGTCTCAATCAAATTCAGCACGTCATACGTCAGAAATTATTAATAGTTCGCGAAAACTCCCATTTTTGACGTAACAGATTTTTGGGGGCTCGTCCGGGATCTTTTGGAATCATTGTCAATTTTCCTTGTCAATGAAGTGTGCATAAAAATTCAATTTGAAAAAAAAGGGGTATATATTTTTCCTTTTGAAAAAATATTAATAATTTGACTCTGAAACATTTAAACCTTACTGGAAACTATTTATATCTTTCGTAAAAAAGACAAAGAGAAACCCGTAATTTCCTGATTTTTCAAAATAAATTGTGTTTTTGGAAGGAGTACGCGAATTAAAAAAAAAAAAAAAAAAAAAAAAAAAACCCTTTCAACAGCCCAAAACTCGTAAACGATTAGATCTTTTACTCGCACGGTTTCAGCTCTCTTTCCTTTTCCCCGTTTTCCGAGCAGTCAATGATCCCAATACCAACGAACCTTCCGTATCGCGCGATCTAGAAAGGTCATTGATCGGGGGAAAACGCCTTCAACATCGATAGATCTTAAAGTAAATTTCTTGTTCCAAAAAAAAAAAAGGAAAAAAACGAATAATCATTCTTTTATCTTTTGTTTTTTTCCCACCAAACTTGAATTTTTTTTTATTATTTGGTGATATATCACAGAAAACTCCCCCTCCCAAGAACAGAGTAGATAAAATATTAAAAAAAAAAAAAAAGGGGAGATATATACTCAAAGTTTAAACATTCATGGAAGAACACGACAAATTTTTGGAGGAATTAACTGAAGAACTTTGCCTTCCCGAAACCCCACAGCCTTACAAACTTATTCCGATAGATTTTTCTTTAGATTATCCTGTAAATTGCCGAAGCAACCATCTCGATCCTCGCTATCAATATTACAAAGACTTGGAAAAGACTCAGCAAAGACAAGCAATAGCAACACCCCGTTTTTCTGCAGAAACAACATCTAAAAAGGAAAAAGGAAATAGAGGTGGAAAGAAAATTCAAACGCAAAAATTCAAAGCAGCGGCTATCAATTATAACAATTTTAATAATCAAATTAAAGCAAAAAATCAAGAGCCAAGCGGGAAAATCCCAATTTGGAATTATCAAATACCCACGTATACATGCGAAACAATCCAAGAACAAAAATTTCAGACCGCGACGACACCAATTTTTTTACCAAATACGCCAACCTTACAAACAATCACTCCTAATAATCTTTTGAATCGACACTTGATTTCCCCTCCTCAATTTAATACAATTATCATTTCTCAAGTACAAATAATCCAGACGTCAATTTTGCCAGAGTTCCGTCCGAATTGATGATAAGTGATTAATTAAGTCTAAGTTTGAAAAAATATTATAATCATTATCGGTAGATGATTGACGGTTTTTATCTTGGAATTTTACAAATGCCGTCAACAAGATCTACGACAAATGTTAAGGATTCTGTGCTCAATATTTATCCAGAAGAGAGAAAAAGAAAATTAGTAGGAGACCCAATTCAGAATCCCAGTAAAAGACGAGAGACGTCTGAAATCGATAATAAAACAATTGACCAAACGGAAAGACTTTCCCTCCCAGGATTATCGAAATCTATTTCCGATCTCAATATAGGAGATCTGCCAGAATCAACCTCGTCGTGGTCCCAAAAATCAAGTTCACAAAAGTCAAAAAGCAGTAGTGAATCGTCACTCGATAAAATTTCAACCTCGAAAGAATTTCACGACTCATCAAAGGAGTCACAAGAGCCTTCAAAAAATGAAGTTCATAAGACCCTTTACGAGCAAGAGAAAGACGTTTTTAACAACGTTAGCCCCTATTCTGGGAACGTCAACGAAGAATTTGAAGAGTTAGAGGGAGTTAATACTGACATTTTGCTAAATCTTGAAATAAACGAACATAGCTGTCGCGATCTTTTTCCCAACGTGGTTACAATAATCTCTGATTCAGGAGAAAAAACGCCCGATTTATCCGTAATATCAACAGAGGCTCACTGTCAAACCGCGAAAAATTTACCCAGTGCATGGGACGAGATTATTGCCGCACCTAGCGAATCAGATAATCCCCCCGCTACCAATTCGGGGATAGGTGAAACACCCTTGAGGCCTAAACAGTGTCTAGCCTCGATCCTAAAAACCCCGCGTTTCCACGATATTTCTTCTACAACAAGACAGTGGAAAACTCCTTCTAATACGTCTTTCAATCAATCACTCACGTTTTATTCCTGTAGAGACGAGAAAACACCAGCGCCTCGTAAGTCTTGGAATCTCCTCGAATTTTTTGCGAAGAAGAAAAAAATCAACCCCATAGAAATCTTAAAGAAACAAAAAACGCCTGTACGATCTGTGCACAAAAATATCGCAAGTAGAAAAATAACAGAATCAACCCCTCTAATAACCAAATTGTCTGAGTTACATAACGCACAGAATCTTAATCTTGGTAAGGAATCTAGCGAGAGGAACACAAGTCAGGGCAACGGTCATAGCGAAGAATTTAACAAAGACCGAGAGGCGACAGAAGGCCCAGGCGACAGAGAGAACGATAGAGACAAAGACAGGGATAGAGACGACAAACCCAACGGAAATAATAGCCCAAAATTTTTGAGACCTAAAATTCAAAAACACGAAGAAATAAAAAATCCAAAAATGGCAAGTAGTAATCAATTAGTGTCCCTTAAGGACGCTCTTGCAGTAGTACCTGAATATGATAACACCAAAACCTCCTTGGCCATGTTTATCCAGGGTTGTGAGGGAGCACTCGGAATGCTCGAACCAGAAAGTGAAAAATACCTCGTAAAGGCAGTTCGAGTAAAAATCAAGGGAGAACCCCGACGAACTATACATTTGAAAACATTCGAAAATATGAATCAATTATACGAATTTTTAAAAATGATTTATTCCCCGGCGCGAAATATGCATCAATTACAGGGCGAATTAGGGACAATTTATCAAAAACCGGACGAAACGGTAATAGCGTACGCGAATCGAGTCCGCGACATAGGGATTCAGATAATAGATGCTTATGAAGTTGAAAAAAATCTGACCGCGGACGAAGATTTTGTAGCCAACACCGAAGCAGGCGTACTCTCGTGCTTCCTGCAGGGTTTAAAACCAGAAATCGAACAACGAATGGGTTTTACGCAGGGTATTGAAGAAGCGTCAGAAAGAGCTCTAAAAATCGAAAAACAACTAATCGCTCAGGCGGCGCTCCGTAAAGTCAGAGGAGAGCCCGTTGAGAATAAACACTCGAGAAATGAGAATAAAAGATCAGTAAATGTCGTTACTAGCGAAACGATAATTTGCCAAAATTGCAGTAAAATTGGGCACGTGGCAGGAAATTGCGAGTCGAATAAAAATCGTAATGATGGAAATCTCGGAAGAGACAACGAACGCAAAAATATTCCCACGTGCCAATCTTGCGGAAAAATGGGACATACTGTAGAGAAATGTTTTAAAAAACAGGCCCAACAGGCTACTGGCAACCCAACAAATTTTCCCGCACCCACGATTACGGTGTGTCAGCTTTGCAACAAACGTGGCCATACGGCTGAACGATGTTTCCAACATTTTCCCCCTCTAGTCAAAAATGAGGGAAATACAAATATGACATGTCAATTGTGTAAAGGGCCGAATCACATGGCTTTTAATTGCCCTCAACTACAGAAAAACACTCAAATTCCCAAATTATTGAACACGGGCCAGGTGCCTCAAACGCTTAGATACCAATCATCACAGTACACGAGGTGTCAAATTTGTAAAAAGGAGGGACACGGGGCTGATAGATGTTCTTTCAGAGACAATTCACTCCGAACTAATAATCAAAATTCCCCAACCTCTCCAAAAACATACGGTGCAGCCACGAGCAATCAACAAAACCAAGATAAAACATGTTATTATTGCAAAAATCCTGGTCATTTTGCTCGCGAGTGCCAAATAAAAATGAACGACGAGCAGGGATTTAAAGATTTAAAGGGAAACGCGAGGGGTCTCCCGCCACAGGGTGCATCGCAGGAGGCCCCGCGGAACGCGCACCCAATAAGGACTATTACTATAGCGGGGAGAAGCCTGCATTTAGAGCAATACAGATATACACGATACATCTAGAGAGAGAGCGTTCTGTTCCCACGGTAATGATGAGTGCGAAAGAGCTAAAAACCCGACCACTCTCATGATCGATACAGGAGCAGGACCAAATCTGCTAAAATTATGTTGCATAGACAAACCCGAATTGATAAATCAAGGAGAAATTTTGCAGTTAAATGGAATTACTAGTTCATCAATCTACACCATTGGTTACGTCACAATAGAAGCTTTTGGACGTTTTACTACATTCCACATAGTGACAGACTATTTTCCTATCGAGGAAGATGGAATTCTCGGTTCAGAATATCTAGACGGAAATCGCGTAAAAATTGATTATGAGAGGCGTCAATTAGAAATGCAAGGAATCGAAATCCCCTTCGCCTCACCGGAAACAATTTTGATTCCTAAAGAATCAACCAAATTATGCTTTATTCGAATAAAAAATTTGGGAATTAGAGAGGGTTATCTACCCCCGTTAGACGCTGGAAAAGGACTCATAGTACAGTGTGGATTTTTGAGAAATGACAATGGAAAGGCGTACGTATATATCACAAATATAAACCCCCATCCCGTACAGGTGCATGTACCGGTGCTGGAATTGAAAAATGAAGCCGAATTCGCGATCTGGGAAAATTCTCAACGTACAGATTTACCAGATAGGGATCTAATTGAAAAAGGTGAGCTTATCAAAGGATTGGACGAAATAAAGGAAACAAAATCATATCAAACGGAGAATAAAAAGGGAAAGGAAAATTTGAGTAAAAATACGGAAAAAGACGAAGTAAATTTGAGTAAAAATACGGAAAAAGACGAAGTAAATTTGAGTAAAAATACGGAAAAAGAAAAGGGAAATTGGAATAAAAATACGGAAAAAGACGAAGTAAATTTGAGTAAAAATACGGAAAAAGAAAAGGGAAATCGGAATAAAAATACGGGAAAAAATAAAGTAAATTCGAGTAAAAATATGGAAAAAGAAAAAGTAAATTCAAGTAAAAATACGGAAAAAGATAAGGAAGATTTGAGTAAAAATACGGAAAAAGATAAAGTAAATTTAAGTAAAAATACGGAAAAAGATGAGGAAGATTTGAGTAAAAATACGGAAAAAGATCAAGTAAATTTAAGTAAAAATACGGAAAAAGATAAGGAAGATTTGAGTAAAAATACGGAAAAAGATAAAGTAAATTTGGGTAAAAATACAGGAAGAGAAAAAGAGAAAGAAAGGGAAAAAGATTTCAGTAAAAATACAGAAGAGGAAAAATTTAGTGTTCATTGTTATTTAAACGCACGGGAAAAGATTTGCAAAGATAAATCTTCCAATTTTTCTCAGACGGAAAATTGTGCAGGATTTATTTATACAGAAAACTATCCTGATGTAGGGCCAACGAGAGTGTCTGTACCTGCGAGAGACAGGAAAGGCTCCGTTGGAGAGATGCCTAACACGATAAGAGTAAATAGACTCTGCGGGGCTAGCTCTGTGCATGGTGTCGGTCTTTGTAACGCTTCTGCAAATTTAGGCTCTTCGGAGGAACTAGATCCGGATGATGGGACAAAGATTAATTTTAGAGTCGACTCAATTAATTATTCTATGAATGGCCAAAATTTAATTAATAAAAATGTATGCAAAGGAATAAAAACAGGGACTGATCATCCTTGTTTAAATTCACGGGTAACACTTCATGCGGACAATCCTCGCGTTTCATTTTCAGAAGATTGCCCAGTATCAATCGATACAACATGCAGCCCCGATTTTTGCTCTATAAAAGAAGTATCAGAAAATAAAATGTCAAAATTAAAAGAGGATAAATAACGGAAAAATCAAACTTTGTCAGGAAAATTGATCATTTGGACCCCGAGAGGCAATCACACGGTACTGCAGACCCAATGGTTGCAAATAATGGGACTAAAATTGTCAATTTTAAATCAGAAATAGTTATTGGATCCAAAACAAAAGAAATAAATGAAAGACCCTCATCAGAATTTTCATTAGATAAAAACGCAAATTTTGAGTTACAACAATTAGAGGAGAAATGCACCCGAGATTCTCCGAAAAATACAATCTTGAAAATACTTCCTCACAAACGAAAATCTTTCGAGATATTAAATTATGATTTAGTAAAACGCCTCAGTACGCATAAAATTTCACGGGATCTACCGAATTTTCCACGGCAAAGCCATTGTCATTTAATTAAAGATTCACACATAGAAGAACGCCTTAAAAAGATTAAAGAAGTCCTAAGACTAGATAGTTTAAATCCCAAGGAGAAAGAAAGCATTGAAACTCTTCTAAAGGAAAGTACACAATTATATCATCTGCCCGGGGAACCGCTCAGCTGCACCACCGTTTTACAGCATAGGATTCCCACCACCGATGATTTACCTATTAATACTAGGGGATATCGTTGGCCTGAAGTGACGAAAGACGAAATAACTCGACAAATGGAGGAAATGTTGATTAATGGCATAATAATACCATCAGTATCTCCTTACAATTGCTCTGTATGGGTCGTGCCTAAAAAAGCTGACTCTAAAGGAAATAAACGATGGCGTGTCGTATTTGACTATCGCTCTCTCAACGAAAAAACAATAGCAGACGCATATCCAATTCCCAATATTATCGAGATCTTGGATCAATGAGGAGGCGCACAATATTTTTCAGTCTTCGATTTAGCATCCGGTTTCCATCAGATAGAAGTCAGTCCCGAGGACCGTCATAAAACTGCATTTACGACGCCCCGAGGGCATTTTGAATTCGTGAGAATGCCTTTCGGGCTACGTAATGCTCCCCCCACCTTCCAACGCGCCATGGATCTCACGCTTGGCGGTATATTGGGAAAGGGTGTTTTTGTGTATCTCGACGATATAGTAATATATGCCAAGAATCTTGAAGATCACAGTAAAATTTATAGAGAATTAATAAAACGATTGGAAGCTGCAAATTTAAAATTACAACCCGATAAATGCGAGTTCCTTAAACCCGAAGTCGCATATCTCGGTCACATAATAGGAAAGGACGGGGTTAAACCCGATCCAAAGAAATTGGAAGCCGTTAGAGAATACCCGAGACCCAAAAATCTTAAAAATATTCGACAATTTCTGGGACTTACGGGTTATTATAGGAGATTTATCGAAGGTTACGCAAAAATTACTAAACCCCTGACGTTATTACTCAGAAAAGAAACAGATTTTAATTGGCAACTAGAACAACAAGAATCGTTCGAGATATTAAAAAACAAATTATGTACGGCCCCCGTGCTTAAATACCCTGATTTCTCAAAACCTTTTATCTTAACCACCGACGCGTCGGGTGTCGCGATTGGCGGAATATTATCCCAAGGAGTAATTAATGGCGATCACCCCTGTGCCTATGCATCGAGAGCTCTAAACAAAGCTGAAGAAAAATACGACACATACGAAAAAGAAGCCTTGGCTATTGTATATTGCGTATTACACTACCGCCCCTATTTATACGGGCGACGTTTTACTATAGTAACCGATCATAAGCCTCTTATGTGGTTCCAACGAGCCACGGACGGAAATGCAAGAGTTTTAAGATGGCGATTAAAACTCGCCGAGTACGAATACGATGTGGTATATAAAGCTGGCAAGACTAACGTCAACGCCGATGCTTTATCAAGGAATCCGGTGGAAGATACCATTATTTCTGATGAGATAATGATAATTCGAGCAAATCCAGAAACTGAAAAAAGGGAAAAACCGAAGCACACGTCAACTGAGGCAGACATTTTAGCGTTGTTAGAAGAAGAATCTGAAGAAGACGACGTGGAAATGGACGAATTAGATGAATTAATACCACTTGATAATAGCGAACAACACCGTTGGTACCGCGAATATGGCGATAATATTGAAACGAATGATATGAATGATGTGGAGGTCGGCTTTTCCAAAGGGCAGGATGCCCCTTCAGACGAAGACATAGAAGATCTTCATTTGATTTATACACCAAAAGAGACCGAGTTCGAAAAAACTAAGTTAGAAACCCCCATCGTAAAACCCACACGAGGCGGAATGGCGACGGAAATCGTTACCAATAATGAGATGGATAGTACCGATAAAGGAAATACGGAAAGTAATAAAATTGAGAACGTATTGACGAGAGGACAGCCGGAAATTCATCTCGATGAGATAACAAATAATGAGAATCCGTCAGACACGGACAACCTCGTAGGCTCGCTTTCGCAATCCTCCGAAGATCACATAAAAAATTTTCTCATGCCTGGCATAGAAGATGCAGTCGCCGAGGAAGATAGGTCAGTGGGCAATCCCGACGATCGGGTTGGAAACAGTCTGGTCGAGGGGAAAAGTCGTAAAAACTCGGAACACGCCAACAGCATTTGGGAAAAACCAGTCAAAAAAAATGATCCATCGACGAACCAAGAAAAAAATGGTTCCGACAACGAAAGGTGGGACTCCGACGACGAGGGTCCAATAGGCCCCACGCTTGGAAAAAAAAAGAGGCTCCGCCGCCGACGAGTTAGACCCCTTGAGAGTGACACAGACACCCCAGATGATCTCGAAGAAAATGCGACCAAACACACCGAAAGCGACGAATGCCCCCTCCCCCCGAGTCGACACGTGGACCCTTTACCAGAGCATGGCGCCACAACCTGCCTTAATATCAAACAGTCTCGAGATCTATTGCATACTCGTAAAGATAATATGACCTATTTCGTCTCGGTTGAGGGTCAACCATTAGATGTAGGAGCCATTCTACAAAAGGAAATGATAATTATCTACCCAGTAAAAAACTGAAATTGAATCAAGCCCAAACTATGAAAAAGGGAACGAAATTTTACATAGCATTACCCATTTCCGAAGATAATAAAGAAAGCCCCACGATAATACTTGAAAATATTAAACAAACATTAATATCATGTAAAATTTTGACGGAAAAATTGAATTTAAAAACAATTAGTATTGCAAAATCACAATATATATGCAACATTCCGTGGGAACATATTTTACACCAATTAGAAACCCTACTAGCGTCAGACGATTTAAAAATAATCATCTGTAACGGGCTTGTGCGCCAACCACCTTCAGATTTGCAAAATGAAATCATTAAAGAAATGCACACTTCACCTATAGGCGGACATAGAGGAGTGAGTAAGACGTACAATAGAATCAGACACCAGTACTATTGGAAAAATTTAAAATCAGATGTACAACAATATATACAACGATGTTTGCAATGTCAGTTAAAAAAGTTGGTCCGAGTAAAAACAAAACAACCAATGATGATTACTGACACTCCTGCTACAGCTTTTGATAAGATAGCAATGGATATCGTGGGACCAATGTCAAAAACTCAGAAAAACAATGAATATATTTTGACTATACAGGATCAACTCACTAAATTTTCTATGGCAATTCCCATACCCAATTCTACAGCTGTAACGATTGCAGAGGTATTTGTAAAAAGATTTATCTGTAATTTCGGGGCACCTAAAGCCGTTTTAACCGATCAAGGCAGTAATTTCTTAAGCGATTTTTTTAGACAGATCGCGAAATTATTAAAAATCCGCAAAATAAGAACCACAGCATTTCATCCGCAATCAAACGGGTCATTAGAAAGATCCCATCACGCACTTGGCGAATATTTAAAGCACTACACTTGTAAAGAACATAATTGGGATGAATGGATTGAATTAGCCATATTTAATTACAATACAAACCTACATGAAGGAACTAAGCACACTCCTTACGAAATGGTATTCGGGAAAATAGCTAGAACCCCCTCCAATCTACCCATTGGCGATGCAGACAAAATAGCCACATTCTACGGGTATTTAATTACACTCATTACTCAAATTCATGAAATACAACAAAATGGCTGCGACAATTTAATCAAAGCCAAAGAAAAGGCAAAAATTATTCATGACAAAAAAATTAACCCAATCCAATTTAAAGTCGGCGAACCGGTATTTTTGCTTAAGGGACCGAAACCTGGAAAATTGGCAGATCAATATACTGGGCCACATGAGATAGTAGAAATATTAGCCAATGGTAACGTCAGAATAAGAATTAAAAAGAACACTAACGTAGTGCACCCTAATCGTTTGCGAAAATCGCACATTCCCATAACAATCGGAAAAGAATAGGGGAAAATTTTATTCTTGCCCTCTCTCCTTCCTTAAATTCAGGAGCTAATGAAAAGCAGGAAAATCGAGGTTGGGAAAAAGCACATGGGAAAAATAAAAATCATAATAATCATACGAACCATGTTTTAAAAAAAGAAATAGAAAAAATATTGGAGAGAAAGGGAATATACACGTATACATATGTCAGAAGGAGGAAGAAATCTTGCTCACTGAAATTTAATGGACTTTAAACAGGATGTCGGAACACGTGATAGGCCGGCGTAGTGAGGAAGTGAGAATGGCAAGCTTTAAACACTGGGAAAGCCTTGTCGTGAATCCGCGAGAATTGGCTGCTGCAGGATTCTATTATCTCCAAAAGGAAGATTTGGTCAAATGTTTCTCATGCAGCATCGTCATAGGCAAATGGGAAGAAGGAGATCGACCTATGGATGAACATCAAAAATGGAGCGGAGATTGTAATTTCATACGAAATTTACCCTGTGGTAACGTGCCATTGGATGCGGACCCTAAGGATATACCGTTGCCAGAGAATAAAGGGGGAGACGTTTGCGGGATGTACGAGCCAGAATACAGACAAGCTATACCAGAAAAATATCTATTGAAAATGCCACCATCCGAAAAGATAGTATCGAAGGCAGTATCGACCCCTGTGCAATTCGCTTGGATCCCCGAACATCCCAAGTATCAAGATTACAAAAAGAGATATAAAACTTTTAAAACACAAAACTGGCCAAAGCAATTAATAATAAAACCAGAATATTTGGCTAAGGCAAGATTCTTCTATAACGGTAAGGACGACGAAACGATATGTTACCAATGTGGGGGAGGACTGAAAAATTGGGGAGAAGGAGAAAACGCATGGGCTCAACACATCTTGTGGTTCCCGAGATGCGAATTCTTATACGATAGGCTCGACGCATGTACGATAATAAAATATCACGTTCGGTGGTTGCAACTCGAAAAAGCCAATCTCATAAGGCGGACTTCCCAACCAATAATTCCCGTTGGCATGTGTCAAATATGCCGCTCTAAACCGGTGGAGAAATATTTTCAACCGTGTGGTCACTCTCTCACTTGCGCATCTTGTACCAACGTCATTTACCGTCGCCCTATCTGTAAGGAGACCATCGAGTCTTCCGTCCAAACCCCAAGGGATAAAAAGAACCATTATTGCTGCTATGACGAAATTGTTATATAAGTACTCACGAAAGGGAGAGGGGGAAGGGAAGAAAGCCGTGACGACATGACAAATCTGTTTCCCTCCCCAAGCAATAGCCCGATGAAATCTTGCCTGCAGGAAAATATTTAGATTCTTCATGTCAAGCGAAATGTTTTGGCCTGCCGCAAATAAAATCCCAAATCTCAATTTTGTTTGTTCCGTTCTTCTCCTTTTTCGTTTTCTCTTTTTCCTCCATACATACAATAATTTTATCGATAGAAGAATGGAGTAAATTCTCTTCCTTCCAAATCGGATAGTCTAGAGGAATAATAAAAAAATAATAATAATAAAAGCAATGGAAAAAAAAAACCCAATAATAAAAGTAATAAAAAAATATATATAATAATAATAATAAAATTTCAATGAAAGAGAAACTCATACAAATGAAATCCCACCAGAATGGAAAAAGATACCATCTACCGGAGTGAAGCAATGAGACTTGCGAGTTTCGCGAAGTGGGAAGTGGACTTCATGGATCCATCGGCAATGGCCAAAGCGGGATTTTATTATACGAACACAGAAGACCGAGTCCGTTGTTTCGAGTGTGAATTAGAAGTACATAAATGGATAAAAGGAGATGACCCGATGGCCGATCATCAGAGATGGGCACCACAATGTCGTTTTTTACGAAAACAACCGAGTGGTAACATACCTATAGGGGCTGATCCAACTTCTATTCCGTTCCCAATACGTCGATCACGTGACGTCTGTGGGTCTGAAAAACTCGAACGTAGCTCCGTACAAGTAATAAAACCATCAGAACATCTAGGGAAGGGGCAAAGATCACAGACCCGGCCATCAGAAGCCCGGGAAACTCCTAAACATCCCGAGTTTGAAGGATCTAGTAACAGACTGCGAACATTTGCCGCATGGTCTGAAGATGCGATCATAAAAAAGGAAAGTCTTGCAGAAGCAGGGTTTTTCCACACAGGGAGACGCGATCAGGTAATATGCTTCCACTGTGGCATAGAAATCCAAAACTGGAAGGAAGGACAAAAGCCATGGGAACAACATGCCGAACGGGTGCCTAAATGTCATTTTTTGTTAATAAAAAAGGGAGCCAAATACATAAAATGTATCCGCGAACGGCCATCACAAAGTCCAGCTAATGGACCGACAAAACCGCGAGCAATCGTACCTAGCGGCACGTGTCAGCTGTGCCGTATAAAAACTACGGAAAGGGCTTTCTTACCCTGTGGACATTCCATCACTTGTACCAGATGCAGCGAAGGAACCCGTTATTGTCCTATTTGCGGACAAGCCGTCACAAGTTCGACTCGAACCATAAAGGACCAAGAGCAAAATTAAAGGGCAGGGTGAAGAAAAGGGAGACAGGAGGCGTTTTGGGAAAAATTCAGTCACGGCCCATTCCACTTCCTCGCTTACTCTGCGCTCCTAATCGAAAGGCCCCATCGAGAGGGAAGCGAGAGAGGGGGAGAGGAATGAAAAGGGCCCACGCCATCGCTACGACAACTTTTACCTTCTCTCTCGCCTGATACCCTGATCTGAACATAAGATATTCGGAAGAAAATAAATATAACTCACCAACAAACAATAAGGAGCCTCAAAATTAATATTGCGAGAACTTTAGAAAATGCCCATTACATTACTACTATTGTCCAATATCAATCAACATTTTTATTGCTTGATAGGAAAATGGGACCTTGTCAAAGAAGAATATCCAAGAAGAAGCGAGGGCATTATCGACACCCCGTACCTGAAATACTGCCGCTCACAATAAACAGAGCACTACCAACGAAACTTGCACCGGGATGCCACGAATTAATATTTTTTTGGAAAATAGCTCTACACCTGGAAATTGCTAATTTACGGATCGAGATGTACGTGCCGCCCGAATGGAAATCACTGAAACAGAACTGTTTGGAAGAATGGGTCGGAAGGATGAGAGATGATCCATACGAAGACATAATACTGGGAGGCATGAAATATCACTGGACACATGAGGCATTGATACCGTACGGACAAAAATATGACTCAGTTCATATTCCGGGAAGAAACGGATTACCCAACATTTCGGCGGAAGTCCCATATTCCGACCATCCCAGGATCATGTTCTCTAATGGGGAAGATTTGCCCGTCAGAGTTAATCGCATCCTCCCACCCTACATAATGAAAGGAATGGAATATATATACTGTTACTGGAGGATCATACTCCCGGGAATGTACCGACAAACAATATATGTACCCCCTGAATGGAGACGTTTAACACCCAAGGCACTGAAAAGATGGTGCGCCGTAATTGCCGACAGGTTCGGAGAAGAAATTACGTTGGGAGGAGTGGAATACACTTGGAACGGGAACAACATCATTCCTGTGGGCCAGGTGATAAAACTTCAAGAAACAAAAGGGTTCGGAGATTTCGACTGCGCAACCGACGAAGAAGAAGAAGTTTTGGAAACGGATAAATTAGACAGATTCCTGTGTAAAAGAAGAATGGAGAAGGCTCCTATTTATTACGATCCAAAAAGGTCCAAACCCAACAATACTAAAACGCAAGATGAGCGAAAAGATATTTACGAAGAAGCATGCCGCCCCCCAACTCCATACCAACCTCATTGCGAAACCAATTTAGACGAGATAGACAATCATAGGCAAGGGGACGAACCTGGCGAAGCACCAGACGCACAGGAAATATTTAACAAAGTGATAGATGCATTCCATGACAAATTAGGAATAACAGGAGTCAAGAAACGCGAAGGAGAAATAAACGAATCATATTCACTGGGAGAGATAAAATGGACTTGGGGATTCGAAAATGTAGATCACGCTCGAGAACAGAGATCGGTAGGCACTCAAACCCAACAATTAAATTATTCAACAGAAATATAAACAAAAATATATATATATATATATATATATATATATATATATATATACTCATACACATATATGTATATGCGAAGACATCCTCAACAAAAGGGGGTGAACGAAAAATCTCCTTCGATTAAGACACTTCATGCAAAGAAATAAATATTCCCATGGAGCTATAACAATAATAAACCTTTCCAAACCAGATCAGGAAATAGAAAAGAGGAAGAGAGAGAGGAAGCCCAACAAATACTCGACAATTTAAAAAAAAGGGGGAGCAAAAAAAAAAAAAAAAAAAAAAGAAGAGGAGAAATCATAATAATAATAATAAGAAGAATAATAAGAATAATAAACCACTTTTATCCAATCAATCGAAGAGAACATCTTTCTTCTCCTCCCCCTTTCCTCCTCGCCATATTGCCAAGGAAAAAAGAGGGAAAATTTTTTTTTTTTTGAATTTAATTTGATATTAACAAAAAGCAGCTCAACGGTTTATTTGCAAAACCGGAACTCAACTAAGATTTCATTTGAATTTTTTTTTACGAAAAGATCAAATAAAAAGAAACTCAACAGCTTATGAATAAAACTGGAGCACAGACGACAGAATCGGAAGGAAAAAGAGAAGAGAGTAAAGAAAGTGGAAAAGAAGCTCAACGACCTACTAATAAGATCGGAACTAAAGGGGTATGCTGAAAAAAAGAGGGTAGCAGGAAACATACATTTTTTTTGGCGTCCTCCTTCCAGAGGAAATCCTGAAAAGGAGAATTCCTTCCTCTGGCATCATTTCTTTTGTCTCCTGTTGCTTCGTTCTTCTTTCCTCTTCCCTTTTTCTGGTTCCCCATACTTTTCTCTCCCCATCTTTCCTTTAATCGGCGTATCAAAAAATAAAAACAACGTAACGAAGGCGGTGACGAGAACCAACGACAACGACAAGAATCCACAATAAAAAAATAAAAAAAATCAACGAGAAGAAAAAAAAACGAAAAAAAAATCAACGATGGAAAAACGATGAAAAATCAACGATGAAAAAAGAACAACGGAAGAAGAACAACCACGACGAAAGACAACAGAGGAAAATGGCGAGAAACGCCGACGCCGACCAAACGAAGACAAAGAAAATCGCCACGATAAAAAAAGGAAACAACACCAGGAGGAATCAAACTCCTGAAAAAGAATTCCATTCCCCCCCTTTCTCGGGCACGAAGCGGGAAAGGGAAGCGTCGATTGAAATTTTTTTTTGCGAAAAAAAAAATTGTTTATTCAGGGGAGAGGATAACCTCTCCCCTCACCAAGCTCTAACCCTCAATACATCACGTTTTTCTTGTCATGCAATCGCAGTCGTCCTCCCAGCACTCTATACCCGCCCAAGGGTGAGGGCTGTGCCGGATGAGACTGTAACACAGCGAGGTGCCCTGGCTGGACACCTCGCAAGTGTTGTCATCCTCGACGTCCTCGTCATCACCCTCGGTGCTGTTTCCGTCCTCGTCGACGTCCTTACTGATATCGACGACCGAAATCACGTCGTCCTCACTGTCACCCGACAGCAGGACGGTCGACGCACAAGACGAGGGAGGGCGATAGATCCCGTCGTCCACGGAGAAATGGGCCCTTGCCGGCATGGCAAAGGCCGCCTGCCTGTCAAGGACCGCGAGGATCCTCCTCGCCCTGACGACAGCTCCCGGGGATAAGTCACCTCCCGTAATCTCTCGGATTCGTGGGTCCTCATGGGCCCACTCGACGTTCCAGTAGTGGATCCCCACCGGGTCGACGTCATCTAAAAAAAAAAAAAAAAAAAAAAAAAAAAAAAAAAAAAAAAAAAAAAACGAAAGGAAAATTATAATTACTTAGCGGAAAAATCCCGATCGGAATCTTAACAAAAAAAAAGAGAAAAAACAGGGGTTTTTAAATTAAGAAATAATAATAATAATAATAATAATAATAATAATAATAATAATAATCAAAGGAGAACTTACCACAATCGGAGTCATCTGAATCGATTTCGTCCGCGCAAGCCGACTGCCAGGGGACCGGAGTATCCACCCGAACTGACAACAACAAAATCAATAAATAAATAAATAAATAAATAAATAAATAAATAAATAAATAAATAAATAAATAAATAAATAAATAAATAAATAAATAAATAAATAAATAAATAAATAAATAAATAAATAAATAAATAAATAAATAAATAAATAAATAAATAAATAAATAAATAAATAAATAAATAAATAAATAAATAAATAAATAAATAAATAAATAAAAAATAAATAAAAAAATAAATAGAAAAACAGAAGAGGAGAAAACAAAGACAAAAAAAAAACTTGCGAACTTACCAATAGCGTCCTGTGACTCGGAAGAGAATCTCGTTCTGAGGTCCATGTTTTGATTTTTTTTTGGGGGTTTCAAATTGTTGGTCACAAGAAAAAAATTCGAACTGTTGACGAAAACTGGGCGACATGCACTTTTAAAGCCATAGAGGTCCCATAGCCCCACTCCGGGCACCCCAAGCTCGCTCCTACGTTCCAGCAAGAGCAAGAGAGACGAAAATAGGATGCTAAAACCCTATAGGGTAGGTCAGTGGACCGCCCCGTCTTTGGGTCCAGCGGACCAATCTTAGAACAATGGTCGAGTTTTTCCGCCAACTAGAGGAAAAAGAGACCCTCTCCAACTCACTTTCCTCCCTCCTCCACTGACTTTTTCTTACCGTCACCCGCGTTTAGTCCGAATATGCCCCCGCCCAAGCAGAAGCGCGCAACGTCATTTTTTTCCTTTCCTTTCATTTTTTTTTCTCTCCCCTCCCCTCCCCTATTTCTTCATCATTACAAATAATTAAAATTGCGAATAGCCACAATAAACAAAAAAAAACCCTCAAAGTGTTGACGGAATAAAAATTATATACCTATTTGAGTAAAATAAAGAAGGCAGTAAAAGAACTTAACTTATAGGAAGTTAAAACGTCTTGCCAAAATAAATAATAAAAAGAGGAATATATGCCACACGTAAAAAGAGAAGAATACGAAGCAGTAAGAACGACTCGCGTACGCAAAGGGGTAAAAGCACGGTTGGAAAACACTACGAGAAAAGTACCAACAAATACACACATATACCGTTCACCGCGTTCACCCCACTAACCGGTATATAGCACACAGACACTCACCCTCACAACCACGAACGACCGATTTTTGTGTGTGCTGGGTCTGTCGCGTTCCACGGACAGTAGATTTCGTGCGATTTCATCTTTTCTTTTTCTCGCTTCGGAATTTAAGATACACCTATATATGTATGTCTATGTCGGAATATATATGTGTGTGTATTTAAGAGGTCGCTCATTCCCTTGTAAAATGGGTGAATTTGCAGGAGAATGGGATACCGATTCTCACTGACATTGATGATCCTGTATCTACTGTCGAAATTGGACATCTGTACGGGATTGATCGGATTCGACTGTGGAGGGGTGACCACTAACATCACCACCCTTTCATTGTTGGAAGTGGGAGAATGCGACATACCTCAGCCGGAATCAAATGTCACACAGGTTTACATTCAATTAATCCAAATAAACCAATTTTCTTCAATTAAAGTAACGCAATGCAAGGTCCAAATTTTTCGTTTCATAACAACGTGCGCAATGTTATCACATAGTTCCGAGGTATCAAACGGACAGTATGATTATGTACAAGATGTTTCTCGTGATGAATGTATGGATATGTACGCGGGAAAGTTTAAAATTGGGAAAACGGAAATTCACGGGCTTAGCAAAAATAAAACAATGGACAGTCCAGTGCTTATCGCAGGGACAGTGGACGGTAACGGAGCCTGTACGGGAACATCATATGCAGACCCATACGGCGCATGGAGTGATGTTTTGGTACAAGGAACCGTGAAAATAACTTTGCAAGACTATACTGCACAAGTCAACACAGAAACAAATATGATACATTTAAGATCAGGTACAACATGCGAATTATCAGCAACCCGCTGTATAGATATCGACGGTGGAAATACGTTCTGGGACCATATTCCTGAAAATAATTGCGAACCAAACAATTTTGGAGTTCTCTACGAGGGAAACGCTAATAAAATTACCGATTTCAATTCTAACGAAAAACGAACAATTTATTCTATGGTTGAAGGGGACGTAACTTTCGCCCTCTCCATCAATAAATACATGTCAATTTGTAACCAAAAGCTTTTTCGCACAGAACACCCCAAGTTATTAATAGCAGAAACGACAAGAACAGACGCATTTATAAAGAAAAATCCGATCGCCGTATCAAATCTCGATATTTTCACATATGTAAATTCTAAATTTGTGTATGTGGAAAAACATGTTCGAAGCCAAATGCAACAAATGTACAAAGACATTATGGTCCAACAATGTAATTTAGAGCGCCAAATGCTACTCAATAATATTGCACATGCTAGACACACTCCAGATGAATTCGCATATAATTTAATGAAAGAACCCGGCTATATGGGCGTGATGTCCGGTGAGGTGGTACATATCGTTAAATGCATACCCGTAGACGTTCAGGTGCGAGAAACAGAGGAATGTTATAACGAAATGCCAGTAGCCAGAGGAAATTTTTCTTTCCATCTTACCCCACGTACACACATTCTGATTAAAACAGGCACCCAAGTAACCTGCAATCGTCTTACCCCTCCGATGTACAAAATAGACGGAGAATGGTATGGGTTGGGACCCAAACCTTACAACATACTGGCTCCCACAGTAATTTTACCCACAACAAGAGCCACGTGGAAATATTCAAACATACGCTCGTTAGCGACGAGCGGAATTTATTCAAAAAAAGATTTAAACGAATTACGCGATCGCATTATGTTCCCTGCCGAAAAATCCGCTATCTTGAACTCTATAGCCCGAGGAATATCTGGAATACCCACAATTACACAAGGGGGAATGATTTCTAACTTATTTGACGAAAAAGCATTCGATAAATTATTGGAATCCAGTTGGGATAAAACCTGGGGAAATTTCATGAAATTCAGTCACATCAGCGCTGGTTTTATCGGGATAATAATAGTTTTTAAAGTAATAAAAATGATAGTGGACACCGTGATTCATTGCTATGCCTTACACACTGTGTATGGTTGGTCAGTATATTTAATCGGTGCCATTTGGGACTCCGTGACTCATCTTTTATTGCATTTAAGCAAACGTTCCTCAGGATCCAACACCGTCGGAAAAAAGCAACAAAAATCAAACAAAAACGACAGACCAGAATCCCCCAAACCACCAACTTACGCAAAAATGCAACAGGATGACTGGGAAAATTTCTCTTTCCCTCCATATACATTCACAGGGCCACTGACAAATGATAATGAACTTTCCGGAAATCAAAAAAGCTACCCACAGAGCTATCAAGAACCGCAACAACCATATTTTATGCCGAAAAACAACGATAATTCGGATCAATTTATTACAACAATCCATAGAGGAAATAATTTCACCGAAGGTGTGGCAAGATCCCCTCAAGATACGCAAGCTTTTCAATTACCAAAATTCGAAAATAAAAATCCTGAAGACGTTCGCGACGTCTCCGCAACTTACCAAGGCCCGCAAATTTTTCGATTTGAAAACAATCCCGTCAAAAATACATACGAACCTCCACACTACAAAAGCCCTCGTTTCCTACGATCTATGCCGAAACGCGTCGAGCAACCAGAGACACAACCTATTTATATGGAAATGACCGGTTTTAAATTAACTCCGATAGATGGAACAAACGCAGGTCCATCATCTCGTCCAAAGTCAATGATTGAAGTAATCGATAAAAAAGATAAGATTGAGAAAACGTCACCTCTTTATCCGACTTTAGGCGGAATAAGCGAGATCAGAAAAACCGAAGAACCTCGACCCGAGAAACGAACGTCCACTCTTTATACATTCGAAGCAAACCCCGATCAAGGCGAAAGCGTCGTATAAGAAAAGAATTCAAACACTCGATATAAAAAAAAAAGAGAGAGAGGAAAAAATGGTGTATATAAGCCACAATACAAGAACTTGAATAATAATAATATTTCCCCTACAGCACACAACATTGCTGCAATGTTGTAGCAATGTTGTCATATTGCACGTGCAATGGTATATTGCAGATATGTTGTGGCAACATTGTTACGCAACATTGCACTAAAACTTCTCAGCAATGTTTCGGGAATGTTCCTAAGCAACATATCTGCAATATTTTGTTGAAACAATGCGAGTAAATTGCAGCAATATTGGTGAGATCGAACTTCAAATTTTATAACTACACGAACGTAATAAATATGAAAAAGTTGAATTGAAAAACATCTATTCATTTATTCCTCATAAAATATCAATAACGATTGATTTCGAGTCTTTTTGTTTTTCTTTTTTCATGTTTATTTTCAAAATTTTGTTGTGCTTTTGACATTAATACGATATGTGATATTAATAATATTAAGACATTGTGATATTCGTATTGAAAAAATGTTTAATATGAAAAATGTTGTAAAACCAAAATATATTTTGTTTCTAAATGATTCTTATTCGTAAAATATGACTATATACTGTAAGGGGACGACCTGGGGCCTACCACGATCTCGGCACTTCACCTGAGATCCGTTAGGTGGCGGCGGTCAGTGGGCGCTCTCGCGCTGGCGAGAGAGCCACCGAGCACCAATAAAGGTCCGGTGTATTATCAGCATCGGGGTCCTCAATTAACAATCAATTGTTGAAATATTTACCCGCGTTCTGTGGTCGCGCAGTCCTATGGACTTAAAACTACATATTTTTTTGTTCTGCAATAATTCATATGATAAAGTTTCCATTGTAGGTAATATTTCTGAAATATTGAATATGTAACCCGAGTTATATTGCTGGAATATTGCATATTGATTGGATGCAATATTTCTGGAATATTGCGGAACATTGCAGCAATATTTCAATAGTCGGACATAGCAACATTGCAGCAAGATTGCAGCAATGTTTTTTGCAATATTACAATGTTGTCATGCAACATCTCAGCAACATTGCAGGAATATTTTGTGCTGTAGGGGTTATAGTAATATCAATGATGATAGCGATATCAATAATAAACAAAACGAAGAGAGAAAAAGAGAAAAACAAGATAGAAACATCGCATTATATTACATCGCAAGAAATTTTACTCCAGTTTTAAATAACAACATTAATAATAATAACAAAAATATTAATAAAATGATAATAACAATGATAATATAATGATCGTAATCAAGATTACAATAATAAAAAAAAAAATCTTTAATAATAATAATAATACATATAAAATACGGTAAATAAGGAAGATAACACCTTAAAAGAATAACAATGGATAAGAGTAAAATAATTACGTTAGATATATAATTCTCATTAAATTTTTGTTAGTTTTGAAACAACAGATTTCCAGAAAATGAGGCACCGAAACACTTTACTAATGGTGATTCTATGGCTCATCGCGAATATATACACCGGAAAGGGACTAACGGGATACGACTGCGAAAAAGCCGAAAACGTCATGAGCATATCACTTTTGGAGGTGGGAACATGCGAAATACCTCAACCAAAGGTCAATATTACACAAACTTATATACAGGTAGTCGAAATTAATCAATTCTCTTTTACCAAAGTAATACAATGCAGAGTCGAGATTCTGCGCGTGATAAAAATTTGTGGTATGTTTTCCCACACCATGGATACAACCAACGGACGATATCAATTCTCACCGAATATATCAAGGGATGCGTGTCTTGACATGCATTCCCAAGGGAAAATAAAAATAGGGGACACAGAAATTCATGGGCTAAGGATAAACGAAACCGTCAGTCAACCGATAAGCATTGCTGGATCGATGGAAATCGATGGTACCTGCAACGGAATCTTTTATTCTGATTTTTACGGATCCTGGGAAAAAGCTGTAGTACAGGGAAACGCGAAAATTACATTGCAAGAATATTTTGCCCCGTTAAACATTGAAACAGGAGAAATTCTCTTACGAACAGGGGAAACACGCGAATTAATCACAGGTCAATACGAAGACGTGAACGGGGAATATAGTTATTGAGCTCCCCTACTTAAAAGCACGTGTGAAAAGGGGTCTGTTGGAATTTTATATGCGGGCGAAGCCGAGAGAATGTCCAGTACAATTAACGACGTATCCCGCCAAGCATACATAGTAACAAAGGGAGATATGACTTTTGCGCTTTCCACGGAAGATCGAGTGGAGAAATGCGGATATATGTTTTTTCAAACCGAACATCCTAAAATTCTTATAATGGAAAGCTCAGAAACTCTCTGGTTCATTCAAAATAATTCCGAACCTAATTCCGTAGCAGATCTATCCAGGCATGTGAATGCTAGATTCATTTATCAAAACACACAAACGAAATTCCAGTTAAAGAAAATTTACACAGAAATTTTGGAAGAGCAATGTAATTTAGAAAAACGAATGTTATCAAACATACTATCGATTGCAAGAAACGATCCTGAAGAATTCGCCTACACAATCATGGGAGCCGAAGGATACACTGGTAGAATAGCAAGCGAAGTAATACATATTTTAAAATGTACGCCTGTCGAAGCTAAATTTCGGGATACGAATTTATGCTATAACGAAATTCCTGTGACCGTCAACAATAAGGAGCTCTTTCTAAAACCCCGTACACACGTTTTAACCGAAAGTGTATGGGCAATTTATTGCAGCACCCAACACCCTCCAATGTTCAAAGTAGATGGAAAATGGCGAACTTTCAGATCTATAGATACGCAACGATCCGCCCCTAGAATCATTTCCACTCACACAGTAAAAACATGGGAAAAATTAAATAGAAATATCCTGGGAAACGAAGAATTTCTTTTATGATTCCAGTAGTAGGTGTACCACTATGGGGCCCCCCACTCCTATCCCCACTCCTACCCCCACCATGCGGCCTCCGCCACGACAATAATTTTCCCCCCACCACCGAGGAAGTTTATTGCGGTGCAGAGAACGATAGAGGGGGGGAGGAGTGGGGGCAGGCGAGGGTCCCATAGTGGCACATTTTTCAAATTTTTAGAAAGGCGCCTGTCCAGTCGTGTTTGTTCTGGAGATACGCCCTTCACACACACAATTATTTTTAAATTTTACTCACCATGCACTTCTTCTCTCTTCTCATCTTCGTCCTCCTCCTCCGCCCCTTTCTTACAGGGACTTTATTTTCCGCGCAATGTTCACGCACACATGTACACTTTTTGCAATTTCACACTATTTATTTTTAATTCATTATTTTTAAAATTTTTACATTATTATTTTTTTCACACTTTTTAGTTCCAAATTATTTTCAATTCATTGTTTTTATAATTATTTTCGCGCAATGTTTTTCATGCGCAACACATTTTTACACAATGATTTTTTTTCACACGCTTAATTTTTCATCATGATCACTCTCTTATCCTTTTCAGCACAATGTTTTTACACTTTTTAGTTTTAAATTATTTTCAATTTATTATTTTTATATTTGTTTTCTTTTTTACATTATTTTTGCGCAGTGTTTTTTCTTTTTACATTTTTCACGCATTGTTTTTATCGCGATATGTTTTCACGCTTTTTTTAGTTCTAAATTATTTTCAATTAATTATTTTCTTTTTCGCTCATTTTTGTCGCGATATTTTTTCACACATTTAGTTATAAATGATTTTCGCGCAATGTTTTTTACATTTTTTCCGGCAACGTTTTTTCTTTCGCGCAATATTTTTAAACACTTTTTTCACTTTTATAACGCGCGCTTTATTTTTTGCGCATTGTTTTTGTCACTCTTTTTAGTTTAACACTTTTCACTCACCACAGCACCGATAAATATTTCTCCACGGCAAGCGATTGCGATCCATGGAAAAATTTTAAGTTTTTGAAAAAATCACAGCACCACGAGCACGAGAAAAAAACAATACACGCGCGTATTTAAAATGCACAAGTCAAAAATAACAGAGAGAGCTGTACGCAGACCTCGCTGGCGAAAAGCTAATGAAGTTATAATGAAAAAAGAAATGATGCATCTCACCGAATACAGCGTTCCTACCTCGCCCCCCCACCTACCAGAGCGTCTTACAAGCCTTCGATGACCGTGAACCTGGAGACACACGCCGCAAGGGGCACACGAGTGAAATAGATACGTGCAACGTAGCGTCTGCATGAAACTAGTAAGCGCTCTGGAATGTGTCATGATAAACATTTCGCATTGCAGCGCGTGGAAACGACTGAGACCTAGAAGGGCGTAACGGTCGTGCAAAATATACGTGTATACAGGCGATCCGGTATAAGGGGCCCAAGGTATATATTTTACACGCCCGATGTGTTAAGCCTGTGCCAGAGGAGAGGCTATAAGAAATTTTCAAAAAGTTTTTGATTTTTGAAAATCCAAGGGCGTGGGTCATTCGAGCTCATCGAGAACACATATAACACCGGCGAAATTTTCAACCGTTTTGGCGTATCTCCAACCGTTCTCGAGATATCGCTATTTTTTCATATTTCTGTTCAAATGAATTTTCAAAAAGTATTTGGTTTTTGAAAATCTGAGGGCGTGGCTCGCTCGGGCGCCTCGAGGTACTGCATCTTTTAATAACTTCCAAATTTCGGCCGTTTTCGCGTATCTCCAGCCGTTCTCGAGATATCGCCATTTTTTCAATTTATCCATGCAAAGGGCGTAAGTGAGCATACCTTTTTCACACGTAATACGCTCTTTTTATGTCAGAAAAATTAAAAACTTATAATATGACACATTCATAATATATATTCATATATGGGTAATTCCTTCTCGAGATGTCACCCTTTTCTTCTATTTAAATGAATTTTTTAAAGTTTTCGATTTTTGAAAATCTGAGGGCGTGGGTCGTTCGAACACATCGAGAACACATATAACACCGGCGAAATTTTCAACCGTTTTGGCGTATCTCCAACCGTTCTCGAGATATCGCCATTTTTCCATATTTCTGTTAAAATGAATTTTCAAAAAGTTTGTGATTTTTGAAAATCTGAGGGCGTGGGTCGCTCGGTCTACTCGAGGTCCTGCCCCTTTAGGAAACCCGCAAAATTTTAACCATTTTGGCGTATCTCCAACCGTTCTCGAGATATCGCCATTTTTTCATTTTATTCGTGAAAAGGACGTATGTGAGCATACGCTTTGCACGTGCGATACGCTCTTTTTATTTCAGAAAAATTAAAAACTTATATTATTACACAATCTCAATATATATTCATATACGGCGTTCCGTGTTATGTCCGGAAGAAGAATATATGGGCAATTCCTTCTCGAGAGCCCACCCTTTTCTTCTATTTAGATGGAATTTCAAAAAGTTTTTGATTTTTGAAAATCCAAGGGCGTAGGTCGGTCGGGCTCATCGAGGACCTACCCCTTTTGTAAACCTCCAAAATTTCAACCGTTTTGGCGTATCTCCAGCCGTTCTCGAGATATCACCATTTTTCGTATTTCAGTTAAGATGAATTTTCGAAAAGTTTTTGATTTTTGAAAATCCGAGGGCGTGGCTCGCTCGGGCGCCTCGAGGTACTGCATCTTTTAATAACTTCCAAATTTCGGCCGTTTTCGCGTATCTCCAACCGTTCTCGAGATATCGCAATTTTTTCATTTTATTCGATAAAAGGGGTAAGCGAGCATACGTTTTACACATTCAACTCGCTCTTTTTTCAATTTTTCTTAGCAAGGGTGTAAGCGAGCATGCGTTTTGCGCTGTCGATACGCCCTTTTGACTTCAGAAAAATTAAATTAATATATGGTTAATCCGATGACCGTGAACCTGGAGACACGCGCGCGACACAATGGATGCATGGGTGAAATAGATATGCGTACGTAGCGTCTGCATGAAACTCTGGAATGTGCGATGTTAAATATTGCGTTTCTATTGGACCAGGTAAGTAGCGTGTTACAGCGGCTGAGATATAGAAGAGCGTAACGATTGCGCAAAATATAAGCGCATACCGCTTTAACCGACTCATATCATGAGCGTATATTATACATGGCATGGCACGCTTATATGCGTTGATCCATGCACAAGGATTCGAGCGCATCTTCGAAAAATGCAAAATCAGCATTAAAACAAATGTGATCTGCACACACACATACAGACGCGAATATAGCCATTATCATATTAGAATATTATATTCGTTTTGAAAAAAGCACGAGCTCGTTAGTTCGTTTTTGATCGCGCTACATAACTATTGTCCCACTCTCGTGCTTCGCAATGACGAATAATATTATTCTGCTTGAATGTATTTTGAATATTTTGCGTGTAGTAAAGTTACGTACGCCACATTTACGCAGACGATGTAATAATCAATGGTGTGCGCAATTACGACATTTGCCTGAGAACGCTCTCATAAGTCGTCTTAAATATGTGCTCTGGTGGACACCTCTGCGTGTAATCGCTAGGGCGTATACGCGGGGTGTATTCAAAGGGCAGCGCGTGTTAACGTGCGTGTTTGAGGAGCTGCAACGGCGAGGCCTTCATGATGCTCAATGCACGCGCAGTATTGCTACTGAAATACGCCGTAAGTATCCACGCTATTGATAATTCATATATTATTAGGCAAATAATTTCTTAAATAATTATCGGTCAATCAGCTTAACGAGCGATGATTAATGATCAGCTGATTCATAGCTGTTTATTATTAATTAAACTAGATTATCGGGAATTTTATGATGCTGCGTCTGACGAGGAGGATGAAATGATAAGAGCGGCCGTCACAGTAGAAAATTCTGAAATAACTCAAACGCAGCATAACATCGAGACGGTTTTGCAAGCAGATGCCCCTGCCTCACGTGAGTAACAACAAAATATATGAGTATCGCTCTATATGTTGCTATGATTTAAAACAATAAAAATGGAATTTATTTATTTTAACAGTGATAATAGAGCACTCCGAAGGAAACGGGCAGGGCAGCGCTCATGATGCGTCAGAGCCTTCAGATATAGTAGTAGCTGGTCCTTCGGGGTTGCAAAAGCAAAGGAAGTTCTCCGACATATCGTTAAGTTCTGAAGATGATGATAGTCAAACGTCATACCCGAAAAAAAATCTTTTTTTCCACGCCGATAATGACGAAGAAGAGGCGGTAGTTTTACCACAAGAAAATGGAGACTGGGAGGCTGTTAATATACCATACCCGCTCCAAGAAAGCACCTATTATTGGCCGGAAAATCAGCTTGGATTGTGTGACGAGTATCTCGTACAACTGGAGGAGGCAACCCCCTTGCCTTTCCAACAGACTGATCAACAGTATCAAGACCTTGCCCTAGAGGATGATGTATTTGGTAATTATTGATTTTTTCATCTGCATGTGCAAAATCAAATCAGCACGGGCGTATTTTCATGTCAGGACGTGGTCGGCAGATTATTGAGTTTATCCAATGAAAACTGAGGCATGTATTTGTGTATCGTAGGCTACTCAATGGGCCTCGGTCCTGGCAATAACGAATGGGCTTTATAGATTTTGCAAGCTTCGCATGAGGTACTAATAATAACAATAATTATCGTTTTTCGTATTCATAATAGAATTTCCATTAATGTGTGCTTCTTAAAACTTCCAGGTGTGCAGAGGGGTGCTGGCAGGCGACGCGCCGCTGAAAAAACCGAGGTTTACGGTGATGTGCAGCCACCTGGTGAACGATTTGACATTATAGAAGATTATTCCCGGTATTTCAAACGATTTAAACTTCGCGGTCGCGAAACAACCATACGAATACGCCAACCACGCCCCAACGTCTCTGTGTTGAACTGGCTCGAAGGAGCCTTTCGCGATCTCCTTACGCATATCACTGCTTCATGCGAAGGTAGTGACCAAGTCGGTATAACGTTTGCTGCAAGCGGCTTAGCTCACGGGCCTGTATGGTTGTCTTTTCGACCTGCGCGAGACTACTCTTTCGAGGATATTTGGCATCTCATAAGTAGCGTTGCGCAAAGCTCAAGCGATTTAAATATTGACGATACAAGCCGTATCACGACATGTGTCGTCCGCGGTGTCGAAGGAACAGGCAGGAAGGGGTTATCATATGAGGGTGTGGCAAAACGATCTATTTTGACTATTCCGAACACTGATATTTTATGCTTACCGCGTTCATTGGTGACTGCTCGAGCATACGCGGAGAGGGGGCAAATTCGATCGGGAAATCTGCACAATCGCTGGCAGAGTATCAGAAAAGCTCATAGATCGCTACAAAAAGAAGAAGCAGAAGAACTTACTCGGGCTGCAGGCGTAAGCATACCGACGCGCGGATGCGGCATGCGCGAAATTGCGCGTTATCAGAATTTTTTATTACAAGACGGTATTGCGATCGTGATTTTTGAGTTTTTGACAATAGGGCGCGGTGAGGAGCCCTTGTTTGATGGTACACAGAGAGTTTTAGACGCCATCGGGTCGGTTCAACACACACTTTATATATTATATTACGAGCGTTCGCATCATTTTGAGCCGATTTTAAATTTAAGAGCAGCTGTCGGTAGTCGAGATTTCTGTACATTGTGCAATAAACGATTCAATCGTCAATACGAACACAGATGCTCAAAAAAATGCCCTCGCTGTCGCGGATCCCCGCCTTGTCTCTTGATTGATACAATTAAGTGCGCGGCGTGCAATCGCGACTTTTTCGGCGACGATTGTTTCCGGAAACATAAAGATAGTCGCGTTTGTCGATCAATTAAGCGCTGCCTTAGCTGCTTTAGAACGATCAAGCCTCTGCAAAAAAAGAAACATAAATGTGGTAAAAGTTTTTGCAATACATGCCAGACCGAGCGGCCATACAACCATCTGTGTTTTATGAGCCCAATTCACGCTAAGCAGTCGGCTAAACGAAAAATTCTTTTCATTTTTTATGATTTCGAAACACAGCAGTGTACTCCTGTGAAGGGGGACCCAAGTATATTCGTGCACACGCCAAATCTTTGCGTAGCTCAGCGGGTATGTGCAGACTGTTGTAATAACGACACGCTTGTTCAGCCGTGTAAAAGCTGCGGTGTGCACGAATTTATTTTTCGGGAAAACCCTGTCGGGCAGCTGGTTGAATTAGCTATGAAACAGGTAAAGGGATTTACGCATACGGTTTGCATAGCGCATAACGCAAGCGGTTTTGACGCGCAGTTTATTCTGCGCTATCTAATCGAGGAAAAGAAAACACAACTCCCCACACTGATCTTGAACGGCACGAAAATTATTAGCATGCGTATTGAAAAACTCATCTTTCTCGACAGCCTGCTTTATTTCCACATGCCATTGTCGGCACTCCCGAAAGCCTTCGGTCTCTCAGACATAGCTGGAAAAGGTACATTTCCCCATCTCTTTAACAGGCCGGTAAATCAGAATTATGTAGGGGAGCTGCCGGCTGTAGAGTTCTACTCTGTCGACACGATGCGCACAAAGGAACGCGAGAATTTTTTGGAATGGTATAACAAATCAAAAGAGCAGCATTACGTGTTTGATTTTTCAAAAGAAATTGTTAGCTATTGCACACTGGATGTCACAATATTGAGACGTGCTTGTATGGTTTTTCGGGATATTTTCATCTCCAGCGGTCGTGTTTGCCCGTTCGACGAGAGTACCACCATTGCGTCAGCTTGTTTCCGCGTTTTCCGAAAAAATTTTTTAAAAGCTGATACCATAGGTATTGTTCCATCTACAGGGTATAGATGGGCTCATAAACAGTCGAAAAAAGCCGTCTCATGGCTTGTTTGGATGGAGCAATATCTTGAACACGAAATTGTACACGCCGGTAGCTCCCGCGAATTCAGATTACCGCAGAATTTGTTGGTAGATGGTTACTATGAAAGCCTCGCCGGTAAGCACGTATTGCAGTTTCACGGCTGTTATTGGCACGGATGCCCGAAATGTTTTCTCGTGAATAGAGATAAAAAACAGGGCAATGGTGTATCGATGGATGAGCGTTTTGAAAGAACCAAAGCAATAGCCGATAAAATTCGGGCCGGTGGTTATGTTTTGAATGAAATTTGGGAATGCGAGTACGATCGAATGATAAAAACAAATGAGCAAATGGCGGCGTTCGTGCGAGATCATCCTCTAGCTTGCATAGAACCGTTAAACCCGCGTGACGCGTTCTTTGGCGGCCGTACCGAAAATATGGTCACGCTATATGATGTAAAAGAGGGTGAAGAGATACGCTACGTAGACGTTTGTTCACTATACCCGTACATCTGTAAATTCGGTAAATACCCCGTCGGGCATCCGAAACCTTATGTAGGTGATGCGTGTATGGAGCTCACGGGACCCGATAATACTGATCTCACGCGTGTAGAGGGTCTCGTGAAATGTGTTGTGTTGCCGCCGCGCAATCTCTATCACCCTGTATTGCCAGTACGCATGCATCATCGCCTACTATTCGCTCTTTGCCGCAGTTGCGCCGAAATTATGAATCAGGAAAACTGCGAGCATGAGGATCAGGCTGAACGCGTTTTTGAGGGTACATGGGTCGCCGACGAGGTGCGGAAAGCCGTTTCGTGCGGGTACAAAGTCCTGCGTGTAATAGAGATTTGGCAGTATGAGGTCACGCAATTAAATCGCGATACAGGCGAGGGCGGGCTATTTGCAGAGTACATCAATACGTTTCTTAAAATTAAACAGGAAGCAAGTGGCTGGCCCGAAAACTGCCTGCAAGATGAGGCTTCAAAAGAGCGGTACATCGCCGCATTCGAGAGGTCCGAGGGCGTCAAGTTAAATCGTAACAATATAGAAAAGAATCCGGGATTACGCTCCGTAGCTAAACTTTGTTTGAACTCCTTTTGGGGAAAATTCGGGCAGCGTGAAAACTTACCGCAAACCGTAATAGTCTCGAGCCGCAAGAAACTTATGGAACTATTGGCAGATCCTGAATACGAAATCACAGGAATATTACCTGTAAATAATCAAATATTGTATGTCAATTATATCAAGACTGAGGAGGCTGTAGAATCATCCCCTATCGCTAACGCTGTCGTTGCTGCGTACACCACGGCTCAGGCGCGGTTGAAATTATACAGTTATCTCGAAAAATTGGGCCGTCGCGCACTATACTGTGATACCGACTCTTGTATTTACGTGACGAAAAAAGCCCCTAACGAGTACGAGCCGCCGATCGGGCAGCTTCTGGGCGACCTAACGGACGAGCTTAGCGAGCACGGGGAGGGCAGCTACATTGAATCGTTTGTGTCCGGAGGCCCGAAATTTTATTCTTTTATTGTCCGACGATCCGATGGTTCGAAAAAAGAGGTGTGCAAGGTTAAAGGCATAACGCTTAATTTTGTAAATAGTTCTTTGATCAATTACCGCTCTATACGACAGTTTATAATTGGAGAGAGAGTTGACCCCATTGAATTAGAGTATGATGCGATTCGGCGTACAGAATTTCACCAGGTCGTCACGCGTCCCGAGACAAAAAAATGTAAGCCGTCGAGCGTAAAACGACGGCCCGATGGTCCATACACATCCTTACCATACGGCTATTATAACTAGATAGATACTTTAATATACCTATATTCTGTTAATAATAAAGAACAGCATGTATGTTTGTTAACCAAAAATTATGGTTTACTAATAAATCTTTCGATGTTGAATCATTTTGTTTACCCTATTTCTCCATTAAAAATCTTATTAAACAGGCTGAGCAGGAAATTTTTCGGTCATTCTGTAAGATGGATACGCGGTGGAAGCATCCCTGGACATCGATGATCTGCGGTCCCACGGGCTGTGGTAAAACGTATTTTGTGAAAAAATTTTTGAAATTCATCGCGCAAATGAGCAGCGAGCCTTTCCAAAGAATAATTTTTTATTACTCCGAGTGGCAGCCTGCATACGCGGAATATGGTACTTCAATCGAATTTCATGAGGGTCTGCCTCAAGCTGCAGATTATGCAAACGATCCACGGGCTAAACTCATTATTATCGATGACTTAATGCGTGAAGCATCGAACAATAGTGTTGTCGATCTATTCACCAAGGGTAGTCACCACAAGAATTTGAGCGTAATTTTTATTACCCAAAACTTATTCCACCAAGGCCATGGACAGAGGGACATTTCATTGAATGCTAATTATATAGTTGTTTTCAAGAATCCTCGTGATCGCGCTCAAATACAGCATTTGGCACGCCAGGTGTATCCGGAAAACCCTCGATTTTTACAAGAGGTTTATCACGATGCCACGTCAAAACCACACGGCTATTTATTGCTAGATTTGAAACAATCCACTCCCGATAATTGTAGATTTCGGACCGCTATTTTTCCCGATGACCCTCATCATTTTGTTTACATACCGCGAAAAAAGTTAAAAAGCAGCGACACGAGCGGGGAATTGCCAGTTCTACGGTTGTAATGGCTCGCAGAGGATCACCTCTCTGCAAGAAGCACATTGCGATATTGCAAGCCCTTCAGCATCTCAATAAGGAGCAGCGAGAGGCTGTTTTGCGTAAAGCGGACTCACAGATAATACGATCGATTTGTGAATGCGCATTAAATGTTCTTCGCGGTAATGTGCCTTTGAAACCGGAACAGAGGAAAAAATTACGTCAGCACGCCCCCGTTCTTCGCCGTTTAGCAGCGAAAAAAGGCTGCTGGAAGAGCAAGAAGCGCTTCGTCGTCCAGAGTGGTGGCTTTTTACCACTTTTGCTGGCACCAATATTGGGCACCGTTCTCTCCAACCTCATCGGCGGTCGTTGATAATGGAGCATGCAAAGAAAATGGTGCTCATACCTGCTGAGAATTTTTCAAATGGCCAAGTCTCCGGCAGCACGAGCTATTCTAAGCAGACTAGATATTGAGATGAACGAGATTTTGAATTCCGATTCGTACAAAGACGAGCGAGAAAAGTGGGCCGCGTATTTATCTGTGCTGCAGCGTTACCTTCATTTTGCCGACGGCGAACGAGCTGAGCAGCACCTTGCCCTCTTAAAGCAGGAACCAACGATCCAAAATTATAAAAAAATCGAGCAGGATCACACACGTATGAATGATTCCATCATAATTGAAAGTATACCGGTAAAATTTCGCACCAAAGCGAAACTTTTGCTGAGACGCTTACACGACGCAACACCAGCAAAATTCTTTTGGAATTCAGTGGGTGTTGTTTCTGTGGACGGAAAAGAGATCAAGAACTCGAATATTGTTGATCTCGTGAACGACGCTATGCGGGCAAGAAAAGCCCCTAAACCAATTGGGCGCGCGGATTTCGCAAAATTTTTGAAATCAATTCAAACACCGAGGGAATTTGTCGGGAATCAGGAATTATGGCTGGAATCTAGAGCCAACTCAACAATGCACGAAAGACAGAGAGATCACAGCAGCAGCAGCAGCGATGGCGATACTGAGATAAGCGACATACCTCCTCATTCGCAATTCTACAGTGGTAGTGATAACAGTGAATCGGTGCGTGGCGTGCAAAGTGGCGCTGGTATTGCTAATAAGAAAAGACGTGTAATCTGGGCCAGTCTCAAATTATAATAATAAATAATGAAAATATTGGAAAAAACGTACTTTGATCCCACCCATGAAGCGTCGTTTTCAGGTGCAGCCAAACTGCTACGCGTTGCGCGTGCAAAAAAGATCGCCGATGCTGACACAATACACTGGCTTGAGGGCCAGGAGGTTTACACAAAACACAAACCTGTGCGGCATCGCTTTCCCCGACGGCACTACAATGTACAGAACATTGATGATGTTTGGGAGGCTGATCTCGTAGATCTCCGCTCAATTAAGAATTACAACGACAACTATGCATATCTGCTTGTGGTCATAGATGTTTTCAGTAAATATGCGTGGGTTGAGCTTTTACGCGATAAGTCGGCTGCGTCTGTGACGAAGGCGTTTGCGCGTATACTAACGAAAAAGAACAGTAATGGTCGAGTACCCGTTTCCCTGCAGACGGACAGAGGGAAAGAATTTGTAGGTTCGGCTTTACAGAGCTTCTTGAAAACCCGTGATATCCAGTTCCGCATTGCAAGAAATCCTGATATAAAAGCCGCCATTGTGGAGAGGTTCAACAGAACGCTAAAAGAAAGAATGTGGCGCTATTTTACATATTCTCGGAATAAACGTTATGTAGACGTTCTACAAAACATTGTTAGGGCGTATAATCACGCGCGGCATAGTAGTATAAAAATGGCTCCCTCAGCAGTGACCCTCGCTACAGCTGCTTTGGCACGATCAAACCTGATGCAACGATACCGAGAGCCGCAACAACAGAAGCCTCCTAAATATAGAGTTGGTGATATTGTACGCATCAGTAGTTCAAAGGCCGCCTTCGCAAAAGGTTACGAGAGCGGCTGGACCAGCGAGTTATTCAAAATACATCGTGTATCATATACGCGCTGGCCTGTGGTATACTTTTTACGCGATCTTCACAACGAGGATATTGATGGTGTTTTTTATGAGCCCGAATTATCTAGAGTACAAACAACGCCTGCTGAGCTAAAGAGCAATAAGAAAACGAAGAAGAAGAAGGATCTATCAAAATGAAAGACGAATTTTTTATCGTTTTACCCAGCAATAGTAGCATGCAATATTATCCTGATAACACGACAACTCGTTACACCACACATTTACCGCAACCTGTGTCTTTACACGGCAGCTGGGCCGTGTCTCTAGCCGAAATACACATACCCATGACAATTTTGCACGTACCTACTGACGCCGAACAAAATTTCATTCATGTCGTAACGAATGTTGTGAATCCTAGCATCGGGGGTGCAGATATCGATTTCAGAGAAGATCGTGTTTGTGTGCCACCAGGCGTGTACCACAACGTTGATACGCTTCTCGAAACAATTAATGAGATATCGTGTGTGGCTGGTCATTTGAGATTCCAGCGGACACGCAACGGTTATGTGACGGCGACGCGTATCTGCGTGTCGTGTACGAATCAAGAGCATGCTTTCTATTTCTCCCCGGTCTTGAATAAAATTTTAGGATTTACGCACTCTATAGGGGTTGTTGTACAAAGTACCGCAGCGTGTATAGGCAAACGAATAGCGGGCCTCACCAATGGAATTCCCAATATGCTGTTTGTCTATACCAACATATGCGAATCCTATATTACAGGAGATGTCCATACTCCATTGCTGCGGGTCTTATCAGCCGATGCCTCTGATAATTACAATTACGGGTCAGTGAAAATCAAAAGTTTCTCACCACCACGCTACGTGCCTCTTCTGTGCACAAGTTTTCAAACAATTGACATTGATATAAGGGATGAATTTGGTGCTCCAATACCATTTGAGCACGGGACTCTGACGGTGACGTTACAATTCAAGCGCATTGATTAATATCGATAAAAATGGATTATTACGGCGAGCACTTTGAAGCACAGGTTGGCGGCGGTGGTGCTAGGACAGGCTATGGCGGCATCAGCCACGTATACATCGGTTCGCCGAATCAGCGCGGCCATGGTATCGGTAGCTTTCTCGGAGGGCTCTTTCGTAGTATCATACCTTTATTAAAACAGGGAGCGCGGGCTGTCGGTAAAGAAGCCCTGCGCTCGGGTATGAATGTAGCCGGTGATATAATCGACAGTGGGATAAAGCCGAGAGATGCTTTCAAAGCGCGTCTACGTGAATCCGGACAGAATTTAAAGCGCAAAGCGGAAGAAAAAATGAACACTCTCATGCAGGGCTCCGGTTATAAGCCAGATAAAATCATGAAATTGCTACATTCCGCTAGCAGCAGCGCAACACGTCACATCGGTGCGAAGAGAAAGAAATCTGCATCAACGAAGACGAGGAAAAGGAAGAAGAGCGGTAAGGCGCCATCGGTGAAGAGACCAAAGGCAAAAACCCGAGGAAAGAGGAAGAAGAAGAAGGCGCTGAGGACTGTCGCGGATATTTTTGCTTAAACGTGGTCTCTCCTCAACATAAGAAAAATGGCCTTCTTACATGCCCACTCGTGCGAGTGTTTGAAGTCCGAACTCGAACTATTTACACTGCCTCCAACCCAGACCACAATTGAGGGCACGCAGTGGGTATACTATAAACCAATTTCATCCTTAACCGATGATTCACCTATTGAATTTGTGGTACCAGGGCAAGGCGATGAGTATATCGATCTTGCCCATACCATGCTGAGCCTACGCGTTCAAATAAATACAAGAGCCGTTCCAAAGGAGGGCACTTCTGCTGCCGTAGCAGGCCCCATAAATAATCTGCTGCATTCAATGTTCAATCAGGTCGATGTTTTTTTGAACCAAAAGCTTGTATCCCCCCCTAACAACGCTTATGCATACCGAGCATACATTGAAACTCTGTTAAATTATGGGGCTGGTGCAAAGAACTCTCACCTTACGAGCGTTCTCTGGTATAACGATACAGCCGGTAAAATGGATGATATTGCGGACGCTAATACCGGTCTTAAAAACCGCCGAGAACATTTAAGCATTGGAAAAACGGTCGATCTGCTTGGGCACCTTCATTGCGACATCTTTAATCAGGAGCGATTTTTAATAAACGGCGTTGAAATGCGTTTGCGCCTAGTGCGTACAAACAACGCCTTTTGTCTCATGACTTCTTCAGCGGATTGCAGTATTCGTATAGTAGAAGCATCGCTTCTCGTGCGACGTGCTAAGATAGCTCCTGGTGTGCTTTTGGCCCACGCAAGAGCTCTCTCTAAAGCAACCGCAAAATATCCACTGACCCGAGTAGAGGTCAAAGCAATATCAATGCACGCTGGCGTGTATGGTGATACGTTGGATAATGTCATACTCGGTCAACTACCAAAACGCATAATAATAGGCTTCGTCAATAATAAGGCCTTCAATGGTGATCGTAAGCTGAACCCGTTCAACTTTAATAATCACGGAATCAATTATCTTTCATTGTACGCGGACGGTGTACAGATACCATCAAAACCTTTGCAGCCTGACTTCCAAAACGACCTTCAGTACGTGGATGCCTACCATACTTTGTTTTCCGGCACGGGGATTCATTTTCTCAATCAGGGCAATTGTATTTCGCGTACCTCTTACCCATTGGGTTATTGCCTGTTTGCATTCGATCTCACCCCCGATCTCTCGGCCAACAGTAGTACCCATTGGAATTTGGTGCGCCACGGTAGCGTCAGAATAGAAGTACGTTTCCAAGAAGCTCTCACATCGACAGTTAATTGCATAGTATACGCGGAATATGATAACGTCTTGGAAATTGATTCATCCAGACAAGTAATCGTAGATTTCAGCGGTTGATTCGAAAATCATTATACACACACATCGATTCGTTTGGCTCACCGCGCAGCACAAGACGACTGAATGTTCAGTATGGTCTGATGCTTTGAAGAATCACAACGTACGTCATAATGAATATCGTGATTGACATACAGGGTTTAAAGGACAAATATAACAACTTTATACCGAAAGAAGTTGCTGTTATCTCGATTGAGTCTGACTTTTATGCTCACTGGATTGTCGCAGCACCTCATTCGTATGGCGAGCTACAGCCACATATACAACGACAAAACAAATGGTTAAAAAATAATCATCATGGTATAGAGTGGCGTGAGGGTACTACACCTTTATGTGATGTTGAAAAAATTCTGAAGCAAATTGCGGTTCGGGCTACCCGAATATTCACAAGAGGTAATGATAAATCGCTGTACCTGGCACATCTCACAGGCTACTTTATTATAAATTTGGAGGAAGATGATGAAGTACCAGCATTCCGTAATTTACCGGCAAGCGAAACGTTCTGCATATACCACGGTCTGCTCCGCAAAAACGAGAAACATCAATGTTCTTCGAATAATATAACAAGAATCAAGAAGTGGCTTTGTCAGCACGAACGCTACAGCTCCTTATGGGAGTATAGGACGACTACGACGTGGAACGTAGGTCTATGGGAGCAAGAAGACCGAGACAAACGTCTCCGAAAAAAACTATCGGCCTTGGCTTGTTATGAACAGCCTGCAAATTCTACGAGCGCTGCAGAATATTCAAAATCACGAGATAGGAGTGTACCCGGCGGATCGTATTCCGAAGGTGTGGACGAAACCGACAGCTCTTGTGGTTAATACCGATGGCCACAAACAGCCAGGAGCCCATTGGGTCGCCCTCTACGTCGATCGAGATGGACGCGGATGGTTCTTCGATAGCTACGGGCTCCCTCCAATCGTCCCACAGCATCTCAAACGCCTCCGAAGCAACTGCAAACTCTTCCGATACAACACTACTCAATTTCAAGGTCCGGATTCGGAGTGTTGCGGACAGTATTGCGTTATGTTTCTTCATTATATGTGCACTGGCCTCGGCATTAATAAGTTTAGAAGTGTATTTTCAAATGACTTATCCCGCAACGATAAAATAGCCTATGATTATTACAACGCTTACTCAAAAAAGGTTAATAATTCAAAATCTAGACATAACGATAATGGTGTTTTTAGTCTTAAGTGTTTTCATTGTATGCAAAGCTGTTATCCTCGGACTCGATGATTGTAAATGCTCTATTATTGGGAAATATACAAAACGTATAAACATTAAAACTGCCTTTAAGCCTTATATTTAATATCATAGAAGAAGAGTGGAAAATTCCATCGGTGGATAGTCAGCCTCGTGCCACGCGCATTGTTGGCGACTGCTGCGGGTAAAAACGCTGATTTCAGCAGGTATCATATTTAATATTGGTGGGGGAAGTAGCAGGGCTTTATTGGAAGGGGAATCTTGGATGATGATGTATCCGCGAAATATTATTCAGTCTTGAGCGCTCCTTGATGAGAAGTACACAAAAAAAGCAACGCGCTCTGAAAGCAAGAATAGAAGCATTTTTGAAAGATATTGCGGCTATTAAAGAAATTATTCGCACCACGTCGGAATTTCGCCAATTATCGAGAAAATTGAACGCTCTCAGTCTCAAGAATAATGGACTTTTCGAGAATCAACAAAGTGGGTCGCTTGACGGAGTTTTTGCCCGTAAAACAACTCGTCGAACTGACGCCAGAGAAGGAGTACAGCGTCACCGACATCAAACGTGTTCAGACGAAATGGGGTTCACGAATAACCGTTGATTTGGAGGACGAATTCTCTTGTTTTCTTCCAACGAGATTTGTCAAGCTGTTCGAAGAAGACGTCTCTCTGTTCCATCAGATGGTATCCGTAGCACACGCAAATAATTTAATATTGCAATACTACGGAGGAAAATTCAACAACTTGGAGTTCAAAGAAGCGAAAAAATAAAAATTATATCAGTGCTCTGAATGGTGGTTATTTAGGATGCATAGTTCAAAATGTAGTTCCTCGCAAGCGATAATGAAGTGCTTCTTTCTCATTGTATAAATTCATTTTATAAAATTCAATAAATCTCATGTCAAATTTACGAAATACACCTCTTTACTCTTCCAAATCCCCGGCGATCAAGATAAAAACAAATTATTACGCCGTTGTTGGTGAACACAGCGCGGGTCTCGGGCTTCAGCTCGTCCTCAGCGAGAGAGAGGGGGATACGACTCATCGTGGGCCTTGCGTATGCAGCATATAAAAAAAGAATTCAGTTTTCTTCTAACAGGCGTGCGCGATGCATCACACACGTTTTTCAATTTGGATTTTCAATATTTTCGATTCGAATATTCGATATTCAAGATTTCAAAGATAAAGAAGTAGTAGCAGATGCAGCTGGACATACGCCTTTACAACAGAGACAAATAGAGAGAGATTGAGATCTTAAGCATTGTAAGGGCGTATCTCCAGAACAAACACGACTGGACAGGCGCCTTTCTAAAAATTTGAAAAATGTGCCACTATGGGACCCTCGCCTGCCCCCACTCCTCCCCCCCTCTATCGTTCTCTGCACCGCAATAAACTTCCTCGGTGGTGGGGGGAAAATTATTGTCGTGGCGGAGGCCGCATGGTGGGGGTAGGAGTGGGGATAGGAGTGGGGGGCCCCATAGTGGTACACCTACTACTGATTCCCCGAACGTCAAATCACCAGTTTCACAAGATTTTAATATGGAGTAAGATTAAGCGGAGAACACATTTAAAATAATAATAAAAAAAGGGGGGAAAAATGATTATTAAAAGAAAAAAAAATTAAAAAAAAAAAGAAAAAAATCTCAACCGATCAAGATCTTGGAATAAATCGGGATAAGAAACTGAGAAATACTCTTTCTCTCTCTTTTGGAAAAAATATATAGAAGGAAACATATATATATAAATAATTTGGAAAAAATATATATTTAATGACGAAATGAAACAAGAATTTAAAAAAAAAAAAAAAAAAAAAAAGGTAGAGATAAATGTATACAACACCGATAAGAGAAGTTGTTGCAATAAGTCATATTTAGATAAACCTGAGGATAAATTATAATTAAAACAAAAATAATTAACACTTTCTCTGTTCTTAAGGTAAATTAGGGTATACCTGCATGATAGTTCCTACGATAGAAATCAACATGACTCAATGCAGCTGTGGAAGGGACACCGTATCGCCCAGCGTGCTACATCCATCGATACCTGCCATTGCACCGGAAATATTATGGATTAATACTAATACCGGACAACCATTTAACCCCGTACCAGGAACAACTAAAATTCACTGCTATTGGAAAATTAAACTACACATCGATATTGCGGAAAAAGACATCATACTCTTTGTACCTCCAGAATGGCGGATGATTCAAACAGAAAGGTTAAACAAATGGATGGAAATACTAAGGGAACATCCTTATGAAAATATAATACTTGGAGGGACGAAATACGAATGGATCATCGACATATTGCTTCCAGAAGGACAAGATTTTGCGAGAGTGCCAATACATGGGAGAGATGGATGGCCCGAGTTGGAAGAACCTGTGCCATATTGGAACACCCCCCGGCAAATAAAATCAGACGGGGAATATCTGCGAATAGCACTGAATCGCGATCCCACTTGGGCGACAATAGGATTGGAAAAGGCGGTGTGTTATTGGCCGATCAAATTACCAAAAACTACCGACAACGACATACAACGTACAGTTTGGGTTCCACCAGAATGGCGAAAGCTCGAGGAAACCATCTTAAAACTATGGGCTGAACGTATAGCAGCGCATCACTGCGGATTCATCGGATTCGGTGGGCTATGGTACAAATGGCACAGCGATTGCGTTTTCGCTCCCGTAGAACAATATTTCAGTCGAATCGAATTCATAGGACATGGCCGATACCGACACGTTCAAGTCGAACCTCTCGATCTCCAAGAAACACATACTCTCAGTCCGAGCGGAACATCGCAAACGGACCATACGAGCGAATCAACCACACTACAGGAAGAAACAGACCTTCTCTTAAGCCTTTCACTAGATCGCAATCAATCTTCCCAAAATAAAAAACACGAATCAATCAGAACAACGGAAAAACCTACCCATCAAAAAAATATTGAACATAACAAAGATACTATCAATACCACAAAGACAGACCCAATAAAAGAATCAAGCCAGGCTGGGGGACAAAAGACAATACTTCCCACCTTAACAACCAAGAATGAAGAAATCGACACTAATATCGAGGAGGCTGTCATCGAAATAGCTACAAGCCTAGATTTGAGAATGGCAGAATTAATTGACGCGGTCATTGACAGGTGGGGCACAGAGATCGAATGAACTCAACCAACAGAAACAATTGAAGAAATTGCACGTCGTCTCGAAACGATGTCAGAAAGGGACATCGAATCAGCAGAGGAAATGGACCACGAATAAAAAAAAAGGAGATAAGAAGAGGAAAAAATGGTAATAGAAAAAGAGCAATACAGACAGTCGAACGCAAAGAAATACGGTAAAATACAAGAGCAATAAGGTACGGTAAAGACCTTTCCCTGGACAATAATAATATCAATAACGATAATGACAATAATAATAATAATAATAATAATAATAATAATAATAATAATAATAACAATAATAATGATAATGATAGTAATAATACTAATAACAATAATAACAGCAATAATAATAATCATAACATTAATCACAGGAACAACAATAATAATAACAATAACAACAACAAATAACAATAACAACATTAACAAACTTTTAAAAATATATATATATAAAAAAAAAAAGCAACAAAAAAAAACAAAAAAACACAACAAAATAAAAAAAAGGGGGAACGATGAAGTTAATTCGAGTAAATTTAATTTTCTACATACTACCATAATATAACTAACTTTCTTTCATACTACTATTACCTAATCTAAAACTTTTACTCATGAAAAAAAGGGGAAAATGAAACAAAAAAACAAGGGGTAAATTAATATTTTCTTTTATCAATCACTTGAACTGTCCTCCCCACTTATAGAAATAATAAAAAAAGGGAAAGGGGAAACATATACCCTATGGAATTTAATTACATTAAGCAGTTTTCCAGGACAGTAGTATTGGTACCCGTATGGCGCCCCCCACTCCCATCCCCACTCCTACCCCCACCATGCGGCTTCCCCCACCACGATAATTTTCCCCCACCACCGGTAGAGAAATATTATCGTGATGTTGAGAACGATAGTGAGGGGAGAAGTGGGGGCAGGCGGGGACGCCGGACGGGTACCAATGCTTTTTTTCTGCTGAAAATGCAAAAATTATCATTAAAGGAATATGGGAACAGTCTGAAATAACTACAGAGATTTTTCAGTATAATTATAATATTTTATTTACCCAATTTCCCATAATAGCTATATAATGCAACCCATTTTTATCGACGCATACAACATCCCTGCGTACAAAAAAATCCTCGCTCAATAAAACCACCGTTTCCGATGAATGATTTATTACCATTGGTTTTATCAGTTCGTTTCGTCGTTGAAAAAGCGTTGTAATATTCACGCACTAATTTGTCATTTTTTCGTGTATTATCGCTGAAGAGATTATTAAATCGAGCCATACTAATACCAGAAGACAGGAGATGCGAAAAAATAATACAAAACTGTCCACACACATCCGATGTATCACTCTGGAGCTGCTTGTTGTTGCAGCGAAAGAACTTGCAATTTCTCCGGAGTCCTGCGATGTGCTGCGGTATGATTGGTGGTAATCCGTAGCTGTCAAAGTACCAGCCTCTGCCATCTCGATCGACGTACATGGCGACCCAGTGCTCCCCTGGTTTGGTGTGCTCATCTGTATTGACTATTATTCCTGCGGGTTTAGTCCATACACGTGGAATCTCGTCAGCCGGAAATACTCCTGTAGTTGCGACGGGTAAAACTCGTAGAGCTTCTCGTATTTCAGCTGAGTTCATACTCAGCGGCGAAACGACCTCCAAATGATAATGTTTTCTTCATATGCGCATATAAATATGATTTTATTGCCTATCTCTTCTTCAGGCTGTTACGCTTGATCCATTTTTTCATCGCCGATGCGTATGTTAACGCACATTCGAACGCGTCCGGTGTGTGTTTCAATGCGTGAACTAGACATTTTTCAGGCGCCGTTTTTACTAATTTTTCAAACTCTTGCGGAAACATATTATTTTTGAGGCATATAATATTTTATTTTCCGCTGATCTCTTGGAGAAATTCTGCGGTTTCCAATTCCCATGTATATATTTGCTTCGACTCGTTCACAATTTTACGCAAATGATCAGACATTTCAAGACTTGTTATGTCTCCGTCGTGCCACTCAAAGCCATGCGCGAACATCGAGCGAGAATTATTTAGGAGTCTAGTCATAACTCCCAATTTTTCGTATGGATATGGCGGTTGTACAATCCAATGCCTTGTGACTTGTTTATCAAGAGCCACAACAGCCACTTCTTTTGGAATTATATTGAACGAGTCATCTATCATGCCTCGAATATCCACGACAATAGCCATACTGCGACCGTTCGAGTTAACAACTGCTGACAGACTGATTCACACATATGTCCAGCGTGAAAGCGAGCGTGGTAAAAAATTATGAGCCTCACTCATACTCAACGAATTGCTAGTCTTCGCACCAAACACATCCATCGCACTCGTCTGATGAATCCATCCCTTCCTTTTTTTCTTCTTCTTTAATTACCACAGGGTTTTCTCCCATATGCCAATTATCTTCCACGGGCCGTATATTTTTTTGATACCACGCCTTGAGCATATTTGCCTGTGATAATACGCACTTTCGTTGGTGTTGTAGCATTCCCATGCAATGTCGCAAACATTCGCGGTGTGCAAGGGGCATTTTTTCAAAACCTGGACACTCGTGGTGTTCTGACTCGAGATCGATCACATCGCGAGATAATACGTTACGCAGCAAATCAGCTTTTTCACGACCCCGCGTTATAATATTTCGCGCACGCCGAGCAATGTCGCGTAAATTGGCATATACTTGTCGGCATGTTACATCACCCTCGTACCACTCCAATCCGTGAAAGTCGAGCGTTAAAAAGCGATTTTGCTTTTGCGCAACCTCGGGTAATTCAGAAAAAGCGTACGGAGGTGCAACGATCCAATGCATCATATTCGGACGATCGACATCGACAATAGCAATTTCTTTCGGTAAAAAACGATTTTCCCTGTCACGCATACCCTGTATATCGATTATGATATCCATTCTCGTGTCCATTTCGTTCGAATGCTCACGATAAACTGATTTCTTTTTTTTTCTTCGCAATGTCGAGAAAAAACCAAAAGCCGACAAAGGAGGTGTAATTCGATCCTTCACACGTGCATGCGACTATCCAGAGAAGTCAGCAATTACTTGCCGAGAGGAGTCAATTTCAAGGACATTGTCATATTCTGCATATACGACACAATTTACCGTTGACTTGAGCGCTTCCTCGAATCGGACTTCAATCCTCACACTACCGTGTTTTATTAAATTCCAATGCGAGCAGCTGTTTGCCGAAAGATCGGGTGTCAGATCGAAAGCAAACAGACAATAGCCATTTGGATAATTTCCACGATCTATCGAATTACCCTCGTTGAGAAAATGTATTCCCGTACCCGAGAATAATGTTTGGTACGCGTCTACATAAGGCTCATTTTTGGTAAAGTCCGGTTGCAAAGGTCGAGAGGGAATTTGCAATCCATCCACATATAAAGAGAAATAATTAATTTTATAATTTTGAAAATTAAACGGATTGAGGGTAGAATTTCCGTTAAACGCTCTATTATCGACAAATCCGATAATTAGTCGTTTCGGTAACTGACCGAGTACCACATTGTCAATTGTTTCCCCGTGTACTCCGGCGTGTAATGAAACAGCCTTTACCTCGACACGAGTCAGCGGATATTTAGCTGTGGATTTTGCCAAGGCTCGAGCGTGAGAGAGCAAAATCCCCGGCGCGATTTTTGTTCGCCGTACAAGAAGCGACGCTTCGAGAATTTTTAATCCACCACCGTTATTCAGGGATGCAGCCATGAGACAAAATGAATCTCTGGCTCGTACAAGGCGTAATCGCATTTCTACTTCATTCAAGAGAAAACGCTCTTGATTAAATATATCGCAATGTAAATGCCCGAGCAAATCGATCGTTTTCCCCGCTGACAACAGCTCCTTCCGTTCCCTTAGGCCAGAATTATTTTCTCCACTCGTATCATCCATAGCTCCGGGCGTATCATCGTACCACAATACCGAGGTGAGATGCGAATTTTTAGCGCTAGGTCCATAATTTAATAATGTCTCTATATACGCGCGATAAGCGTATGCATTATTAGGCGGAGAGACCAATTTTTGATTTAAATAGACATCAACTTGATTAAACAATGAATGCAAAAAATTGTTCACGGGACCAATTTCAGGAATTTTCTCCGTAAGAGCTGTTTTTTCACTCGTGCTTGCGATATTAGGTTTTTTTATTTGTACGCGAAGACTGAGCATAGTGTGGGCGAGATCTATGTACTCGTCACCCTGACCAGGCACGACAAATTCTATGGGGGAACCATCCGTGAGTGATGAGACTGGTTTGTAATAAACCCAGTTTGACCCCTCAATCGTAGTTTGCGTTGGAGGAAGAGAAAACAGCTCGAGTTCGGATTTCATGCACTCGCACGAATGCGCATGTAGGAAAGCCATTTTTTGCTTACGCGAAAATATCAGCTACAGTCCGTTGAATTTTTCTCTTCATTTTTTTATTTTTTTTCAACGTCGTCTTCTTTTTCGTGCTGTTGATTTTCTTCTTCTTTTTCGGAGAGACACGTCGCTTAACACGTCTACTGGTCGGATGTCGGGTGCGAGAAATTTTCCGCTTCTTATATCCCGATCCCTGCATCAATCGGTCAATTTTTTCCTCGGCCTTCCGTTTCAAATTACTTCCTGATTCACGCACTCTTGCGCGAAAAGCATCTTTAAGCGTCATATCTCTCTGTAGCATATCCCCGGCGATATTTGCACCGGCACGCATCGCCTCTTAACCCACAGCTGTCGCGCCTTTGCACAGGAGTGGTAAAACGGGACGAAAAAGCCCTCCGAGGAAGCTTCCGATCCCGTGACCACGCTGATTGGGTGTGCCAATGTAAACGTGGCTAATTCCGCCGTATCCTCGTCGACCCAAGCCGATCTGTAGATCACCGCTATGAATCTCGCCGCCGTCGTAATAGTATTGCTCCATACAGACTTGTTAGTGCAGTCGTTTAAACTGCAACGTCACCGTCAACGTTCCGTACTCAAATGGTACAGGTTTGCCAAACCCATCCCTTATATCGATCTCGATCGTGTGCAAATTATTGCGAATAAGAGGGATATAGCGTGGTGCGGGAAAATATTTTATTCTGGTTGTGCCATATTCTCCCACTCTGTCCACTGGTACGACGCGTAATAATGGTGCCTGTACATCGCCAATGATACTCGATTCACATATATCCGAATAGATAAATAAACTATCCGGGATAGCTCGAGAAAGCGATGCGGGGTGCGGACCTTGGAACGATTGCTTCGGCCCTGAAGCCAGATTTTTCAGAGCCTGGTCACCCAGTCCTAGCATTTGCGCTATAATCGGAGATACACGAAAATCATGATAGCGCGAATCATCGCATATTCGTGAAACTTTAACCCGACCGTTGGGCTCGAGTTTGAAATAAAAATGGCCGTATACACATGTTAGTTTATTAATACAGGCGAGTAAAGTATCGATAGAGGAATATACCCCGCTGGGCACGATATCGAACTTTATTGCTCTTCTCGTATGTTCATTACGACCAGATTTATCGTAGTCTCCGTCTTCGACGATTACTCTATTTTCCGATAGGGGAATATGGAGGAAGGTCATTGGGTAGCTAATTTCTGCTAGCGAAACCGCTCAATCTCCTCCCAATCGTAATTGTCTCGGTAATTTTGTGGTATATTTTGTCGTCATATTATCCGGAAAGTATTCCATACTACTGTTACTCGGTAATACGACAAAGAAAAAATTATTTTCTCGTAAATTCATGCTGTCTAATATCGGGTTTTACTGTTGCCTCTCGCGAACACGTGTCAATTCCTCGGTATAAAAAATACCGTCGATAATTTCGTTATCGAGATCGCGTAAAATATACACGATTGGATTACGATTTTTGGATATTCGTTCGATTTTAAATAATTCGTTGCTCCATCCACGTTCGTATCCTTTCGCGAATGCTGCTTTCGCACTACTGATTCGTACTACATCACCCAGCTTATATTTAGGCATTTTATTTTTTCGGTTATGCGCGTATCGTCGAGCAAGATTTTTTCGCGCCTCGGCGGCGTTTTCTAAAGTCACCTCTGCCGGTTGTAATCTTGTTCCGCTGTGACGTGCATGGTTATAGGCATTTACAATTTTTTGCAACACATCGATGTAACGTTTGTTTCGCGTATGTGTGAAATAACGCCACATTCTTTCTTTTAACGTACGATAAAATCTCTCGGCGATCGCAGCTTTTACATCGGGATTACGCACCGTGCGAAAAGAAATATTTTTTTTCTTCAAAAATTCCTGAAAAGGTGCTCTGATAAACTCCTTGCCACGATCAGTTTGCAGCTGATGAGGCACTCTATTTTTACTACGAGCGAGTATTCGTGCAAAAGCTCGGGAAACATTGACACTCGTTTTATCGCTCAACGGCTCGACCCAAGCGTACTTGCTCAATACATCTATCACTACCAAGAGATATACGAAATTATCATTATACGTTGCGATTGATCGAAGATCGGCTAAATCTGCCTCCCATACATCGTCGATATTACTCACATTATATGTACGACGAGGAATTTTACGCCGTACAAATCGATGCAAGTTATACGAATCTTGTGACTCAAGCCATGGCAATATATTTTTCTTATTGATTCTTTTATCGATAATGGCATGTTTAAGAGTTTGCATGCGGGAAAAGGATGCAGGATGAGCAGGATCGTGATAAATTTTATCAAGGATCTTCATAATTTAAGCGTTGTCCAAGCAAGGCGTCGTCTTTTCGGCTTGTTATTATCCGGCAGCTGATGTCCACGGCCTTGCTGATTCGCGAGCGTCTTATATACTTCCTTGTCATCCGATTCCTCAGCTGGTCCGGTGTAAAATGCAGTGCCGCTTGTCTCTCCCTCGCCGTCATTATCGCTGCTGCTGCTGCTACTGAGGCCAATGTTCTTGACCGTCTTTGGCAATATGAGACGCTTACGCGGTGTCGAAGTCACAGCTGAGGGGGCAGCCTCCTCTCGCAACAATTCCGGATTTCCTATAAACTCCTGCGGCATCTGTATCTTCCGGAGGTGTTCGGCGAAGTGAGCTCTGCCCTCAGGTTTTGCCCTTTTTCTCGCACGCATAGCGTCATTCACGAGATCAACGATGTTTGAATTTGGAATTCTCGTACCACCAATAGAAACCGCGCCATTCCTGTCCCAACTGATTTTTTTATTGGGTGAAGTATTTCTATGCAAATTGCGCAATAATAATTTTGCCTTTGTTCGAAATTTTTTCGGTACACTATCGATGATCAGTGTATCGTTCAATTGGGATTTAACGGCATCGATTAATGCCGTATTACCAGCGTTGATATTATCTTCGCGAATTTTCGATATTTTCACACTGGCCTCATCCTTCGTCGGGTCATTGTTCGAGTCATCGCTGTCGTTACGCGAAGCCAAGGCTATTCGAAGGTAACGCTGTAAAGCCTGCAGATAAGCACTCCACTTGTCTCTCTCGCTCTCGTACACATCAGAGTTTAATATTTCATGCATTTTTGTATCGAGGCGCGAGAGCGGTGTTCCACTGGTCTGCGCGGTGTTGCCGCTCAGCTGTGTAGCTGACTCAGCGTTTCCTTGCAGCGACTTTTGCTCGCCTAGTCTCTGTATATTATCATGAGAAATGAGAACCATTTTTCTAGCATGCTCCATGATTAATATACCGCAAAACAGGAATTGACAGATTTTTGAGAAATGTCAAACTGTTTTGTTTTTTTGCAATTAATCGCCGTTTTCCCACCCAACTTCCTTTCTTTTCAGCTAAACGACGAAGAAGCGTAGCATGACGGCGCAAACGTTTTCGTTGGCGATCATTGAGCTTCACATTTCCGCGTAAAACATTCAACGCACACTCGCATATGCTTCGTATCAAAGACGTATCAGCTACGCGCAAAATCGTGTGCAATTCCGTCTGTGTGAGATAACACAATGCGTGTAAAATAATGCGCTGTTTTTTCCCGAGAGCTCCTTGCTCAGCCATTACAGCCGCATTACTGGTACATCGCGGCTAGAGTCTCGTATTTTTATTTCTTTTCGTGGTACGTATACATAATGATACTCATCATCGGGAAATACGCAGGCACGGAAACGACAATTATCTGGTGTAGATTGTTTGAGATCGAACAATAGATACCCATGAGGCGCTGCAGTCGCATCAAAATACACCTCTTGGACGAATCGCGGATTTTCCGGACACACCTGTCGCGCGAGATGCTGAATTTGCGCGCGATCTCGTGGATTTTTAAATACGACGATATAATTTGCGTTCAATGATATATCACGCTGTCCATGTCCTTGATGAAAAAGATTTTGCGTGATATAAATTACGCTGAGATTTTTATGATGGCTACCCTTTGTAAATAAATCGACGATGCTATTATTCGAAGCTTCGCGCATGAGATCATCGATGACGATGAGTTTCGGGCGTTGATCATTCGAATAATCCGCCGACTGGGGTAATCCTTCGCCAAATTCAATTTTTTCCCCATATTCCGTATAACCAGGCTGCCATTCCGAGTAATAAAAAAGCACGCGTTCAAATCGTACATCCGACATTTCACGTATGTATTTAAAAATTTTTTTTACAAAATATGTTTTTCCACATCCCGTGGGACCACATATCATTGAGGTCCATGGATGTTTCCAGCGTGTATCCATAATCGCGACTGTGCAATTTATTTACGAAATGACTATTTAAATAAGCTTACATGGCGGTGGCGGCGGCGGCGGCGGGACCGTGGTACGAGCTTATATGATGAGCGCTTTTAAAAGCTCAAACGCGCGCGGAATTGCAAGCTTGTATGAGCGCGAATATGAGCTTATAATGCGCGCGGCTTTGCAAGCTCATTAGACGCGCGCCCGCAAGAGAAACAGATAATATTATTGGTGAAATGAATAAATTTTGATTAATGGTTTTTATTTTACAGCAATTAATATCCGTAATAATAAAGTCGGATATAAAAACTTGATAATTTGCAAAATTCCGCGATTTTCATTGAAGAATGATCGATTATCGCATTATTGCGTATTCAATGGGCGTGATGAATAAAAGTAATTTCATTATGGCCGCGTTCTCAGCGTTTAAAAAGTGTGTATGCGATAAGGGCTATTGCTTTCATGATGGCCGAGCGCTAATTCATTATGGCCGCGCTCATATCAAAAGATAAAGTCTCATCGCGCGAGTGAGATTGAGAGAGAGAGAAGGAGCGAATGTGAGGAAGAGAGAGAAAGAGCGAGCAGCGTATGCTACCACGTGCGAATATCCCAGTCAGACGGCATGGCGCCGGACAGCGCGGTGCAGGGGGTATGCTGCTGGTGCTACGTCACGCGAACAATGATGGCTGCCGCGCGGGATATACGGCGTCAGAGGAAGCGCGGTGCGGGAGGCAAGCTACTACGCGAGAATGAAACTTTCTCGCTATGCTTTCCGCGGGAGCAAGAAGGATAGCGGCCGCATAGGCGCAACCTCTATTTTCTTGCGTAGCGTATTATACGAGCTCGCACATTCAGGGGAGTAGGAACAAAAATTTTAATTATGGTTTTATATATTTTTTTTATTCCTATATACATATACTCTTATACATATATTAATGTACATTTTTAATTTTACAATTTTTTTACAATAACAATATTATTAAATATTATGTTCAATATTTTTAAAATATATGTTTAAGTATTATTTTGACAAAACCCGTAAGGAAGCGTGGCATAATTTCCCTGTCTTTGGCGCTTTACATTTACAGGGATACATTTCTTTTTTTCTACCCGTGTAACGACTCTATGAAACGGCGTGCGACGAATCGCGTCAAATTTCAACTCAATAGGAGTATTTCGCGCACCTGTCACGAACTCGCGAATAGCCTTATAATTTACATGAAGGCTGTTTGCAAAATTTAACGTAATACCTTTAACCTTGCAAACCTCTTTCGTTGTGCCATCGGGTTTTCAAACGATAAATGCGTAGAATTTTGGTCCACCTGATACAAAGAGGAAATATATGAACCACGACCATGTTCATTTAGCTCATCCGTGAGGTCACCAAGAAACTCACCTTTCGGAGGTTCGTATTCCCCGCTACCTTCGCGACTTACATAAATACACGAGTCAGTATCACAATACAATATTCTACGTCCAAGTCCCTCGAGATATGTGTACAATTTAAGACGCGCTTGCGCCGTCATATAAGCAGCAATTACAACGTTTGATGTTAAGGACGGTCGAATAGCCGCACGCGTGCTTATATAATTGACATACATTACATGATGATTGATCGGTAATATGCCAACGACTTCGATTTCAGGGCTCGTAAGCAAATCCATGAGCTCGCTTCGCGTTGAAATAATCGCTGTAGTAGGCTGATTCTCGCGTTGGCCAAATTTACCCCAAAATGAATTTAACGCGAGTTTAGCGAGTGAGCGAAGACCCGGATTCGAATGCAAAGCACCTGGATCGAGCCGTATACCCTCGGCTTCCTCGTAAGATGCGATGAAGCGAGTAATCGCACTAGGATCATCAGCGCTATTCGACGGTGGCCCACTCGCTTCCTGCTTTATTTTCAAAAATGTGTTGATATACTCGGTAAATAAACCGCCATTTCGCGTTATGGGGTCATAACGCGCAATTTCGTATTGCCAAATTTCTTCGATCCGAGTGATCGTATACCCGAGAGAAACAGCTTTTCGCAATTTATCCACGACCCATGTACCGGAAAATGTGCGTTCGTTAGGATCATCGTGAATACAATTTTGATTATTATTCATACTTTCGCAGCATGCTCTGCACAACGCAAATAATAATTTTCCACGCACGCGATATGGTAACACAGGTAAGTATAAATTTCTTGGGGGTAGCACGACACATTTGACGAGACCCTCAACACGATCAAGCTCGTTATTTGGACCCATAATTTCACGACATTCATCTCCAACATATATGCTCGGATGTCCGACCGGAAATTTTCCCGTCTTACACACCCACGGATACAGCGAGCAAACATCCACGTATCTTATCTTTTCCCCAACTTCTATATCGTACAATTTTACAAAATTTTCCGTTCTCCCTCCGAAAAAAGCATCACGTGGATCGAGCGGATGAGGAATTACCATGGGATGATTTTCCACGTACTCACGCAAGTAGTAAGGTACAGGGATAGGGAGACCGGGTCCTTCCCCCACCCCTCTCCCTCTGGCCCCGCCCCCTCCCTGCCAGGCCCCACCCCTCACCGCTTCGGGCCTCATGGTCGTCTGTGATTGGCCCCCACCCCTTAGCCACGCCCCCTACCCCCACCATCTGGAAATTTTCCGAGCGCTGATTGGTCCCTATACTGGTCACCCACCCCCACCAGAGTGGCGCAGACGGATTGGGGGTGGTACCCCACCAAAATTCCCCGAGCGCTGATTGGTCCCTATACTGGTCACCCCGCCCCCTAAAAATTTCCCGAGCGCTGATTGGTCCCTATACTGGTCACCCCGCCCCCTAAAAATTTCCCGAGCGCTGATTGGTCCCTATACTGGTCAACCCGCCCCTTCAAAATTCCCCGAGCGCTGATTGGGCCCCGTACTGGTTGCCTCACCCCCTGAGAATTTCCCGAGCGGTGATTGGTTCCCGTACTGGTCGCCTCGTCCCCTCAGAATTTCCCGAGCGACCACGTGTCTCAGCATCGACGTGACTAGAGCGGCCTGTATATCTTACGGTCGATAAAACAGTTCTCCTCCGCGACGTCGGTTGGTAAATACTGTCTGTCGGTAAATACCGGGTATCGGTAACTTATCTTCTAAACGAATTCGACGGGTGTAAAGGTTTTAAAATTAGCAACACAAAGCAATGTAATTTTTATGCTCGTTTATTCATAGTTATAAAATAATAACCATCTTATAACTACGACACGTTGTTTATTTAATTAATTGTTTGAATGCAAATTAATTTGAAGCGTTTTTCCTGGCGTTTTTCTCACTTAGACACTTATGACAGTGTCTTATTTGAGGCGGAGGTCCGTCAACATGATGTCTCATTGTCGGGAGATTATAATGTTGCCAACACGGCATATGCTCGGCAACCTCCGCGTCTGCCCTTATATGGTGCGGTAGCTTGTGCCATAGTTTTGCGATGTCCTTTCCCCAGTGTGTGAGCAATAGGACCTTTGGAATATATTCCAACTCGGCACTAGTGAGCTCGTGAGCGGCCTTCACAGCGCCGAAGAAAAATATCTTGTCGAGACCGTTCATTTTCAAGTAAGAGAAAAACGATGTGAAAGCTTCAAAATTCTGTTACAGACTAATTCGCTTCGTGCGTTTCACGGTTTTATATATCTAAGAAAAAGAGTGATAGTGTGGAGAGGGAGAAAAATAAAAAAATATACATCAAATTTCTTATTTATTACAAATAGCAGTCAACGCGCGATGTACATGATTGTATACATTGTGAGGGGACGCCGAATCCACCTCCTTTTATATGGTAATTTTTGTTATTATAGCGAGGATGTTTTACATTTTTATTCTTACGTCTAGAATTTTTCAATCTCTTATAATAGCTTGCGACCATTTTATCGTTTCGAACCCTATTCTCTGAGAATTTTCGACAAAAAGAAGCCAGAGTACGGCCACGAGACATATGATTAAGAAACATAATACAATATTCACCGCAAACCCTAGATTTGAGTGACTGCAATCCTCTAGTGTTCCACTCATAGGTATTGGAATTTCTACGCAGCCGAATGGTGTTGGGGGATAAGTGGGGGGTTTCCATAACTGTCGAAAAAGACGCCGTGGCCATCGCTGCCTACGTATAGCGCGACCCAATGCGTCCCGGCTTTCGTATGATCGTTCGTATTGGCTACAATAGCTGCAGGTCTAGACCAGCGACTCGGTATTCGATCTGCGGCAAAAACGCCTTTCGTCTGCGCCTGGACGTATCGCAATGCGTCCCACACCTGCAGGCTGTTCATCCCCGGTTTGTAGAGGGTAAAAGTGATGCCCGTAACTGGCAGTGTACTCAGAGTGTGGGCGATCACGCTGGCGATTCTTTCGTGGTGGGGGCGTTGGAGGTTGTACCTGTGATAGTTTAGGCGATATCTCAAGTTTAGAGCGGAATAGCCCGACCAGCTCGTCGTCTACGCGTGTCGAACCATCTGAGAAGTTCAGGTCATGACTAACCGATTCACTCGCGACATCGTCATATATACGCTCTTTGTCTATACCTTTTTTGTTGTCTTTATTATTGAGGTCTGTCCTCGTTGGTTTTGTTGGTGGCTCCACACTGGTTGATTCGGCCTTTTGGATTACCACTTGTGCAGCTGGTTCCGTATAGACAGGGCTCCAAGAATCCAATATTCCAAACCGAAGCCAGTTTTTTATGCGACAGACATTGTTCAATGCACACCTTGTCGATTCATTATCCTTACAAATTCCATGCTGAATACAAAATATTTCACTCCTGGGCATCTTCTTGAAGCTTGGCCCCTCGTAATCTTCGAGATTAAAAATTTCTCGACCAAGAATATCGCGTAGTATTTGTGCTTTTTGTTGACCACGTGTATATACACGTAAAGCAAAACGACACATTCCGCGCAAATTTTTGTACACTTTTTCCATCGTTGTGTTCCCGTCTACCCATTCGAGTCCGTGATTGAAGCATGTTAAATGGTTGTTACTAGAGCGCACTTGTTTTGGCAATTCCCCAAATTCACACGGTGGTTCGACGATCCAATGACCAAAACATTCCTCTTGAAGAGTGGTAACCGCCACCTCTTTTGGTAAAAATTCGCCGCGTTTTCCGTACGGTGCTTGAATATCAACGATCACGTCCATGGCGAAAGAGGTTCAAAAAATTACTGTAGTCTTCGAGGGTAAGAGCTCTCATTTTTATACATCTCATGGAATTTCGTCCAAATGGTCAGTGGTAGGGGAAAGGATCAAGAGAGGGGTGGAATTAAACGCTGCTCATGCGCTAAAGTCCGTTATAACCTGGCGAGATGAGTCGATTTCAATTACATTGTCATATTCAGCATAAACAACGCAGTTTATTGTGGCGGCCAATGCTTTTGCGAAGCGCACTTCGATTCTCACGCTACCGTGTTTCACCAGATTCCAGTGAGTAAAACAGTTGGCCGATAAATCGGGTGTTAAATCAAAGGCAAAAAGACAGTAGCCTTTTGCATAAGAATCGCGCGAAATATCCATTCCATCGTTTTGAAAGTGAATACCCGTACCGGAGAAGAGTGTATGATAGCTCTGAACCCACTTTTCATTTCCTTCAAACTCCGGTTGTAGCGGCTTGCTTGGTATCTGGTGGCCATCCACATACAAAGAGAGATGATTAATCGAATGATGATGAAAATTAAACGGGTTCAATGTTTTATCGCCGTTGAATGCTTTGTTGTTCACAAATCCCACGATGATTCGTTTCGGCAGTTGACCAAGTACCACGTTGTCCAACGTATCGCCCATGATACCGCTATGCATAGTGAACGCTTTAACTTCAACACGGGTGATGGGATATTTTGCTGTCGTCTTCGCAAGCGTTTTAGCGTGGGCGATAAGTACCCCTGGATTTATTTTGGTCCGACGAACCATTAGTGTCGCCTCTGTAATTTGCACTTTGTGCGAGACATTTGCGACCGGTGTTTCCATGAGACAGAAAGCATCATTCGAGCGCACCATACGTAGACGCACTTCGACGCCGTTGAGCAAAAACTTATCTTGATTGAAAACATCGCAGTGTAAGTGACCAAGCATATCTACAGTCTTGCCACCTTCGAAAAATTTTGCACGACTCGTGAGGCCTGTATTGGTTGCCAGACCTGGTGAAGCGGGGAGTACATCAAATCCGCCAGGTTCATCGGCATACCACAATGATGTTGTTAGATGAGACGTCTTCGCGGCTTGTCCATAATTTAACAAGGATTCGATGTATGCTCTATATGGATAGGCGTTATTCGGCGGTGCAACGAGTTTTTGATTAAAAAACACATCCACCTGATTGAAGAGACTATGCAGAAAATTATTAACTGGCCCGGCTTTGTAATCGACCCCATCAGTAGACACGATTTTCACACTCAAGTTGATCATGGTGTGTGCGAGGTCCAAGTATTCCTCGCCGTGGCCTGGTATGACGAATTCAAGCGGACCATCGTCGGTCAACGATGAAACAGGGCTGTAGTGTATCCATTGTGATGATTCTATTGCTGTTTGGGTTGGTGGGATGGTAAATAAGTCCAGTTCAGACTTCATACACTCACACGAGTGTGAATGTAAGAAAGATATAATTAAGCAGGACCAAAAATATCAGCAAGGTTTGCTCTTCTCCGTCTCGGGGCTGTACTTTTCTTCTTTTTCGAAACCCTCCCTTTTCGCACAGGTTTCTTCTTCTTTTTTGTCCTTGTCGTCGTCTTCTTCTTTTTCGTCTGAATTCGCTTTTTTTTCGTGGCAGTTGAGCGTGCACTCACTCCTCGTCGACCTCTCGTGCGTATCGGCGCGCGGCCCGTCAGCGAATGGAGCATTCTCGTGGTGACAGCGTTATTATACCCCGAGCCGTTCATAAGAAGTTCGATTTTCTCATTGGCTTTTCGTTGTAAATTTCCGCCTGATTCGGCAACACGGCGCCGAAGTGATTCCTTAAACGGTATGTGGTTACCGCTCACATCCTCGATAACATGCATACCGGTACGCAGCGCCTCTTTTCCGATAGCTTTAGCGTCGCGCGTCAGCAAGGGTAATACGCTTCTAAAAAGTCCACCGAGAAAACTGCCGATTCCGTGACCGCGCTGGTATGGTGAACCAACATATACGTTATTTATTCTGCCACCACCACCGATCTGATTTTCGTAATACGCTGTATAATGAAACCGTCATTTTTTGTCTAGCACAGACGTTTGAAATGAAGTGCCAACGTCAACGTCCCGTACTCAAATGCGATTGGCGCTCCTAGATGATCTCTTATATCAATCTCTATTGTGCGAAATGTATTGTTCAACAATGGTAGATAATTTGGCGGTGAAAAATGTTTCACTTTTGTCGTTCCATACGAATATTGCGAAGTATCCATGTTGATTATTCTCAAGAGAGCCGCCTGTATGTCGCCTACCGTATACGGTACACAAATTTCGGTATATACATAGAGCTGATCAGGCAATGCGCGATTTATACACGCGGGCATTACAGCATCACGGGTTTTACCTCGCGCGACATGTAGATAAAGTCCGGTCGGCGAAGGCCAGTCGTCGGGTCCGTGGTCGAATCCAAATATTCGATATATTTTGTGCGGTAGTTTCAAAATACTTCTAGTCACATTGGGATATTGATCTTGTCGATCTTCAGACGCAATCCCTATGTACCCATTAGCATTTTTAGAATGAACAAGCTGTAATCCTTCTTCTTTGAAACGCTTTATATTGTTTATGGCCGTCATAAGTTCCTCGTACGTTTTATATAGCCCGAATGGTATTTTATCGTGAATATATTCGATACCTTCGTATGTCCCCCACTTTATTTTCGTATCATCTTTTTGCAGATGAACAATCGTGGATGGTATGTGAATTTCCGATAAGGCCACGGCCCATTGACCATTTAGAGATATTTCGCGGGGTAATTGCGTTGTAAAACACGTTGTCGTGTTATTTGGGAAATATGACATGCTACTGTTACTCGGTAACACAAGCGAAAAATCGCCATCATACTGCATTTTGATTCTCTCTCTTACGTACTCTCGCCCAGCGTAGCGCCGTCAAGTCAAATTTCGCGCGTTAGAAGCTGGTATCCAGCAATTAAATTTCGCTGGATATCCAACCCAACTGACAAACAGCTGTTTTTTCGAGCCGTGTCCTTTAGTGCGTAGGACAGTATCAATTTTATACTCCTCTTGCTCGCTGATACGATTTTTATTCACAATGGTGATTTCCTCGGGATAAAAAAACCCCTCGATTGATTCTCCTTCGAGATCACAGAGCTCATAAACGTATAATCCTTGACGCTTGAGAACTTTATTCACACGAAAGATTTCCTCACTCCAGTTTTTCTCATATCCTTTCTCGAACGTGCCTTTCGTTCTACTAATTCGTACGTAATCGTCGCGGTTATATTTATACGCGTTACAGCGTCTTCTTTCACGCTGTTTCAAGGAAGCACTCTTCATATTTTTCGCCGCAATATCTGCATTGTATAACGTTACGGCTGAGGGCTCCATTTTTATCGATGCGTGTTGAGCATGATTATACGCATAAACAAGCTCTTGCAATATATCGATATAACGCCGCGTGTTGCGATGCGTAAAGTATCTCCACATACGCTCTTTCAGCGTTCTGTTGAACCGTTCAACAATGGCAGCCTTTATGTCGGGATTGCGCGCGACCCGGAAAATTATATTATTTTCTTTTAAATATTTTTGAAGCTCACTCCCGAGAAATTCTTTTCCACGATCGGTCTGCAAGCATACCGGAACGCGCTGTGCACTACGCGCCAAGATTCGCTTGAAACCTATCGTAACCGCGTGCACGGTTTTGTCGTGCAAGGGCTCCACCCATGCGTACTTGCTTAATACGTCAATGACCATTAGCAGATAGCAAACACCATTGTTGTATTCCTTTAGTGATCGTAAATCCACCAAGTCAGCCTCCCAAACGTCATCAATGTTGGACACGTTGTAGCGCAGGCGTGGAAACAAGCGCCGCACAGGCTTGTGAATGGTGTAAGCATCCTGCTGTGTGAGCCACTCATAGACAGGTAATATTTTTCTCCCGATGATGAGACGTCGCGCTCCCGCGTATCCTGCGGGATGCGACGCGTCGTAATAAATTTTTTCAAACGACATCCCTATTATTTTTCACCTCTCCTCGTATCTAGATGCTTAACCAATTGATGTAAGGATTTGCGCTGTTGGGACGGCGACGTTTGGGGTTTTGTGTACTTAATTCGTCGTCATTTTCGTCGTTTTTCACACGGTTAGCAGGAACTGAATTTTCATCGGCCGGCTGCCTTGGGCGTTTATCACTCTGTATTGATCGGGCCAAAATCCACAAATTTTCATTACCGATCAATTCATGCGGTATACCAGCACCGCGAAGGATCTCCATAAATTGAGCTCGGCCTTTCGCTTTAAATGTCTTTCTCGAGCGTACAGCGTCATTAACGAGATCGATAATATCAGCGCCCTGTATAAAAACACCGTCAATCGTCACCCGGCCTTGTTTATCCCATTTAATATGCTGCGACGTCTCCTCAGATTGCTGTATGTAATTCACGAGCGAAGTTGCTATGCGTGTATATTTCGATGGAACACTCCTCACAATAATATCGTTACTCAACTGCTGCATTGGCTCTAACGCCGAGACTGTAGCGGGCTCGAGAGGAGTATTTTTTGGTCCGACAAGAAATAAATACCGCTGCAGTACCTGTAGATAATCTTTCCATTTATCGCCGTCGTTAACGTATTTATTTGAACGCAAAATGTTAGCGAGCTCAGCATCAAGACGCGACGTCGGATCACCAGGTGTCTGTACAGTTTTTGCTCGATTATTTTTCAGCGTCTCACCAGCGCCAATCATCGGCTCGTTGCCAGCCGTAGCGATATCTTGCTGATGCTGTTGATTCTGCGGCTGCTCCACCGATTCAAATGGTACTAAGATCATTTTCTTCGCGTACTCCATTTTTGTTTATCGTTGAAATAATTTTTACCTATTTCTCGCCGCCGCCACCAAACAGCCTACTGACTAAACCCCCTATAATAGGTGCCAATAATAACGGTAAAAACGCTCCACAACCTTTCTGCAGTATAACCTTTTTTTTTGCTCTCCAGCTGTATTTTTTTTTGTCTCACTGTTGACCCTACTCGTCCCGCGCCTTTTTGTCCGCCTATGCAACACGATGCCAACTGTCGCAGGACGTTTTTATACTTTTTTAGGCGACTTTTCACACCCGGAGAAAGCTTAATCACACCCTGAAGAACATTAAGAGAACACTCGCAAATACACTTCACAAGTGTTTCATCAGCAGTACGCAATAAATCTTTTTGTTGTTCTTTGTTCGAAAGGGTTAAAGCGTGAAGCAATGCTGCGTTACGTTTCACGAACGGCGAAGTGCTGCTGGGTTTGCTATTTTTTTTCTTTTCCCCCATGCCGATGTTTTCATCGCCCGTTCGAGTTCATTACTGATCTCCGTGCATCAAAGCTACACCGTTAAATACATTTTTTATTCAGGTCCGCTCCGCGGCACGCTAGTATTTTCGCCGACTATTTTTCGGCACATATACCTGCATTCGTGTATCGTCGGGAAAAATCGTTGTTCTGCAGCGACACATATCTGGCGTAGATTGCTTCAGATCCAACAGTAGATAACCATGGGGTTGAGAGGTTGCGTCATGATACGCCTCTGCTAGAAATTTTGGATTTTCGGGGTACACCTGTCGCGCGAGATGCTGGATTTGTGCGCGATCTCGGGGATTTTTAAAAATCACAATGTAATTTGCATTTAGAGATATATCCCGTTGTCCGCGACCTTGGTGAAAAATATTTTGCGATAAATATAACGCTTATATTTTTATGATGGCTGCCCTTTGTAAAAAGATCGACTATCGTATTATTTGACGATTCTCTCATTAAATCATCGATAATAAGCAATTTTTTAAGATGATTATCACTTGAGTAATCCTCCGGCTGTGGTAGACCTTCACAAAATTCAATTTTCGGGGCAAATTTGACGCCAGCTGCATTTTCCACACTCGTTGTCTGCATTGTGGCGCCATCTCTACCGTCGTCGTGGCAAACATCGTTGCTCCCACTCTCGCTACTATCGATCGTAGGTATTGATCGAGGTAACGGCGCTGCTGCCGTCTGTCGAGGATCTACCTGTAACGCCGCGGTGGCAGGATCGAGAGAGTCGCCGTAGTAAAATACAATACGGTCGAACGCGACGTTAGCCATGGCCGGTAAATTACGCAAGAAACGCCGCACGAAAACTGTTTTACCACACCCAGTAGGACCGCAAATTATCGACGTCCACGGGTGTTGCCAGCGTACATCCATGTTTCTTTTCCCGCACTGTCTAGCGTGGCGATTCAAAGATTTTTCTTCCCCCCCTCACGATCAGCTTTTCACGCGGCGGCGGCGGCGGCGGGGGACGCGGCGGCTTCACGTCGCAATCAGCTTATGCGCGACGTGTACGTGGACGGACGCGGAACCGAGCTTATACAGACGCGCGCTCGCACTATCAGCTTATGCTCGAGCGCGAGTCCCGCGATCAGCTCTTATACTCGATACGTATGTTGTACGCGGGAGATTGCGCATGCCCGCAAGGATACGTTACGTTCGAAATATACGTGTGTGTGGTTATAAATATACATATACGGTACACGCCCAAATGGCCATGTAAAAACCGGAATCTCAGAAGGAGTGGCCCTCGATAGAGCCAAGCTTACCCGTTCATTCTCTCTCTCGCACGCTCACTTTGTCCGCTAAAACGCCACAGTCAGTGTATTTTCACGGCAAGAAATACCTACCTGCCGATGCCCATTGTTGCTGCGTCTTCTTCTTCTTCTTCTTCTTCTTCTTCTTCTTCGTCCTTATGCTATTGAAACAGTTTTTCGGCATTTATACTTAGAGGTGTAAGAGGCTGCGAAACGCACAGGTTGTCGATAAAAATATTTTAAATACAGTGAGCTGTTTTTTATTTTATATAAAAATCCATTATCATTGAAATTCTGCACACGAACACACACACACTCACATATGCATACTGTACATTACACCGTATACGTATTCACACAAAAACAAAAATTTATTACATTTTTTTTAATATTACCAATCGGCGTACAAATTTATCATAGGTGTCTTGAATCATTTTTAAATTTTGGTTGTGGCTTGTATTATTTTTAATAACACTATATTAATCACTATCGCACACACACACACACACACACATATACACGCGCATAACATACTAGAAAATATACAAAAATACATTGCTCTCTCTTTTTTTGCGAGATGCTGAGTCAGTCGAAAATATATACATATATACATAAACACATAAATTTAGTTATTTTTACATTTTTTACAATACAAATTTATAAGGAAAGACGCTGATGACAACGGTAACTACAAAATATCGCTATTCTTTAAAACCGTAGGGGAGGGACATCTTGTGCGAGGTGTGCCAGCGCTTGCGACATACGACGTTACATGTCTTTGTCACAGGTCTCGTGATAACATTATGTAATGCCGTGCGTTGAATTGCCGAGAAATTCAGCTCAATCGATCCTACATTCACACCGGGTAAATCCTGAGTGATCAAATCCCGTATGGATGTAAAATTAATTTTTGTTGAATTTTCGTAATTCAAGCTCAGCCCTTTGACCTTGCAACATTCTTTTATAACGACGTCTGGCGCATCGCTCGTTACCACCGTATATCCATAAAACTTTGGCCCTCCGGAAACGAATGAATTTATATATGCATTTGCCCCGTGCTCTGCCAATTCGTTCGTCATATCACCGAGGAAGCTACCTTGCGGTGGGATCCACTCATTGGGCTCACCTGTACTCACATAAATCACCGAATCTGTATCGTAGTACAAGACTCGGCGATCTAACCGTTCGAGGTAGCTATACAGCTTCAATCTGGCTTGCGCCGTTGTGAAAGCCGCAACAACTACACTCGTTTGGCTGTTGGGCACAATAGCATCCTCGGTTGATACCCAACTCGCATACATGACGTTTTCGCTCACTGGCAATAGTCGCGTCACCTCTTTTTCATTGTCACATAAAAGCGACAGCATTTTTTCCCGGTCCACGACTATTTCCGTATGTGGTTGGTTATCGCGCTGACCGAATTTTCCCCATAATGAATTTAAAACTAATTTCATTACGGAACGCAAACCAAGATTTTTTACGATAACGTCGGGGTCAAGTTTGATGCCCTCGGTTTTTAAATAATCAGCGATATACTTTTCACGTGTCTCGTCGCTGGTGCACTCCGATGGCCACCCGCTTGACTCTTGTTTTTTTTTCAAAAACGTGTCAACATACTCGGCAAACAGCCCACCTTTTCGGGTTTGGGGGTCATATTGAATGACCTCATATGCCCAAATCTCATCGACAGCGATTATGGTATAACCGATATCGAGTGCTTTGCGCACCTCATCTGTTACCCACGTACCCGTGAAAACGCGATCTTCCACCTCGTCATGCGTACACGCACGCTGAGCCATTTTCTCTGTACACGTACGACACAGAGGAAAGAGAAGTTTATTGTGCATTCGCACGGGTAGCACAGGGTGAAAAAGATCCCGAGGCGGCAAAATGCTACATCGGATCATACCATTAATCGTTACCCCTAATGAGTCATATGATCCATTCAATAAATCGGAGCACTCTTTACCAACGTATATACGCGGGTGACCAATGGGATATCGACCCGTCTTACAAATGTACGGATACAGCGAGCATATATCGATATACGATATTTTTTCACCAGGCGCAACATCGTAAGCCATGACGATATTTCCGGTACGACCGCCGTAAAAACCGTCGCGAGGATTCAAATTTGCACTCACGCGCCTCGGATAGTTGCGCACAAAGCGGTCAATCTCGGGGTTGTCTTTGCGCATTTGCATGAAATCACACTCCCACATTACGCGGAGTTCGTAACCATACGCGCGAATTTTTTCATCGGCGGATATTGTCCGCTCGTATCGCGCTTCAAATGTTTCCCCGACCGGTGTTTTTCCGCGGTTGTCGGGGAAACATTTTGCGCATCCGTGCCAATAACAGCCGTGGTATTGAAAGACGACCCTTCTTTGTGCAATCTGTACAAAACCGTCGACACGTGCACCTGTCTCTAGTAACCTATATTCCCGAGTACGCCCAGCGTGAACGATTTCATGGTCAAACTCGCGCTCTGACCATAATAACCACTCGACCGCTTGCTGTGAGTGACGATTCGAACGCTGGTACCCTCCGGGTGGTATGAGACCGATCGTATTCAGCTGTAGAAAATTACGACGGTAAACCTTCGAGCATGCTGAAGCGATCGTGCACGCCTCCGTGAAAGGACAAACATTTCCTGTTGTAAGGAAAATTTCACGAAATTCTCTGCACGCTCGTCTCAGAATGTCAACGTCTAACGAGCAATATTTTTCAATTTCCTGTTGAAAATCGAAAACTTCACCCGACTGTACCCTTTCCTCATACCACGCGTAGAAATTCGCGCGCTCTTTAACACTCATTGTATCAGGGGAATAAAAGTGTGCTGCAGGGACAGCACCGCGATAATCCTGGTTATCGAGGGTGTTGAAGAAGTGGGGGAAGTAGCCTTTACCCATCTGTCCGTCAAACCCAAATGCTTTCGGGAGCGCGCTAAGACGCATAGCGAAATAATTCATACTATCGATAAACACAGTGGAACCTATGCGCATCGATATTATTGAATTCCCTTTGAGGATGAGCTTAGGTACACCCCGATCTACACAACGCTCTACCATATCACGAAGGATAAACTGGGCGTCGAACGCTTTTGCATTGTGAGCAATGCAGACAATTTGACGAAATTGAGTCGTCGTCCGCACAGCCAAGTCAACGAGCTGCGAAACAGGTGATTGCCGAAATACGTGCTTGCGTATCCCGCACCAGTTACACATGCCTGCGGATACATCGTCCACACTTTGCAAGCATTCTTCGCATAATTGCTGCGCGACGCATAGCGTGACAATGTGCTCGTGAACTTCATCACCCTTGACATTGGGAAATGGCGTGTCTTGACGAGTCTCAAAATCGTAAAAAATAAAAAGCGTTGACGGATGTTTACCCGGCGTATAGGATTTTCGCGGCGCTATCGTTTGTACATAACAAGGGTTATTATAATCATGTGCGGAACGGCACAGTTGACAACCCACGCCGCATACGTGTGTTTTTTTGGTCGTGTCGACGATTTTGCAGCAAATTTTACACAGCCGAATCGTCTCGCAAATTGTTTTCGCGCGCTTGATAGATGTGACTTTTTTTATTGCACGGTCTTGCAAGTGATTAGCAAAACATGAGGCGCCATAGAAGCGGCGCCCGCAATCTTCACAGTCCCACTGACTTTTGAGAAAATCATCGCTTTCCTCAAAAATCTCGCAAGGCGGTGAAGTGTGACATCGCGGACACTTGCTGGTGCATACGTGTTGACTGATAAAGCGGTAGGATTTATTGCACGGTATGCAATAATTCCTACTACCAGCAGCAGCCATCAAATTAGTCACCGGCGAATGATGTTTTTCACCCGCAAAATATACAATATTGACCGTTTCGTTTTCACAGACAGTCGAAAAATATTTACGACCGTCGAAAAGTGGCGAGTCACCGCCACCGAGGGTTTCCCATTCATACACCACAATCGCCACTTTTGACGGTAGTAAATACGTCTGGAAAGCGCGGAGCTCGGGGATACCGCACCCCGCTGTGGGGATCGTAATACCGCATGCCTCCACGAGCTTCGACGCCTCCACGCGCTGCGTTTTCGACCGTTTGTGTCGTATGCGGTCCCACATGAGTTTAGACGCGCTTGTGCGCTCCCGTTTATTGACATTGTCCGCTAGCGCGACAACAATCGATCGCGCCAGGCACAAATTATCGTCGTTCGCGATTGAAATTACGGAGCGGTTCTGTATCACAGGTGGTTTGATACCACGCGGATTTCCCGATCCTGCAGGTATTTCAACGTACGAGACAGTAAAAAGTAACGTATCGCTAACTGACACGACCCGCGCGCTCTGGTTTACATCCGCGAAAAGACCCCATAAATCATCGTGATTAAATCGCGCTATCGGTCGGAACGATAACCACGCACTACCGCGGGTCATGCTCTCGGCGTCAAACGATATACCAATCATATCGGTTTCGGGGCGGCCATTGATAAAATACGCATGAATATCGCGTATTGCGTCGCGTATCCATATCAATGGGTTGACGTTTGACGGTGGTGGAACGAGCGCGATATCCGTCTGTTTTCCAGCGATTTTAAATCGTCGCGAATAATGCTCGCGGTTACCTACCACGCGGAACCTGATACCATCGGGTAAAATATTATCAGTTTCCGCGCGGTTTTCGTTGTCATCGGCGTTATATCGCGACATTTCATTAAACCTACGGGCCCTATCATCGCCACAACCGATTTGATTCAAGACACTCACCGATAACGCTGCTGATGATGATGACGATAATGTTGCTGATGATGATGATGATGATGATGATGATGATGATGATGATGATGATGATGATGATGATGACGATGACGATGACGATGACGATGACGATGACGATGACGATGACGATGACGATGACGATAACGATGACGATGACGATGACGATGACGATGACGATGACGATGACGATGACGATGACGATGACGATGACGATGACGATGACGATGACGATGACGATGACGATGACGATGACGATGACGATGACGATGACGATGACGATGACGATGACGATGACGATGACGATGACGATGACGATGACGATGACGACGACGATGATGACGGTGATGATGACGACGATGATGATAACGATGATGATGACGAAGATAATGACGATGATAACGATGATGACAGCGTGGCCGATCCTGATGATGATGACGACGATGGTGGTAGCCCCGATGAAGACGATGAGGGGCTACCCCCCTCTATGGCACCTCGGGCTTCTGTACAAACAGGAGATATTTAATCTTCTGCAGTCCCACTTCTTGACCCTCTTCGTAACCAGTCTATGCGTTCGTCTCTCGTGTCTAAGTGGTCATTGTCAGTACCGTAATGGAAATTCCCGATTGCGTCAAAAAATCCCGCGCCAAACATTGCATGATAGCCCGCTCTTCCTCACTGGTGAGAAAATTCTCCCAGAAGGTGACCGGTACATAAAACGCACGACGCTGATAAATAACAATTGGACGCTGGTCAGCAAGATGTACCCTTATTTGACCAGCGTATTCTTCGTCGTTACGTACTGTCTCGGCATCAAATAAAGCAGGGGAGGCCGATGGGTTGTCGGCAATAGGCGCAGGATCGGGAGATGCCGGTGCGTCGTAGTGACCCACTGGTTCAGGATCAGGAGATGCCGGTGCGTCGTAGTGACCCACTGGTTCAGGATCGGGAGATGCTGGTGAGTCGTGATGTCTCACTGGTTCAGGATCGGGTGATGCGGGAGAATCGTCATAGTTGAGTGGATTGGGAGATGACGGGGAGTTTCTGATACCGAGATAAGCATCGGTCGTTTCGTCATCGTCGTCGTCATCGTCGGGAGATGTACAGTCAGGGGATGTACAGTAGTCGTCATCGCTGTCATCGAGGGTTAAGTCGGGGGACGTACAGTTGCCCGAGGTGGAGGGGTATTGCGAGCCTCCCGTGTGCTGTTGCGCGTCTGTAAATATATATATATATATATATATATATATATATATATATATATATATGTTTATGCATGGAAAGCTTTGAGGACCATTTCATCAATGAAATGGTTTCTTCGAGGACATTTGGTACTTTTGAGGACGGTCCTCGAAATTTTTTTACACGTATGGCTTATTTCGAGGACCGTCCGGAAACCAACCCTATGTTATACTTGTGTATATTTGTAATCGGTATGTTTTGAGGACTCAATATTGCGGGCATTGATTGAAAGACATGGTAGCATACTAATAATTTGTCATTAAATCATAATCAGAATAACAATTGATATGAAAAACTTTGAAACGAAATCGTGTCATGAAATCAAATGTAATTTCGAGAAAGCATTACAGTACTCCGTAAGGGCAGAATTCTAAGTTATCGTGATTAATCCTCAGTCTTCCAAAATACCAATTTTCATAAACAAAATTTACCTTGTGGTGGTTTTGGGAACTAAGGTAATTTCGGATTATGGGATGATTATTATGGGATGATATCGACTTCACTGGAAACGTGCTACTATTGTTGACTATACATGTTTATTTTTTCAATGGTGCTTTTAAACACTACAATTCAATTTATTTTAGGAAAGTACCCAGATAGACAAACGTGCTGTAGAAATACGCAGCACAGCTTGATGCAATATAGCCGGCGCATTTGCCTCACGACGTGCTGTAAAATCGAGGCAAATACGAAGCACAACGTGACGCCAATATAACGTCGAAATAAGGTTAAAGAGCACAGTTTGCTGCAAATAAGCAGCACGCTGTGTTGCAACATTACGTGTCGTTAGAATGCAGCTTAATGCGGAAGTGCAAAGCTGATATTGTCAGAGTTCCTGAAATATTTGATCTTCATATTTGAAATTATAATAAAGGAATGGGAAAGGAATGAGTGGACTTCCCGATTACGATCGCATGAATTGAGAAATAATTAGAAGCAGTGTGCGAGCAAATACTTACGTTGCATGTTTATTTTTATGCGCTGGTACTTTCGAAGATTACAATGCAATCTCGGCTACATAGAATTAACACCGAAATCTGAGTAGCGATGGTTTGATCAATATTCTGGTGCTTACGAGAACTCTGATAAAGTGTGATTGAAAAAAGTAGTAATTCTGATAGTTTTAATTATCAAAGCAATAAAGATGAAGAATGAGTGAACTATCGATTGAGATCGCATAAGTTGAGAAATTATTAGAGTTACGGTACGAGCAAACATCACCATTGCATATTAATTTTTATGCGGTGGTATTTTCGAAGACTGCAGTGCAATCTTGGCTATATAGCATTAACACCGAAATCTGACCACCGATAATTTGATTCATACTCTGGTGCTTAAGAGGACTCTGATGAAGTCCGATTGAAAAAAGTAGTAATTCTGATAGTTTCAATTATCTTAGCAATAAAAATGAAGAATTAGTGAACTATCGATTGAGATCGCATAAATTGAGAAACTGTTAGAGTTACTATGCGAGCAGATATCAACATTGCACGTTTATTCTATTCGGTGGTGCTTTTGAAGACTGCCTCACAATCTTGCCTATACAGAAGCAACACCGAAATCTCACAACCGATGGTTTGATTTATATTCTGGTGCTTACGAGGTCTCTAATGGAGACTGATTTAGAAAAGTACTATATGTAATCGTGATACTTTTAATTAACTTTTCAATAAAGATGAAGAATGAGTGAATGTATTACTTGATTGAGATCGTATAAAATAAGAAATAATAACAGTTACCGTACGAGCAAACACCAACGTTTTATGTTTATTTTTATTCGGTGGTGCTTTCGGAGACTGCCTCACAATCTTGGCTATTCAGAAGCAACACCAAAATCTCACAACCGATGGTTTGATTAATATTTTGGTGCTTACGAGAACTGTGATAAAGTCTGATTGAAAAAAGTAGTAATTCTGATAATTTTTATTATCATAGCAATAAAGATGAAGAATAAGTGAACTATCGATCGATTGAGTGGCATAAGTTGAGAAATTATTAGAGTTATTGTACGAGCAAACATCACCGTTGCATATTAATTTTTATGCGGTGGTATTTTTGAAGACTGCAGTGCAATCTTGGCTACATAGAATTAGCACCGAAATCTGACTACCGATGATTTGATTCATACTCTAGTGCTTACGAAGACTCTGATAAAGTCTGATTTAGAAAAGTAGTCATTGTGATAGTTTTAATTATCTTCACATGGAAGATAAAAAATGAGTGGACTATCGGTTAAGATCGCATAAGTTAAGAAATTATTAGAGTTACTATACGAGTGAACATCACCGTTGAATATTTATTTTTATGCGGTAGTGCTTTCGAAGACTGCCTCGCCATCTTGGCTGTGCAGAAGCAGCACCGAAATCTCACAATCGATGGTTTAATAAATATTCTGGTGCTTATGAGAACTCCGATAAAGTCTGATTGAAAAAAGTAGTAATTCTGATAGTTTTAATTATCTTAGCAATAAAGATGAAGAACGAGTGAACTATCGATTGAGATCGCATAAGTTAAGAAATTATTAGAGTTACTGTACGAGCACACATCACCGTTGCATGTTTATTTTTATTCGGTTGTGCTTTCGAAGACTGCAATTCTATCTCAGCTGTATAGGAAGGAATACCGAAATCTGACAACCGATCGTTTGATTGATATTCTCGTGCTTACGAGGACTCTGGTGACTTCTCATTTAGAAAAATAAGACGTCTCATTTAGAAAAATATAATAGCTACGGTAAACTCACAACCGCGTAATCGAGCTGAAATTTTTGTTACGTCTAATTTGTATAGCAGTCCATCTCTCTACAAATTTTTTACACGATTCACTCATCCATTTCCGAGAAAATCACGTTTGAAGTCGGGACTTGTAACACGTATTCTCTGTACCTGGCTAATAAAACACGCATCGTTTTTTTTTTATTGCATTTGACTCGTCCGCGTAAATCCGACGAAAAACTAATATGTGGCAAAGAAAAAACTTAGGAAGTTTTTAGATTTTAAGTCAGAACTTTTTACACATAGGACTTATTGATCCGACCAAATCAGATTATTGACCACTACAGCTTTCTTCCAGATACCGATCGAAAGAGAAAAAATCTGCGGACAAAACGCTTATCTCAAATTTTCTCTAAAACTCTGTATAATGAGTTATTAGGAAAACTAAATTTTTCGCTATAGATATACTCTCATGTATAAGGCAGGTTGTTGGCGTAAGAGAATCTTTGTGCAACTCTCGACATGTCAGAAAGGTCGGAAATGTACTTGTCTCTCGACTTGCTACCGTGACTCTGGATTTTGCATTGCAATGTGGCATTTTATATGTTAATGTATATCTATACTTAACTGCTAAAAGCTTGTGAGCTTCCAAGGCGAATGCACCCAGTATATACGCCCGCAACAGCTGACGCTGCAGCATTGCTGCCATCTTCTCCGCATGATGTACGTTAGTGTGCGCCTATCGATGGCTCAGGAGCATAAGTGTATGGGAGACATGAGAGTGTACGAGTGGGCTGTAATCGTTCAAAAATTGACGCTGGATTGGTCAAATCTTAAGTACATGAAAAAAATTACTTTTCTCATTCTCAAATATAATATCAACCATTTTTAATAATCATACATGCATGAATAATAATGTTGAATCAATTGAAACTCTATAACTGAATTCAGTTTATAATGGTAATAAGTTAAAAACGGAGAGACTGCATCAATTTTTGGAACTTTCAGGTCCGTAGTAATACTTCAAGGGCGCAAACGCTACTTCGATTCTGCCGGCACTCGACTTTTAGGAAATCATGCTTTTTTGTCGCGTTCATCGATATGCAGTGACGTTCATGTTAGTTGGAGTAACCTATTATTTCCATCGGTAAAGGACGATAGCCGAGGGCCCAAGAAATGGTAAATGAAGTGTGCAACGTATTCAGTTTCAGTCTGCGGAAGGCGACGACAACGTGCATTAGTGATCGTGATATTGTGATACGTTGTAAGAAGATGTACTGAAATGTATGCGTTAACAGAACGGAAAAATGGCACGAAAAATCGTGTACAGAAATCTCGGAGTTTGTTCTCGATAGCACGGAGGAATATAATAATTGCTTAAAGTGGTGAGTATATATTATTGACTATGAACTACTTGTAAAATTTTTGGGAATATGATCGTTGCATTTATTTTGTAACAACGTCTGATGAAATTTTTTTGGTCCTAATATTCAAGTTCCTCGAGAATTATTTTTTTTTGCATCGAATTCACATAGTGATGTTCATGAAGACTACAGACCATATTTCTATAATTAGCCTAGAAAGGAATCCATGCAATATGAATATCGTTTACAATTGTCTTACTGTGTAGATTGATGGTCATTGTCATTCAATGCTTTATTACATAGCCAACTTACGTTTCCATGTTTCTTAATTTGGTGGTCGCTTTGACGACTAAGTTCGCTTCTGATACGCTCAAAACATCATGAAATCAGAGGATCTGTCGATTTATCGTTTTATCACATTTAGGGAGAATTAAGGGGGTCGAGTCAGTTGAGAACTTGCAGTTGCAAAACTACAAGGTCTTTTTTCGAACTCTGCGTAGAAATATAATTAACTAGCAGGTTAATGTGGCTCGGGCGCTTCGCGCCCTCGCGTAGCTTTTCTACCAGATTGACAAAATTGAATCCTCATATTTTCAACTCAAACTTTAAACTTATAAAGCCGCAAATTCAAACCAAACTCAAACCCATATAGAGGATCTAACCCAAACCAACTCGAACTCTATATGGTCGTTTGAGTTCGGGATATACAAACAGACAAACAAACAAATAAATAAACAAAGCCCTAAAGCTTCGCTCCCGCCCGTAGCTGTTGTAAAATATTTTTTTTATGCATATAATACTAAAATATTTGATTTGTTAATATTAATTAAAATAATAATTGTTGATTTTTAGCCAAATCCGTTGAAATAATGAATGACGTTGAATATGAAATTTTTGTTATTATCGATTCAATTTTTAAATTATATTATAACTACGTGTCAAGTATTATGGACTGATATCAAGACGTCCTTAAAGATTTGAACAGATTTGTTTTCGGGATGCACCTCGAGAAGATAAACCAACAATGAGTCTGCTGATGTTATCTCTTCAATGATGTTATCATTTTAAGCGAATGCAAACGTAATCAACTCCAGATAATACTAACAACATTATACGTCAACAAACTCAATGCATCCCATCTGGAACTGAAAATATATTAATTAATTTGAACATTGTCAAATAGAAATAATTTATATAATGTAATTTTCAATTTCATATTAATTAAGAAAATTATTTATATTACTGCATTGAAATCATTCACAACTATCGTTCATTTTGAGTAGATAATAAAATCATTTTTTAAATTAATATTGTGAATATTACAGAAGAATAATCGACAACAATTGTTACAGTTAAGTTTATAATGATTTTCAATATTCATGAAACAAACAATTATGTTGCTGCACATACTGTGGTATGATGATTATGAAACCGTGATTATTTTTCGGTAATTTAACGTTTTTAAACTCAATTTATTTTATCTAGAAGTAAGAGTATAAATATTAATTTCGACATTTTAAGACATAATACTACAATCATAAAATAATATGTATTGTGAAATTTAATTTCAGTTGTGATATTGTTTTACGTTGCTGCGAAACTGCAGTAGAATTATTCAACAATTCTTTGTCATATTGAATGAATAAAAAAATCATTTTCCGATCAAAGTCATCACATTGCTCCAAAAATTACAAAAGAATAATTAACTTAACAATATTTATTAAAGTTTATCTTATAAACTTTTTTGAATATTTATGAAACAATTACGTTTTTCACAAATTGTAATATAATGATTATGCAACGATTTTTTTTTTTAACAAAAATAAATTATACAATAATAAGTAACGCAAAATTTGATATGAGTTGATAAAATGATTTGCGTTGCTGCGAAACTGCAGTGAAATGATTTAATAATTCTTCTTCATATTGCGTGCATAAAAAATCATTTTTCCATTAAAGCTTACAAGTTTACTACAAATTTTTAAAATTTTATCTTGTTTCATAAATTATAATTCATTATAAAATTATTTGAGCGCTGTTTGGTAAACGACAGTATTTGTTTTACCGTCGGGTGTCAAAATATATAGGTTTTTTCCATCTCCTACTCTAGAGCATCCAACATATAGTTGTCCATGTCCAAAACATGGGTTTGTTAAATCCAAACCAACTACTTTGAACGACTGCCCTTGAGATTTATTTATGGACATCACAAAAGCCAATTTTACTGGAAATTGGAGTCTTCTAAATTCAAAAGGCAAATCTGTAGAAAGAAGAGGGATTCTTGGTATGAAAATACTTTCTCCTTTACCACATCCTGTCAAAATAACTGCTTCAATTACGTTCTGTGATAAGTTTTTTATAATAAGGCGAGTTCCGTTACATAATTTTGGAGCATCCAAATTTCTCAACAACATTATAGATGATCCTATTTTGAGTAATAAATTGTGAGGTGGCATACCTGATGATTCAAGTGAATTTAAAAATTCAATAGGGTAATGCACTGTTTGGTTGACATCTACCACAGTGTCAATTGATCGATAATATTTAATATCAGTTGGTAATTTTTTCTGAAGTTGTAAGTTGATTTCATTGACACAATCATTTCTTGGAGCCAAGATTGCGCGTTCAGAAATCCATTCATAGTTCATGAAATTATCTTCAATATTTGGGAAAACTTTTTCCTTTAAGGCGTTCAAATTATCAACGACATTGCAAAAATTAACTGGAAATTCGATAACTCCGTGATTATTTGGAAGTTTCCCTTCTCCCAGCTGAAGTAATTGCCGAGTGTATTCTTCTGAAGATTTATTTCCAGATAAATGAACTCGCATATTTGTTTTGAGCCTCAATATCTTAACATGTTTCCAAATGTAAGAATTTTTCAAGCAAGCATGCAACTCATCCGCCATAGTTCCTTTTTGTACAATGGGTAGAGTCTGCCGAAAATCACCAGCTAACAAAACCACTAATCTGCCCATTATTGAAGAATTACTTCGTAGATCTTGTAAAGTTCGATCAAGAGCTTCGAATGCTTGTTTATGAGACATAGTAGATTCATCACATACTATCAATTTACATTCCTGTAACAGTTTAGCTGTTCCTGTATTTTTACTGATATTGCAGACTGGGCTTTCAACACGACAAGGATCAAATGGTAATTTAAAAGTCGAGTGCGCTGTTCTTCCACCTGAAAGTAATGTTGCCGCGATGCCAGAAGAAGCTACAGCCAATGCGATTTTTTTCTTACTTCTGATTTTCGCTAAAATTAAATTAAGTAGGAAAGTTTTTCCGGTTCCACCTGGAGCGTCTATAAAAGCCATCCCTCCTTGATCATCTTCAACCATTCTCACAATCTTTTCATAAATATGCCTTTGATCTTGTATTAACAGAGGTTCTTTATTATTTATGAATTCTTGCAACTCATGAAGATCATAACTAATTTCTCTTATTATTTCATTAGGAAGTTTACTTTTTTCTGATCGAAAAACAGCTGGCATTCCATATTCTGTGAATTTTTTTCCAACCATTGCAAAAATTTTATTCCCAATCAAGGTTAACGCTTCGTTAAACATATTGATTGTATAATTTAAATTCTTTTGGTTGCTTTTATATCTGGCTTCAAGAAGTATATCTTCAGTCATTGATTCTTTGTGTAATTCCCACGAATCATTTGGATTTGAAGGTGCACATGTAGTGAGGATTATTATGAATAAATTTCTTTTTTTTTTGAGAATTCACAGTTGCAGCTTCTTTCAACGTTAAGTTTAGATAATTATCATCTTCAAGTAAGCCTCTACGTTGGCAAGCTTCACGGAATGTTGCACATAATTCACCATTGACTGTTTTAAGATCTGCGAACGATGTTGGACCGCACACGGTATGTAATAAAAGTTGCAAAAAGAAACATTCAAAATTGTTCGGATGAATCGTATAAACCCTACCCAACGCTTCGGATTCTCTTATTCCTTGATGTCCATGAACAAAGGTTCCCTGAATACGTCGTTTGAAACGTTTCAACGTGACATTCCAAGTATAATACTTCGGTACATTACAGTATAATAATGTTTTTGCAAACGCGTCTTGTTTACACAGTATGAAAAAAGCCGTCAAAGTAGCCTGTGGCGGTTCTTGCATTTTTTCAAGTAGATTGTTTTCGGTAAAATATACACGCTGACCATTTTCTAAATGTACGCTTAAATGAGTTACTGGAGGATATCGTTGATGTATTGGAAAGTCAAGGATGCGCCAAATTGCTTCATTACTGCTAATGTACCGACCCATTTGATAATTATGTATCTCATCATTGTTTCCCTTTGATAAACCAAAAACAGCTTGATCACTGCCCTTGTTGATATATGCGCAAATGTATTTGATTGACTTTACTGAATTACAATACTCGACGTTTATATGAGCTTTGAAAATACGTGAAAGCAATGGACAATACGGAACAATCCATTTGTTACTAGTTTTTACCGTTTGGTACGTGCCATTTATTTTCATCTGAATTGATGTTTCGAACCTTCCATCACTGGGTGATCTTCTTCGATATGCAGGATATCCATCGTTTCCTGTTATTGTTTCATTTGTAAAAATCCGTGGGTACCTCTTTGTGCATCGCATATTTTTGATGCATGGTGAGTTTGGATTAATTTCACCACATGGACCGTGAATCATGTTTTTCACGATGACTTTGAAAAGTTCGGGATCTCTTCTACGATCGGGTAGTCTTACACGACACTTATACAACTGTCAATTTCGTTGGGAGTGATTTTATCTTTCAACCATATCAATATATGGACATGCGGAAGTCCTCTTTTTTGCCATTCATATGATAACATTTTGCACCTAACTGGACCAAACAACTGTCCTTTGTTTATAAGATTTACTAACATTTTTTATTTTAATCTGAAAACCCGAGCTATCAAATCGTGACGATGGTGGTAACTTTGTCCCGTTAGTAACTCTCTTTCTATTTCAACCCATTTTGGATTACATGTAAATGTTATAAACAGATCAGGTCGCCCATAATGTCTCACATACGTCATCGCATCCTGTATGTATTCATGCATATATCGTGGACTACAAGTATACGTAGATGGCAGTATAACTAATTGACCATGATTGGCAACATCTGCATCATTAGCAACAGCATCTCTGAGGTGGATATAGCATTCTGCTCGTAGCTTCGTTTGGTTTAAACGTATATATAATAAACGCTCACTTTCTATCTTTGCGTACATATCAACTAAATATTGATTTAATAAGTAGCGAAATCTTAAAAGATAATTGTTCGTTTTCTCGCGTACCATCATCCTGTATGCATAGAAATTCATTGCTGAAATCTTCTTAGTAGTTGTTAATTTTGTTATTGGATCAATTTGTTTGTAATTAAAATGATAACCATCTTGCCCTTGCCAAAAAATAAGTGGATACTGCAACGCATCATAAGAGCGATGAGTTTCTGATACTCTTTGTAGTTGGCCATTTCGATTGTGTAAAATAATATCACGACTATCGAATTGGTCACCCACCATTACCAGAGCAACTTCATTTGTGACAGGTGCATTAAATTTTCCTGCATGTTTTCCTACAGGGACCTTATCAGCTCGAATAACGATTCGATAATTGTCTTGAGGCATCATTTCAATTGCATTCTTAAAACTCCTGACATAATTGTTATTCAAATCAAGCATTTTCTGAAGTTCTTGTATAATGTTTTTGTTTAGACCGTCATTTATTTTACACCTCTGTTCTACTTGCTCAACGTTATCACCCAAGAAATAAATTTGAAGGAATTTATGTTCTTCATTCGGAAGTGGTAAAAGAGATCCTGCGCGGTGATAAATTTGACCTTGAACTTTGTAAGTTGGCATAAATCCAGACTCACGTATTTTATTAGTGGCTCCAAAGGACGTCATTTAAAAACAAACGTTATATTTCCGAACAGAGTTTAGAAAATGTCGCGAACGTCCAGTTTCTCCCAGTGATGAAGATTTCAAGGGTTCTGGGGGTGGTTGCAGTCGAGGCAAACTTACTTTTCCATTTGCGCAACACATACCTTTAGCTTCATCTTTCCACAAAAGAGCAAAGCAGTGATGACATTTATGATCCATATTTTTAATATTGAGAAGTGAAGACGCTTCATACTGTTTTTCAACAGTATAGCAAAATCCTTCTTTTGCCATGATAGTCCAGCACAACGATCGCCTTAACTTTTCATTATCTAGCCGTAATTGTGTTTCTTCTGGACTTTCTAATGCTCTTGATGTGACTTGTCTCATCCTTTCTATCTGAATTCTATATTCACGATGTTCGTTATTTTCCGCTACTCGTAAAGTCTCTTGTCTGTTTCTTTGTTCTTCGAGACGACACCTTATCTTTTGAAGACATTCGGTAGCTCGAGAAGTACTTTGTCTGATTCTCTGTTCTTCGAGACGACGCCCTTCTTCGTGAATGCTTTCAGTAGTTCGTAAAGTAATTTGTCTGATTCTCTGTTTTTCTAGATGACGCTCTTTGTCTCGAAGATTTTCTGTAGCTCGAGAAGTACATTGTCTGATTCTCTGTTGATATTTTCGGTAGCTCGCAACGTCCTTTAGTTGTTCCTTTGTTGTTCAATTCGAGACTGTCTCTTTTGAAGACTTTCGGTAACTCGCAATGTCCTTTGAGTGTTCCTTTGTTGTTCAATTCGAGACTGTCTTTTTTGAACACTTTCAATAGCTCTCAACGTTCTTAGAGTGTTCCTTTGTTGTTCAATTCGACTCTGTCTCTTTTGAACACTTTCGGTAGCTCTCAACGTTCTTTGAGCGTTCTTTTGTTGTTCAATTCGACTCTGTCTCTTTTGAACACTTTCGGTAGCTCGCAACATCCTTTGAGTGTTCCTTTGTTGTTCAATTCGAGACTGTCTCTTTTGAAGACTTTCGCTAGCACGCAGCGTCCGTCGAATTCTCCTCTGTTGTTCAATTCGAGACTGTCTCTTTTGAAGACTTTCGCTAGCACGCAGCGTCCGTTGAATTCTCCTCTGTTGTTCAATTCGAGACTGTCTCTTTTGAAGACTTTCGCTAGCTAGCAGCGTCCGTTGAATTCTCCTCTGTTGTTCAAGTCGAGCGTGTCTTTTTTGAACACTTTCAGTAAGTCGTGAAATTTTCGTTTAATATTATGCTTCTGGCGACGTAATTCTGCGTGTTGGAAACTTTCTCTCGTAGCACGATATTTTGCCTTTCTCTTGCGTTCGTATTCACGACGGTCATTTTGATTATATTTTATAATAATATCAGATAATTTAACTCGTTTCAAAACTGATTGTGGTGTAATTGAACGAGATGTTCTTGGTCTTTTGTTAGGTGGCATCGTAATGCCCTTGAAAATTGAAAAATATCACAAAAATCGAGTAAACCTATTATTCTGAATTTGCCGGAAATAAATTAAAAATGATATTAATATAATCGTCAAAAAATTCAGAATAATTCTCATGTAAATTGTTCATGATGTGAAAATTCTTCTATGATTCGTGGAATAACGAAAATCGATAATCCTCTGTAATTTTAAACCCATGAAAAAAATTCTAAAGTAATTATTAAACAAATTTTCAAGTGCATTGCAGCATTATTGTAACATTATTACGTAATGTCGTGTCGTTAGAATGCAGCTCGATTCGGACGAAGAAAGCTGCTTACTGACGCCATGACTTGCTGTCGCGTGACGTGCTGTTACCGACAATATTACGCAAGATGTCTAGCTGGGAGGAAGCAAAAATGTATTAAGCGTTGCATATTACAGAAAAATATTTCAGAACTTACCCCTTGTGTTTTTCGTGTTTCAGTATTATATTTTTTATAACCAGGATATCGTAAAAATCCAGTGAATCAATTATTCTGAAGTTGATGGAAATCGATGAAAAAATCTATGAATAGAAATTATCAAAAATTCCAAATCTCGCTCGTTTAGTTTAGGTAGTGAAAATTCTTCTTCGATCTGTTGGCGAACAAAAATAGATAATCCACGATACTTATATACATTTATTGTTAAAACAACAAAAAATAAATAAAACAACCGTAATAAAAATTTTCAGACATTAACGTAATTTAAAAAAAAACCCTGCAAATTGAAATTTGCACATTGCTTCCTCATCTTTATCCATAGTTCACATAGCGTCCTTTAACACACAGTATGGCGATCAAATTTGGCTTCCTCATAAAGGAAGCTTTGTTAACTATTGGAAAATATTAGTAATCAATGTGCAAATTAGATCGATTTTCGCCAAATTTGATAGCGAATAACATTAATAGCTATACTGGCTCTTCACAACATGTCATTGCAATATCTAATAAAGGGCATAGGGGGATAAACATGGTGAAATGGCCCTGGGCGAATATTTAATCGCTACTTCGAGGATATGTAGGTACTAATGAAAGACGATAACCCTCCAAAAATCAGACGTCTAACTCAACGCGATTTCGAGTAAATAAAAAAATACTGAAAAATCGAAAAACTTTTTTTTCTCAGGAACGGCTAAATCAATTCCAATGAAATTTCAGTACGTTACAGGAATATATGAAGACTTTCTCGAGACAAAGTAACAGCCATATAGAGTTTTATTATCTTGTAAAAAAAAATGTTTTTTTGAAAAAATCTTTTTTTTAAGCTTGATATGATTTTTGCAAAATTATGAAATATTTTTTTTTAGAATCTTTATACACTTTTTTATGACATATATTTTTTTCGATTGACTCGGATTGGTGCGCCGTATTGAAAAAAAATAAAAACTGTTTTTTAATATGAATTTTTCGTTGCTTTGACAATTATTGGTCGTTATTTTATCATAACAATCAATAAATTATAAATTGAAAAGAAAAAAATCAAAATTATTTCGATAATTGATTGATTAATTTTTATTAGTTCAAAAAAAAACAAAAAAAATGACGGTGAGTGAGAGGGTAATATTTCGTACCGACTGTAATCACTTTTTCAAAAGAAAGAATGCATTTGTGAATGAAGATGAACAATTAAATATATATTTTTGTTCAACCTCTCATCTTGGCGCAATATGGATCCATTATCGTAAAGTCTCTCACGGTTAAGATTTTCCAGCGGGGCTATGTTTATACATTCATGCAATATGTTATTGATATATTAATACAATACGTATTCATTGTTGGAATGTATTGGACTAAGATCGGACTTTTAGCAGCGGAGCTGTATATTTGCTATTAGTGGAAATGTTTTCCTCATAGTGTCTTCCTCATAGTGTCTTCCTTACGTTGCACATCCAGTAAAAATTTCAATTTCGTGATTAGGCGTAAAAAATATATTCCTACACCCATACGCTATGCTATTTGAGCCGGCCCTGAGTAGGCGCCATAACGCGCCACCCAATGCGCCGCCTCTGTCAAATACGAGGAGGTCAATTTCGCGAAGGTCAAATACAAAAACACTGAGCTTCCGGTCTGCTGCTCTTCGCGCATAAGACCGCGAGGCATAGATGGCGCTCTGAACTCGGTACGCTTGGATGTACACTTGTGAGTTTTTTGTCAACACGGCGTGCGCCAAGCCAAGGCCGCGAGAATTTGAAATAAGATCAAGTGCCGGGAGACCGGGAGTTCAGTGTACAAAGGAGTCTAGTGTGCAAAGACATCTGATAAAATTCGTGCTGCAACTAATGCAATAAAGTTTTCAATTGCTCTTACTTTTAACTGCCTCAAAAATGTTGTCGTCTAAAACTAATACCGCTCAGTGTTGTATATGCTTTACTTATATAAGAAAAGCCGTGGGTAATCACAAACTTATATTATCAGAAGAAGACGTAGATGAATTCGCGCCATATTTTGACACTGAAATCTACATTGGTGATGTTATATGTGCTGGTAGCCGAATGGTAAAATATAAAAAACGAAAAGTCGACGAAGCAGTAATTCAAAATTCTGCTGATAGTGCGTCTGAAGTAATTATCAGTCAAGAATTGGAGAACTCAGAGTCCAGTTTATCTCAATTGAGTCTCTCTCAATCAAGTTCTGAAGATCGAACCTTTAAAACGAGCTTGAAACCTCTCGAAAATGAAGAGTACCTTACGATATTCATGAAAAGAACAGTTGCTACTCACAAATATTGTTGTGTTTGTTGTGTTGTTGACAAAGATCTGATTGTTGTCCCGCAAAATGCTAGGATGCAATCTTTTGTGGAGAACCGAATTTTTATTCCAAAACGGAATCGTTGCTGTGAAAAACATCTCATTCACAAACGTTTCTACGAAGATGATCTGAATGTGATCAAGGCTTATTCGAATTGGACTGTGATATCGGCATCAGAATTATCCGAGACCATGGACAACTTTGCTGTCGAATGCGATTCTACCCTACTTGATCGAATGGGTGACTTCCGTTTGTCAGACCAGCAACTCCGGATTTTCACTGGTATCACTTGGGAAAACTTGATTGAATTACGAGGTCTTCTCAAATCCATGCGTAATACCGATACTCGCAGTGTCACTCAAGCGCTAATCGTATTTTTATTCAAACTGAGAACTGGAAATTCTAATAAGTTGATATCATCTATTTCACAACTTGAAGAAGAGCAGCTAGTGTCTCATTATTCAGCTCAAATAATTTAATCTTCTGAAAATGACATACTTGCTTCATATTTTGGTTTTCCGGCGGCTTCGAGAAATGACCTTATACATAATCAGACATCTTTGACTGCAAATAAACTTCATAATGATGTAGATAATAAACTCATTTTGATGGGACTTACGCACGCCATCAAAACAGTTCCAACAACGATTATCAGCGTAAATCTTATTCTGGTCAAAAAAAACCTCGCTGTGCAAACCGTTTACTATTTGTACAACAAACGGATATATAGTTAATATGATGGGACCCTATTACGCAAATCAAAATGACGCTGAAATAATGAAACATATTATTGACGATCCTGAAGGTTTAAGCTCATTAATGATGCCTGGAGATGTTTTTGTTGTTGATCGTGGTTTCCGCGACGTGAAAGCACATTTGGAAAATAAAGGCTATCGCGTTCTAATGCCGGCATTAAAAGGAATACGTAACCAATTGACCACAGTAGAATCAAATGAGTCGCGATATGTAACCAATATTCATTGGATGGTTGAAGCAACCCACGGGATGATAAAAGAAAAATTTCAATTGCTAGATCACATGTTTGACAATAAAATGATTCCAAAAATTGGTAATTACTATAAAATTGCCTCATTTCTTCACAACAAGTTTAACAAGCGACCCGATTCTGACTTAGAATTTTCGGTTGAAGTCATTGAAAGGATGAATTCACAAAAATTGACGGAAAATACCCTGGCTGATGAAGTAGAAAAAAAAATTGGCAACGTAAGAAGCTTCCTTTTCAAACGATAAAATCAAGTGATTTGACAGACTTCCCTGAGATGACTGAGAAAGAATTAAAAAATTTATTCACTGGTTCTTATCAATTCAATCAGGCAATTTCATACCTCGCAGAAATGATTGACGAATCAGGGAATTTAAGTATTCAATACGTTAAAGATAAAACTAATATCTTGAAAATATTAGTTCAGTCACGTCACATGAGCAGGAAGCAATATAGATGTTTCGTAGAATACAAACCGAATTGTATAGGATGTATTGGTATATCCAGGTATAGCTGCGAATGTGCAAATGGACGAAGGACTGTTGGTTGCTGTTCACACATTGCAGCAGTTATTTATTATTTAGCATATGGTAGATATTTATCGCGAATTCCAATACCAGCTGAATATTTAAACAAGCTCTTTGATTACGATCAGACGAATGTAGTAATAGAAGAAGACAGTGATGAAGACTAAAAATCAGTGTACAATTGTCGTATACGCTTTATTGTTTTTTTTTTCATTGTATCGCAGATTAATTATTTTTGTAAATAATGTAAATAATGTGAAAAGCGTTAAGTTTTTGTGTTCATTATAATATTCAATTTGATCTAAGTTAATTGATAAATGGTCAATTATAATTTGTTCTTTTTTTTTCATTGTATCGCAGATTAATTATTTTTGTCAATAATGTAAATAATGTAAAAAACGTAAAATGTCTGTGTTCATTATAATATTCAATTTGATCTGAGCTAATTAATAAATAGTCAATTATAAAAAACCGTCATTGTTTGTTTTTTTAATTAATAAAAATTAATCAACTAATCTAAAATTCATTTTACAGATTTTACCAAAATAATTTTAATTTTTTTTCGTTTAAATTTATAATATATCGATTGTTATTATAAAATAATGACTAATAATTGCCAAAGAAACGGAAAATTCACATTAAAAAACAGTTTTTATTTTTTTTCAATACGGCGCACCAATCCGAGTCAATTGAAAAGAATATGTGTCATATAAAAGTGTATGAAGATTCTAAAAAAAAATATTTCATAACTTTGCAATAATCATATCATGCTTAAAAAAAAGACTTTTTCAAAAAAACATTTTTTTTTACAAGATAATAAAACTCTATATAGCTGTTACTTTGTCTCGAGGAAGTCTTTATATATTCCTGTAACGTACAAAAATTTCATCGGAATTGATTGAGCCGTTCCTGAGAAAAAAAAGTTTTTCGATTTTTCAGTATTTTTTGATTTACTCGAAATCGCGTTGAGTTAGACGTCTGATTTTTGGAGGGTTATCGTCTTTCATTAGTACCTACATATCCTCGAAGTAGCGATTAAATATTCGCCCGGGGCCATTTCACCATGCTTATCCCCCTATGCCCTTTCAAAAGTTATATCGTTTACGCTTTGTTTAAAGAAATTAAAAATTTAATCATTCTATCGATTTTCGCAAAATTTAATAACGAACATCCTCGATAGCTACATTAGCTCTGTGTAAAGTTTCAGTGCAATATCTTAAAAAATGCACAAGTCAGAACGTTCACGTTATTTTTCAACAAATTAAAAATTTGATAAAATTTTAATCCCTCGATGGATTTTTGCCAAATTTAATGGCGAACAACCTCGATAGCTATATTAGCTCTGTGCAAAGTTTCAGTACAATATCTTAAAAATTGCACAAGTTAGAGCGTTTAGGCTATTTTTCGAAAAATTCAAAATTTCATCAAACTTTAATCCCTCGATGGATTTCCGCCAAATTCATTACCAAACAACCTTAATAGCTATACTAATTCTGTACAAAGTTTGAGTGCAATATCTCGAAAATTGCAGAGGCTGGAGCGTTTACGCCATTCTTGCAAAAACGAAAAAAGTCCATAAAATCTGAACACCCGTTATAATTAAAACAATTTTTTTTCATAATGAAGAACAATTCGTGCTCGACAAGTGCGCCAAATTTTAGCTTGAAATCTCGAAGCGTTTTCGAGTTATTAATTATTTACATCTGAAACTCAGGATACATACATACACACACACACACACACACACACATCCATCCGGACATTTTTTCTAAATATGATTTCTCGATGTTTTAGGACATTTTGAACATATTGGCATAAAAATCACGAAAAAAAATTTTTTCACGGAAACAAACCTTCCTTCATGAGGAAGCAAAATAAATAAATTTTGATGTATTTTTTTTAAATTTGTTAGGAATAAATTTTAACGTTTTAAATAAATTTTTTATTAGTATTTGAATATAATATTTTTTTCAAGAAGCAAAATTTTAGCTAGTAAACACGACATCTAGTTGACGATAGTTTACGAGACTTTTATAAAGTCTTAACCAATGATTATAAAAATAAAATAAAGTTTGAAAGCAAATAAAACTTCAAAAATAAAACACTCCCTTGAGAACTAATAAAACAACACCCTTGAGATGATCTAATAAAATACCATAAAATTAATGTATCATAAAAAAAGATTTAAAAACTTACTCCTCTGAGTTTTTATTTTTCTTTATTAACGATTTTATTTATTATATATTCAGCAAGTTTTAAATAATGATTATGACAATAAAATAAAATTTGAAAGCGAATAAAATCTCAAAAAATAAAACATCTTCTTGAGAAATAATAAAATAACACCCTTGGGATCTAATAAAATACCACAAAATTAATGTATCGTAAAAAATATTTAAAAACTTACTTCTCTGAGTTTTTATTTTTCTTGTATTATCGATTTTATTTATAATACATTCAGCATACGATACAATACTTTTTTCGTCTTATTGAGAACAAGAGATTTTTTTTACTAAAACGTCGATAAGCTTGAAGAAAGCTACGATAAAATATCATTTGACAAATGACATAAAACAAATGCATTCGTTACACTCGCTAACTCATTGATCAATACTTATCGGAAGACAGCTGGTCGTGATTTTTTGACTGTCACATTCGACATGGGTTCGACATTTTCCACGAATGAAAAAGAATTAAAAAAAAAGAAGAACAAGAAGAAGAAAAAGAAGAAGAAAAAGAGAAAAATACTAAAAAGTTATCAAGCAACGAAGATTTCGAATCAAAAAATAAAAACCTTCGTTGTTGCGATCAAGGGATAATGACATCAAAGCCACAACAAAGACGAAGGGGTGGACGTAACTTGAGTGAACGAAATCAGATGTAAGTATCTAATATTTCTTTTATCAGACGAAAAAAAAATCAAATTTGACAAAAATCCATCAAGGGATTAAAATTTTATAAAATTTTAAATTTATTGAATAAAAGCGCAACCCTTCTAACTTGGACAATTTTTAATATATTAAACTCAAACTTTGTACAGAATTAGTATAGCTATCAAGGTTATTTAGTATTGAATTTAAAAAAATCGATGGAATGATTAAATTTGTATCAAAGTTTGAATTTTTCTAAAAATATTGTACTAACGTTTTTAGATACTTAACAAAGCTTTCTTTATGAGGAATCCAAATTTGATCACCATACTTTATGATAAAGGAAGCTATTTGAACTATGGATAAAGATGAGGAAGCAATGTGTAAATTTCAATTTGCATGGTTTTTACTCTACAGATATGGGCAGACATATCCGAGAATAAAATCACCGGTAAACAGGAGGACGGTAACTTTTTCATTGAGTGGACCAAACGGCAGCAGTAACTCGTCTGAAAATCCGGATGGTCCTTTTGTTTGGAGTCATCCTTTCGTCGAAAATATCAGATACGTTGATAAAATGCCGAGACAATCAATGAGATTTCCCATGGGACCACATATGACATATACAATGGTTCAGATGCCAAGACAACAACCGGGATATCCCATGTGTCCAATGCCAAGACCAAACATCGAATATGACTTGGGTTGGATTTATCCACAAGATAATTTTAATCACCATAAATACATGTATCAAAGATATTTTCAATTATTCTTTGACAATATTGAAAAAATAAGATTTGAAAAAAAATTATATTCTACAAAATTTGGTGTTGCCACAAATTAATTGGCAATGTAAAGAAAATTAATAATAAAAAATGATCGTTCTTTAATTTGATTCCCCCCCTCTCTCTCTCTCTCTCTCTCTCTCTCTCTCTCTCTCTCTCTCTCTCTCTCTCTCTCTCTCTCTGTAAGTAGAAACAGTCACTGTTGTCTCGCTCTTCATTTTTCGACTCGATTCTGCACCATGCTGCCTGCGGGCGTCTTGTTACAGGTACAAAGCTTGCAAAACTGGCTTTTCTTCTATTTTTCCTAAACATCTACGTCGTGGGTGCTACCTCAATCGGAAATTTAGACGAGAAGTCGTGACGTTTTTCCTAACCTCACTCTTCTTCGTCCATCGCGATCATCGCATCATACGGGCTTTTTCGATCGACGCATGCGTTCTCGCCAAAATTTACCAGTTTTCTCCGGAGTGCGCGCCTGCGTGCTATTCCAGCCTGGCCGCGCCTGCGTGTCAACGTCATCGGACTCGATATCCAATCATAGCACGTTCGGCTGCGCCTGCGTGTCAACGTCATCGGACCTGATATCCAATCATCGAACGTTTTGGCTGCGCCGGCGTGTCAACGTCATCGGACTCGATATCCAATCTTCGCACGGTAATTCACCTTCGATCGAGTGAATTGGCTAGTAATCCTGTGCGCATGCGCTCCTCGTCATATCATCTTCTCTGGAGTGCGCGCCTGCGTGCTGTTCCAGTTTTGGCTGCGCCTGCGTGTCAACGTCATCGGACTCGATATCCAATCATCGCACGATAATTCACCTTCAATCGAGTGAATTGGCTAGTAACCGTGTGCGCATGCGCTCCTCGTCATATCATCTTCTCCGGAGTGCGCGCCTGCGTGCTGTTCCAGTTTTGGCTGTGCCTGCGTGTCAACGTCATCGGACTCGATATCCAATCATCGCACGGTAATTCACCTTCAATCGAGTGAATTGACTAGTAATCCTGTGCGCATGCGCTTCTCGTCATATCATCTTCGGTATGGTTTTCACGTCGGTATAGTGACTATCATCGTTACCGTCGCTGCAACGATCGTTTATCATCTTGACTGACTATCGGTAATGCAGCGCATTACAAATAGATACATGATATTGTGCTAACATCTCAAAAAGAGAAGATAACGGTCATGAATGACAGTAAGTGCGAAAAATATAAAAAAATCATTGTGAAAAATTTCTTTGAGTGCACGAAATGTGTAAAAAACTTCCACCAGTCGTGCGCCGAGTTACATCTGGGCAAGTGCGTTGGCCCCATTCGGGAGACGACGAATATGAAAACAACGAGGAGCTCAAAAATAAACGATAAACGGATAGACAGTCCACGTATAATGGGCAACAAAGTAGGTAATGAGTCTGGTGAAAAGAGGGATACGAGACAGGAATTAGAAGCGGAAGAGAAAATAAATATATCGATTGATGAGAAGCTGAACACGATGTTTGGAAAAATGAAGATAATAATGAAAGACGGGTTCAAGAGCAGTGAAGAGACGATGCAAACAATTATCGAAAGACAAATAAGAAATTTCAAAGAAGATGTGAAGAATACCATTGCGCAGGAAGTAAAAAACGCCATAAAAGAACTCGTCTTAGAAGTAAGGAATCTAAAAACAAGTATGTGCGAGTTGAAGCAAGCTCCCGCAGGACCAACAGAAAATAAAATAATATCTTACGCGGACAAAGTTAAAGCATCTGCAGTGGAAGAAATTGTTGTGGAGCCAGTAATGGAAAAAACAAGTGAAGAAACTCTTGGATTAATAAAAAATGAAGTAGATATCATGAGCCTTGGAGTGGGAGTAAAACAAATAAAAAATGGACATAAGGGAAAAATCATATTGAATTGCGAAAAAAATAGTGATAAGGGGACGTTGGGAGAAGCGTTGAGAGAAAAAATAGGTACTCAGTGCAAAGTAATAATGGGGAACAAAAAATTGCCTAAACTGAGAGTGATAGGAATTGACGAAAACTTAAAACTCAGTCGAGAGGAAGAACAGGCGTTTGTTTTAAAATTAGCAGAACAAAACGACTTGAAAAGAGACAATGAAAAATTTGAAATGAGAATCTTGAAAAAGTTCCAAAATAATAGAGAGGAAGGAACAATGATACTCGAAGTAGATCCAAAAACGCACAAACGAATAATACAACAGGAAAGAATGAAAGTGGGTTGGCGGAGATGCAGAGCGTATGATTGTGTCAGTATCCTCCGGTGTTTTAATTGCTGGGGATACAACCACTTTGCCAAGGATTGCAAAAATGGATTAGCGTGCAAGGAGATGTGGAGAAAATCACTACGAAAAAGATTGTAAAACCACCTTGAAAAAATGCAAAAACTGTAGTCACTTGATTCACAACTTGCATGTTGATGAATTAAGGGATGACCACGAAGCAACCGACAAAGCGTGCGAAGTTTACAAGAGAATGGTGATAAGAGCGCAGAAAAAAACTCTGTATTATAACGAATAGCGAAGAAAGAAAAGAATAGCACCTAAGAAAACATCAGAACGCGTAAGTACCCCATTTGTTTTATTGTTAAATGCCCAAGGGTTCATGATGCATAAAGATGAGATAGAAAATCTTGTTAATAGACAGAAGCCGAGAATTATATGCTTAACAGAGACGCATGTTACCGAGGATATAACAGACTATGAATTAGAAATAAAAAATTACCATGTAATAAGAACAAATACGAAAAATAATAGAACAGGAGGGGTACTAATTTATATATACCAAGAAATAAAATTCAAAGTACTTGAGGTAAAAGAGGTAGAGGAAAATGCCTGGATAGGTATAGTGCAATTATTAGGAAGATACGAAAAGATCATTTTATGTAATGTTTATCACTCCCCGAGTGAGAGTGATGGAAGATTTATTGAAATAGTCATGCAGGAGAGTGAGAGATTAATCGAAAATGGACAAGTTATATTAATGGGAGATTTAAACATAGATATAACCAAAGAAACACACTACACTCGGAGACTAATTAGAAACTTATTAAGTCTAGGACTAAAACAACACGTTCAAGAGCCAACGCGTACCACGCAAACATCACAAACACTGATAGACCTCGTTTTTTCAAATTTTTATACACGGACACAAGTACTTTTGACACCAAAGATAACTGACCATAGCTTAGCTAGAATCGATGTAGAAGATGATAATTGTAATATGAACGAAGCTGTGGCGTATTGTAAACGAGACATGACAAACTTTAATAAAAGGCGATTTCACACTACATTGAACGAAAAATTTACATCGATAAATAACCAGTACATAAATAACTCAAGTAATGAAGTAGCGGACCAAGTTATTTCTGGGATTATAGACACTATTAATGAACTGGCACCACTAACAAAGAGAACTATGCCATTGAAATGGATAAATAAGCCATGGATAGCGGAAGAAGTTAGAAACATTAGTGACAATCGAGATAAAGCATATAAAAAAGCTATAAGGTCAAATAACTTTGAGGACTGGGAAACTTATAGATTATTTAGAAATCAAGTAGTGACTGCAATACGGAGGAGTAAAAGACAGTACTTTGAAAAAAATATAGACCACCAGAAAGGGAACTCTAAAAAGATGTGGAAAACACTTAAAGAATTGATAGGAAATAAGAGGACAATAAAAAATAGCAAAGAAATTATATTTGACGGAGCGCCATTTACAGATCCAGAAATAATAGCAGATAAATTTGATTACTTTTTTGTAGACAGCGTAGAAAACATCATAAGCGAAATAGAAACTGAAGAGGAAACCAATAATTACGAAATACAGATCAATAATACACTAGAAGAATTTAGTGAGGTGACATATAGTGAACTAAACAAAATAATAGGTGGTCTGGATAACAAGAAGGGTAGAAAAGATGAACTAACGACAGAAACTTTAAAAATGGTGTGGAAGAACAACAGTTCAATAATTATTAATTTATTAAACAAATTGATGCAAGAGGGAATAGTACCTGACAAATGGAAAAACTCAATTATTAAGCCACTACCAAAAGTCCCTGGTAGTAACAAAGTCAAGGACTATAGACCGATAAATACATTGCCGATTTATGAAAAAATAATGGAAATAGTAATAAAAAACCGACTGATGGAAGATCTTAATAGAAATAATGTAATAATAGATGAGCAGTCGGGTTTCCGAGAAAGCCACTCGTGTGAGACAGCCCTGCAAAATACATTAATCGAATGGAGACAACAAATGGACAAAAGCAGAATAATTGGGGTAGTGTTCGTCGACTTTAAGCGAGCATTTGAAACAAGCGACAGACAAATATTAATTAAAAAATTAGGGATGTACGGAATTAGTGGGAGAGTATTGAAGTGGTTTAAATCGTATTTACAAAACAGAACACAACAAGTAGAATTCGAACTAGTCACATCGAGTAAAATCGCGGTTAAGCATGGAGTACCGCAGGGTTCCGTATTAGGACCAATATTATTTGTCTTATATATAAATGATGTCATACTTAATGTGAGAGGAAATAGATGCAAGTGCAAATTATTCGCAGACGATATGATGCTATATATATCTAGTAGTAACGTGCAAACTATTGAAGAAACTTTGAATAGTAAACTACGAGACCTGACCCAGTGGCTAAAATGTAATTCCTTAAAAATTAATGTAAAAGAAACAGTATTTATGATCATCCATGACCCAAGGAAGTTGAATATACGAGGGCAATGCAACATAAGAATAGGCGATGATACAGTTAACGAAGTAAGACAGACGAAATACTTGGGGGTTATGATAGATGATAATTTGATTTCGATAATCATGCGTGGTACATTGCCAAAAAAGCAGCGGAGAAAATAAGCTTCTTAAATAGAATTAAAAAACACGTATCTGTGTATAGTCGAGTACTGATTTATAAAACCATAATTGGGCCACATTACGATTACTGCAGCACCTTACTGTTCAATTGCAGTGAAATGTGTATGAGCATGCTTCAAAAAACGCAAAACAGAGCGATGCGTGCCATATTAAGGGTCAACATATATACACCTATTCGAGAAATGTTGGAAGTTTTAGGTTGTATAAGTGTTAATGTAAGAGTATATTATAACGTTTGTATTTTAGTATATGAGATGAAGAACGGGCTAACACCCCAATATTTGAGTGATGAAATTGACCTGGTACGTACACGACACCGATATGAAACGCGTAACAGAAACAACTTACATATAGAAGCGACTAGAACTAAAACAGCTGAAAAATCGATAGTGTACAAGGGGTTTCAAATGTTCAATCGGTTGCCAGAAGAATTGAAAGAAGAAGGAACAATTGATCGATTTAAAAGAGCACTAGCAAGGTTCCTAAGAATGAATTTGTAAGCTATGAGTGTAGCA